>JAUMJJ010000039.1:7800000-8164340 GCA_033556795.1 Tapera naevia
AAAGACCCCAACCAAAAAATATTTTCCGTTCCATTAGGAAGAACACATATATTAGGTGGTTTATGGGTTTTTTTTCATAGATTTAGTCCATGTTTTAGACAGTTAGGAACCTCAGAACTAGACTGTGAAGAACTCCCATACAATCAAACACTGCCCAGGAAGGAAATATCTAGGATGACCAAAGCTTTCATATCCATAGTGTTACGAGAATATCATAAAGATTCTACTGGCAAAAAGAATAAAATCAAATCTAAAAATACAAAGTTAACTTCAAAAAGGTCTGTGGTAGTAGTATGAATTCCAAATTTGAGTGGTGATTTTGAGAGATGGTCGTTAATCTTTTCTAAAGGAGTGCCCCTATTAAAGAAATAAGTTCCTTCCTTACAGGAGGATTTCTACTGTGTTCTGGTTTATGTATTCCTTCTTCCCATTGTGAAGTAATTCAAGAAAATAAATAACAAACATTGTATAATAGCAGCCAAATTAAATTATTTGCCACGTGGTGTCTGATAATTAACTAAATAATCTTCCCGCAAACAAGCAAATCTAACTTGGTTTTATGGCTACATTAAAACGTGAATCTTAAGCAAAACAAGAACATAAATCTCACCAGAAGATGTTATAGTAAAAATCAAACAGAATTCTGAGTAGAGAGAAAGCTTTATTGAAAGCCATAAAATTTCTTCAGATGCCAGTGGAAAAATTATGATAATAAAATCAGCTCCAGTTTAATGGTTTGGTAAATGAAGAGAACATTATGCAGAGTCCTGTAGGGTGCTTACAGTCCACCCCATTTCCATTTCCTCCACACAATCACAAAGTACTTTCTCTAAATGTCTCATTTTGAACTGTTTACGTTGGGGCCACTCCTCTCTTCCCCACTGACAGAGATTTTGCTAGCTAGCGCATCCTTTCAAGGAGTACAACTCTGATGAGCTAAAACCTGGTGCAGTCAAAGGCTGTAGCCCTTACACGAGTGCACAGCTTTCGCTCCAGGGAGATGCCTCAGAAGAGTATATACAGCAGGCTTAGTCTGTCAGCAAAATGCACGGTAAGGTGGTGGTTCATGTATGGAGGAAGGGCCCATTAACAGAACAATAGTATCCTAAACTAGAATTAAATTCTCCACACTATATTCAAGAGCCTCTTTTTCCTTGAAGGAAAAGAAAGAAGTCCTGAGTTTACTTTGGAGAAAAATTTCACATATAAGGTGAAATTAGGCAGAGCAGATGCCAGAAAAGACATCTACAGAATGAGAGAACTGTGCATGAAAAGGAGGTGAAAGTTTGTAAGCTGAGATCTAGATGTTCAGGACACAGGAAGAGAACAAAATTGGAAACACCGTAAGACATCCTCTTCAGTTTAAAGCTGTGGTTTCCTTTTCATCTAGACTACCAATTTCCCCTCCGAAATGTGACCCTACAAATAGGATCATAGAGTTATAGAATGGTTTGGGTTGGAAGGGATCTTCAAAGCACATCCTGTTCAAGCACCCTGCACTGAGCAGGGACATCTTCAACTCAATTAGATTGCTCAGAGCCCTGTCCAACCTGACCTTGAATATTTCCAGGGATAGGGCATCTATTACCTCTCTAGGCAACCGGTTCCAATGATTCACCGCCCCTCGTAAAAAATTTCTTCCATATATCTACCCTAACTCAGCCCTTTTTCAGTTTAAAATCATTACCCCATGTACTATCACAACACACTCTTCTAAAAAGCCTGTCCCATCTGTTTTTATAAGTCCCCTTAAAGTACTAAAAGGCCACTATAAAGTCTCCTCAGACTTTCTCCTCTTCAGGCTGGACAACCCCAACTCTCTCAGCCTTCAATTGTTTTTGTGGCCCTCCTCTGAACCCACTGAGATAGGTCCATGTCCTCCCTCTGCTGAGAGCTCCAAAGCTGGACACAGCACTCCAGATGGGGTCTCACGAGAGTGGAGTAGAGGCGGAGAATCACTTCCCTCGACCTGCTGGCCACAGTTCTTTTGATGCAGCTCAGGATGTATTTGGCCTTCTGGGCTACAAGTGCAAATTGCCGGCTCATATCTATTGTTGGCTCATAATGGCAAGGGAGGAGCTTCCTTTCTCATTATTCGAGGGATCTGCAAAAGTTACTTTTAAAGCAAGGAATTGAAATTCAATGTGTACATCACTATTGCAAGACTGTCTGTAAACCCGTATTAGTAGTCTGCGAAGCTCCAGATTTATTGCAGTTCTTTATTTAAGTGAGCTGATAGGACATGTGAAGCACATGGGCATGATTACATTGTTTTAAAAAAAGATTAATATAGCTAAGAAGCAACTAGACAGCACAAGTCAATCCTATTAAAAATCTTAAAACTCTTTATGTGGGGAAAGCTGTAGGTCATGTGCATTTGAGGTACTGATGCATAAAATGAAGTGCTGCCCTTATGTGCTATCCACTCTATACTGTGTGAATTCCTTATGATGCAGGTGCATAGCTTTCTCCCCACTATTTTCTTGTTTCTGTGCTTACTTGATTTTCTCACAGAGAAATTAATGATGGTGGTGTTTGCTCAGCAGCCCAGAATGAGAGTTAATCTGACATCTTGTGTCAACTACAGTTTGTAATGGAATTGCTAAAGAGAGGGACAAGTTTAAAAGGTAAGAATCAAATATTACGGGTTGGAAGAGAGGGTAGAATATGGAAGTCTATGCACTGAACCCACGTGAGAAACAGTGAGCAAAAATATTCCTTGAAACAGGAGGAAAGAGCAGACTCAGGTTCTGATTTTGCAGGGTTTTATGTGAAATAGTGGGAAATGGTCATTCTGGCTGTCTTCCCTATCAGGCATGTTTATCCATGGCAAACTCTGTGTTCCTCTACACACATATTATGGCCTCAACTTCGTGATTTTTAAAAAATTTGTTGCTAGCTGTTCAGCCTCGGCAGCCC
This sequence comes from Tapera naevia, assembly GCA_033556795.1. Taxonomy (NCBI): domain Eukaryota; kingdom Metazoa; phylum Chordata; class Aves; order Cuculiformes; family Neomorphidae; genus Tapera; species Tapera naevia. The sequence goes on from JAUMJJ010000039.1 coordinate 7,802,920, forward strand.
AAAAGTGAAGTCAGGATAAATACAACAAACAGGAGGAACAAGAAGTCATTGCACAGCAAGAAAACTATAATATAATTGCCATCATAGAAAAGTGGTGGGATGATTTGCATAACTAGATGCTGCCATGGTTGGCTGTAAACTCTTCAAATGGGATCACAGTATCACAGTATTACAAGTTTGGAAAGGACCTCTGAGATCATCAAGTCCAACCTATAACCCTACACTAACACCAACCCATCATCTAAACCATGGCACAAGGAAGGAGAGGCATTGGGGTAGCCATCTATGTTAGAGTGGTTTGATTGCCTTGAGCTCAATGATGGTAATGATAGAGTTGCGTGTCTATGGGAAGAAATCATTGGAACGCCCAATAAGGCAGAATTCATGATGGGAGTCTGCAATAGACTGCTCAGCCAGAAAAAAAGAGACTGAGGAGATATTACAAGCAACTGGGAGAACTGTCATGATTGCTAATCCTTGTCTTGTGGAAGTGTTCAAATTCCTAGACATGGGCTGGAAGTAAAATACAGCAGAAAGGAAACAGTCTAGAAGGTTCCTGGAGTGTGGGGAAGACAACTTGTGACACAACTGGTGAGTGAACCGGCCAGGGAATATGCCCTGCTGGACCTGTTGTTTGTAAACAGAGAAGGCCTTTTGGGAGATCACAGAATGACAGAATGTCCTGAGTTGGAAGGGACCCATAAAGACCATCGAGTCCACCTCCTATCCCTGCACAGGACAATCCCAACTATCATACCATGTGTCTGAGGGCATTGTCGAAATGCTTCTTGAACGCTGTCAGGCTTGGCACCATGACTGCTTCCCTGGGGAGCTGTCCAGTGCTTCACCACCCTCTGAGTGAAAACCCTTTTCCTAATATCCAGCCTAAGCCTTCTCTGGCACATCTTCCTGCCCTTCGCTCGAGTCCTGTCATTGGTCACCAGAGAAAGGAGATTGGCACCTGCTCCTCCTCCTTCTCTTATGAGGAAGCAGTACACTGCTATGAGGTTCTCCCTCAGTCTTCACTTCTCCAGGCTGAAAAGACCAAGTGACTTCAACCACTCCTCATACAACTTCCCCTCTACACCCTTCACCAGCTTTGTGGCCTCCTCTGGACACTCTCTAGTATCTTGATATCATTTTTGTACTGCATCTACAAGGATGAAGTGAGATCATGCAGAGAGAAAATCAGAACACCTAAAGACCAGCTAGAACTTAAATTGGCAAATTCTGTGAAGGATAATAAAGCATGTTTCTACCAATTTGTTAGCAACAAAAGCAGGACCAAATAGAATCTCCATCCTTTACTGGATGCAGAGGGAACATTAGTTAGAAAGGATAAGGGTAAGGCTGAGGTGCTTAATGCCTTCTTTCCTTCAGTCTTTAGTAGTAAGGTGAGATGTTCTCTGGGTATTCAGCCTCCTGAGCCAGAAGACAGGGAGGGAGAGCAGAACAAAGCTCCAATGATCCAAGAGGAAATGGTTAGAGACCTGCTCAGCCAATCAGACATTCACAACTTTATGAAGCCAGTTGGGAACCACCCAAGTGTATGGAGGGAGTTGGCAGAGGTGCTCATGAAAGCCCTTTTCCATAATCTACCAGCAGTCATGGCTGACTGGGGAAGTGCCACGTGACTGGAAACTGGTAAATGTTACGCCCATTTACAAGAAGGGTCGGAGGGAGGATCTGGGGAACTACAGGCCTGTTAGTCTGACCTCGGTGCTGGGGAAGGTCATGGAGCAGATTATCTTGAGTGCTATCATAGAACACGCACAGGACAACTGGGTGATCAGGTCCAGTCAAAATGGGTTTATGAAAGGCAGGTCCTGCCAAAATAACCTGATCTCCTTTTATGACAAGGTTACCCACTTAATGGATGAGGGACAGGCTAGTAAAAATTTTGACACTGTTTCTCACACTGTTCTACTTAAGAAACTGGCTGCCATTGGCATGGGCAGGCACACCCCTTGCTTTGTAAAATACTGGCTGGATGGCCAGGCCCAAAGCGTGGTGGAAAATGGAGTTAAATCCATTCAGAAGCCAGTCACAAGTTATTTCCCCAGGACTCAATGTTGGGTCCAGTTCTGTTCAATATTTTTATCTAAGATCTGCATGAGGTGGTTGAGTGTATCCTGAGTAAGTTCAAGGATGACACTAAGCTGGGTGGAAGTGTCGATCTGCTTGAGGGTAGGGAGGCTCTGCAGAGGGATCTGAACAGGCTGAGACCAACGCAATGGGGTGAGACCAACACGATGAGGTATAACAAGGCCAAGTGCTGAGTCCTGCACTTGAAACACAGCAAGCCCAGGCACCGTTACAGGCTTGGGGAAGACTGGCTGGAGAGCTGCTTGGCAGAGAAGGACCTGGGGGTGTTGGTTGACAACCAGCTGAATATGAGCCAACAGTGTGCCCAGGTGGTCATGAAGGCCAATAGCAGTTGATGAGCAGGACCAGGGAGGTGATTGTGCCCCTGTACTCGGTACTGGTGAGGCTGCTCCTTGAATACTGTGTTCAGTTTTGGTCCCCTCACTACAAGAAGGACATTGAGGTGCTAGAATGTGTCCAGAGAATGGCAACAAGGCTGTTGAAGAGTCTGGAGAACAAGTCTTGGGAGGAGTGTCTGAGGGAACTGGGACTGTTCAGCTTAGGGAAGAGGAGGCTGAGGGGAGATAGTATCATGTCTACAACTACCTGAAAGGAGGTTGTAGCAAGGCGATTGTTGGTCTCCTCTCCCAGAGGAAATGGCCTCAAGCTGCACCACATGTTAGACATCAGGAGAAATTTCTTTACCAAAAGGGTTCTCAGGCACTGGCACAGCTGCCCAGGGAGATGGTGAGTCACCATCCCTGAAGGTGCTTAGAAGACAGGTAGATGACATGCTCAGAGATCTAGTTCAGTAGTGGACAGATACAGTTGGACTTGATCTCAAAGGTCTTTTCCAATCAAACTATTCTATCATTATAAGAAGAGTTAGAAAGTTATTCTGTACTATGATCTGCTGGCAGTAAGGCTGAATAAGTCTGTATGGCAAACCAGCAGGGGTGACTCATAGGAGAGAGAGAGAGAGAGATCACTAGTGTGTGTGGCTTGCAGTGCAAGCTTGCAGTGATTAACACTGACTAAGGCTGGCTGATTAAAATTGACTGTATTACTACTGTCTGCATTATGTGCATATCTTTGGTGGGGTGTTCAGGGGGAAGCAGGTCCTGCCCATTTTTTAGTTTCTTCTCTAATTGGAAACAAGCAAATTGGAACTAGAACTTCAGATAATACATCAGGTATGGTTAGCCAGCATTGTCAGTAAAGTCTTTCAGAGTTCTTTGAATCTGCTCTTTCCGAATTGTAGCAGCAGAATAATGCAAGGTAATCTTTATGTATCATTTTAGAGAATGCTGCAACTCAACCTGACAGAAAAGTACCTAAAGAAGTAAAAGCTAAGTTGGGAATATTTTGAAAGTTAACAGGGCTTGAATATACTATAACTAAGCAATAAACTGAATAAGTCAACTTCCACAGTGTAATGGAATTATGTTAATATGAGATCTAGAGATGGACAGCACCATACGACACTTGGCACAAACTTGGGGTATGTTATTATAAATGTAAGTAGTTTCCAATTTGCCGTAATTTATTCCAAAACAGATATATAGCAGGGTATTATAAATCAGAAAGATGTTTGAACTCAGCTTTTCTGTATCTTAAGGTGACCTAAAGCAGCATAACTACAAAACATACTATGGTTTACACAAGTTTTCTGGATGATTTATTCATTCCATCTGCAGTCGACAAGTAGGGCAAATAAGAATCTACAATCATTTATTTCAATTAACATATAAGCATTTAAATTTTTTTCTTCAAATAGCCCTGATTTCCCTTATTAATCAGTTTGGGAAACTTTAAGAACAATTTTGGAAGTATTAGAATGTTTTTGGTTGATTTTTCTGGATTTTTTTCCCCTTTGAGTAAACAGTTCATTGTATTTCTCCTTTTCCTAGAGGTATGTCAAATTTTATTCTCAAAAAAAAATCCAGTTTTGTTAGTCAATATGTCCAAATGAATAGCTGGTTAACAAAGTATTATTGCATTTTGGCATCCTGTCCCACAACGAGAGAACTAAGTATGTTTCATAAAAAGTAAAAGGGAATCTACTTAAAACTAGCAACAGTAAATCATGCAACTTAATTCCAACCTGTAACCCTGTGTTCCACTTAAGATCATATGTTTAAATATCAACTTGAGACAATATTACTTTTCTATTTGTTAAGCACCAGAATTTTTGTTCCACAACATAGATGTTAAAGCCTCAAAGCACTGGCAGTTCAGGTGTGGTTGGGAAGGGAGGGCACTTGTTAAATCCTATACACCTCCTATTAATTTTATGTGTTACATATATATTTATTTATTCTAGAAGAATGATATCAATGGAAGTGAATGGAGAAGAATTACAAACTATGACCTTGTGCAATTCATTAACTATTTAGTACACTGATATTCATCAGGCATAAGCCTATCGCGACAGACACTGAAGAGACCAAAATGCATCCCAAGTAATCTTTCTTCCAGGTATAGTTACATAAATTAAGCAAGAGTTTTTTCATTGGAGCCTGACTGTCTGAAACACAAGGATTTAGGCACTGCTACAGCCAAGAAGAGATGTAAGAATGAACTGCGGCTCAATCTGATATCATTATTCCTATACAAAATCAGCAGTGAGAGCACTCATCTGGTAATGGGACAACACTGATGAGCAGGAGGTAGTCAAAGTCCTTGGCAAGGTACAGGCAAAAAAGAAACTTGCATGTAATGAGACTTCAGGCCCTGGGAATGAGAAGGAATGAACTGAGGAGAGAGAGGTTTCTAAACTGTTAAGCACTCCTCCAAATATAACATCTTCAGCATTTCACTGCCAGGGAACTGTTTATGATTTGTGATGGAACTAGAATTCAACTGTGACTGGAAACATGGTCAATGTTGGCCACAGTATCTTTAATCAACTATTTGCTCCATATTGTTCCATTTTTAACATGTCTGCTTGTTCTACTTCCACCATGGATATATTAGATAATGATATTTTATTCTAAATTTTGTTTCTAATTCTCTTTTCTCCTTCTTGCAGCAAAAGGAAATGCATGTGATGTTTGAGGAAGAGTAGACACTGGAAAAAATACCTTTCCTTTGGAACTACAGATGACCATCTAGACTGGACTAGAAAAGTTTTACATTAGCTTTTAAACAAGATAATTAAATAACTATCAGAAGGCGAACAACATTTGGTAAGCAAGAACCTGGACAACAATCCCAACAATTTCAGAGGGAAATTGCATTCTATTATTTGTTTCCTGAGCAACATAGACCCTAGAAACGTCTACCCTTTAGTAACTAGTCATGACAAAACTTCAATGATTAAGTTTAGTTAATACACAGAAGTTCATATAGCTTTTTACTACCTCTAATTCCATTTTAATATAGACCAGTCTATATTGAAAAACTGTTATATTTTAATTTTTAAATTAAAAAGATGTTGAAGAAAACATCAAACTCTGCTCTGTTTTCTTTGCTTCGTATGCCAAGGAATGGCAAAATTATGACCGCAATCATACAGAAATGTATGTATAAAAATGTTTCAAGAGACTCAGATGGGGTGCCAATGAACACTTCATCTATATAGTTACTCTAGGATAAAAGAGGTATAATTTCTTCAACACTTATGAGAGACTTTAAGTCTAAGGCACATAGGATTTTGAAGATATCTGTCCTTCTCTGTCATCTGGATTTTTAATATTATATTTAATTGCCTTTTAATGAAAATACTTAGCAAGATACTTCTTTCATGACATACAAGGAAGAATGTCTTTTCAGACTGTTTTTCAATGATGAGGGGCAAAATCTGATCTAACCTCTGGAAGCCAGTACTAATTATCTTTAATCACTTGGCATTTACTCTGATATTCAATGGGATAAATGTTACAGAAATCTGATTAAACTGTTTAGGCAAAAAGCATTAATTACTGAGAACAGAGAAAAAGAAAAAAATTAGATATGGAGGCAGAATAGAAATTCCACTTGGAATCAACATGGAGTTTTCTGCCAAGATCTTATTAATTTAAAGTAATAATTTAAAGGTCTGGATAAAAGAAAGAAACTATCATAAAAAATGTGAAAGAAACATTAAGAATGAATAGCATGAATCAGAAACTAGCTTGTATAGACGATATGCTAATTTCGCAAGAAAAAAAAAAGGAAGAAAAAAATAACACTAACATGATGCCCTGTGTTTCATGGTTAATAAAGCTACAACTGAGCTACCTGTAGGGTAGAGAGACTTGCAAGAGAAGCTGCAGTCTCTGCTTTCACACTGTTTGACGGCAAGGAAAATTTGATACAAAAATCCATGCTCTCAAGCTGTGATGTGTTAGCCGAACAGATGATGCCAGACCAACCTGATCCCCTTCTATGACAAGGTTAACTGTTTAATGGATGAGGGAAAAGCTGTGGATGTGGGATACTTGGACTTTTGTAAAGCCTTTGACACTGTTTCTCACAGTATTCTGATTGAGAAATTGGCTGCATTGGCCTGGACAGGCACACCCTCTCCTGGGTACAAAACTGGCTGGATGGCCGGACCCAAAGAGTGGTGGTAAATGGAGCTAAATCCAGTTGGAGGCCAGTCATTAGTGGTGTTCCCCAGGGCTCAGTGCTGGGTCCAGTCCTGTTCAATATCTTTGTTAATGATCTGGACAAAGGGATTGAGTGCATCCTTGGCAAGTTTGCAGGTGACACCAAGCTGGGTGGAGATGTTGACTGGCTTGAAGGAAGGGAGGCTCTGCAGAGGGATCTGGATGGTCTGGATCAACGGGCTGAGACAAATGGGATGAGGTATAACAAGGCCAAGTGCTGAGTCCTGCACTTGAAACACAACAAGCCCAGGCAGCGTTACAGGCTTGGGGAAGACTGGCTGGAGAGTTGCCTGGTGCAGAAGGACGTAGGGATGTTTTGACAGCCGGCTGAACATGAGCCAGCAGTGTGCCCAGATGGCCAAGAAGGCCAATGGCATCTTGGCCTGTATCAGAAACAGCATGGCCAGCAGGACCAGGGAGGTGATTGTGCCCCTGTACTTGGCACTGGTGAGGTCACACCTCAAGTACTGTGTTCAGTTCTTGGGCCCCTCACCACAAGAAGGACATTGAGGGGCTGGAGAACATCCAGAGAAGGGCAACAAGGCTGGTGAAGAGGCTGGAGAACAAGTCCTACGAGGAGCGGCTGAGGGAACTGGGGTTGTTTATCTTGGAGAAGAGGAGGCTGAGGGGAGACATCATCAGTGTCTATGGCTGCCTGAAAGGAGGCTCTGGCAGAGCCGGTGTTGATCTTTTCTCTCAAGAGACTAGTGATAGGACAAGAGGAAATGGCCATAATTTGCCCCAGGGGAGGTTCAGACTAGATATTAGGAAGAATTTCTTTACTGAAAGGGTGGTCATTCATTGGAACAGGCTGCCCAGGGAGGTGGTTGAGTCACCATCCCTGGAGGTGTTTAAAAGGCAGGTAGATGAGTTTCTTAGGGACATGGTTTAGCAGATGATGCATGTGGTTGGACTCGATCTCAGAGGTCTTTTCCAACTGGAAGATTCTATGATTCTATGACAATTATGAAGTCTGGGGAAAAGAGTTCTGATATCCGGAGTGCTTTCAGCACCTTTATTTTGGAGAGCTGTATAGGGGAGCCAGGAGTATTTAGATTTTATTGGAAATTATCTTTTAAATTCTGTGTCTAGAACTTCAGTTTTCAAATCAGACATAGTGGAATGAAGATTTCTTCCTTTTATCTGTTTGTTCTTTGCTCTTAACGACAATCCAAAAGCCTGTCATATTTTAGAAGAAACATGTATCATAAGAAAACACTGGTTACAAAGACTGTTCACAAGCCAATGTGAGCCTACTCAAATGAAAACATACTAAGGGGATGTAATCAGGTTTTTGTGTGTTCAAATTTACTTTAAAGCACGCTATAACATACTGTAGTATTGAATAATACTCAGTTCTATACTCTGGCTAAAAATGCGTTATCTGTCAAAATCCAAAGAATGAAACTATATAAAAGCGGGATAAAAAGTCTTTTACGTATCAACACCAAAAACTAATATCCAGGACTTTTTTGGCTAAGTCACACAACGTGATTCCAGTTTGGAAAAAAAATCAAACACTTCACCTGGATAATTTGAAAACCTGTATTTCAATCACTGTAATGTAATTAATTTCAAGACTGTATTTTGACAGATGTGTTTTTCAGCAAAAAAGTTGTTCTGTTAAAATATTTCCAACCAGATTGCTTGTGTGGCAGTCAGTGCAGCTACAATTAGAATACCTCCATACTATCGTATTTGAGCACAAACATCACATCACTTGCTGTGTGGGGACAGATTCCTATAAGATATTGAGTGACTTGAAGAGAACTCTTAGGAGTACTCAGATTGTTGGAATTTACTAGATGTGGTATGGAAAACCCTATAGTCATCTCTATTTACACAAGAAGTATAGTCAAACTAGCAAGTAAAACACAGAGAATCCTGCTTACTTGGTAATGTGAGTCATTCTGAAAATTTTGGTGGTCTGCTTCTTCAAAGTACTGCATTTCACTGTTAAGATTTGAAAAACTATGCTGAAATTATTTTCTGGATTTAATATTTAAATAAAGAAGTTTTCAACTTATACATTTCACATTTTATAGTGCATTTAATATTTACCAGTTTTATCGAATCCAGTTGGAAGAAGCTTTTTTAATCTTATTTTTTTGTGTTGCTGTCTTTCATTACAGCAACAAAATTTATTAAAATATAATTATAATTGATACATGTTTGACTCCTAGGTATTATTCAACACTTGAATTGTACATTTTATTTCTTGAACTTAAGAGTTCATATGAAAACTCCTGAGTACTAAAATTCCACTGGAATACTACTGGCTTTCTGACAACATCCTAGTGAAATACAAAAAAGACTGTCCAAAAGCACAAGGAGGCTAGTGAAAGGACTTCTGCTCTTTCTTACTTGTATCCCTTCAGAAGGTGTGGTGCAAATATGAAGGCTCAAAATATACAATGTGTGGTGGGGAGCTGACCAGTGACATATTGAACTCAGACAATTCTCCACTAGGTATTTATAGATCATTTTCTCCTACAGGCAATTTTTAATTTCTAAGCCAGGAATTATCATAGAATCACGGAATCATAGAATGATCTGGTTGAAAAAGACCTCTGAGATCATCAAGTCCATCCATACCTGTCCCCTTACTAAACCATGTCCCTAAGAAACTCATCTACTCACCTTTTAAACATCTCTAGGAATGGCGACTAAACCACCTCCCTGGGCAGCCTGTCAATGAATGACCACCCTTTCAGTAAAGAAATTCTTCCTGATGTCTAGTCTGAACCTCCCCTGGCGCAACTTATGGCCATTTCCTCTCATCCTATCACCTGTCACTTGTGAGAAGAGACCAACACCCACTTTGCCACAATCTTCTTTCAGGTAGTTTTAGACACTGATGAGGTCTCCCCTCATCCTTCTTTTCTCTAGGCTAAACAACCCCAGTTCCCTCAACCACATCTCACAAGACTTGTTCTCCAGACTCTTCAACAGCCTTGTTGCCCTTCTCTGGACATATTCCAGCCCCTCAATGTCCTTCTTATACTGAGGGGCCCAGAACCGAACACAGTACTTGAGGTGCGGCCTCACTGGTGCTGAGTACAGAGGTACAATCACTTCCCTGGTCCTGCTGGCCATGCTGTTTCTGATACAGGCCAAGATATCATTGGCCTTCCTTGCCACCTGGGCACACTGTTGGCTCATATTCAGCTGGCTGTCAATCAACACCTTCTCTGCCAGACAGGTCTCCAGCCAGTCTTCCCCAAGCCTGTAATGTTGTCTGGGATTGTTGTGTCCTAAGTTCAGGGCTCTGCACTTGGTCTTGTTATACCTCATCGCATTGGTCTCAGCCCATCGATCCAGCCTGTCCAGATCCCTCTGCAGAGCCTCCTTACTCTCAAGCAGATCAACACTTCCACCCAGCTTAGTGTCATCTGTGAACTTACTCAGGATACACTCAACCTCCTCATGCAGATCACCGATAAAAATATTGAACAGAACTGGACCCAGCACTGAACCCTGGGAAACACCACTCGTGACCAGCCTCCAACTGGATTTAGCTCCATTTATCACCACTCTCTGGGCCAGCCCATCCAGTCAGTTTTTTACCCAGCAGAGGGTGTGCTTGTCCAGGCCAATGGCAGCCAGTCTCTCAAGCAGAATCTTGTGAGAAATGGTTGTCAAAGGCTTAAGCGAAATCCAAGTACATCTCATCCACAGCCTTTCCCTCATCCACTAAATGGGTAACCTTGTCAAAAAAGGAGATCAGGTTGGTCTGGCAGGGCCTCTCTTTCATAAACCCATATTGACTGGGCCTGATCACCCAGTTGTCCTGCGCGTGCTCTATGATAGCACTCAGTATGATCTGCTCCATGACCCTCCCCGGCACCAAGGTCAGACTGACAGGCCTGTAGTTCCTCGGATCCTCCTTCCAACCCTTCTTGTAAATGGGCGTAACTTTTGCCAGTTTCCAGTCAAGTGGCATTTCCCCAGTCAGCCAGGACTGAAGGTAGATGAGGGAAAGGGGCTTTTAGAGGACCTCTGCCAACTCCGTTAATACTCTTGGGTGGATCCCATCTGGCCCCATAGACTTATGTATGTCTAATTGGCCATGCAAGCCTCTAACCAAATCCTCCTGGATCATTGGAACTTCATTCTCACCATCTTCTGTCTCAGGAGGCCAAGTATCCCGAGAACATCTCACCTTACTATTAAAGACCAAGGCAAAGAAAGCGTTAAATACCTCTGCCTTGTCCTCATCCCTGCATCCAGTAAAGAATGGAAATTCTCCTTGGTCCTCTTGTTGTTGTTAATATACTTGAAGAAACATTTTTTATTGTCTTTCACAGAATTGGCCAGTTGAAGTTCCAGTTGGGCTTTAGCTCTTCTAATTTTCTCTCTACATGATCTCACCTCACCCTTTTAGTCCTCCTGGGATGCCTGCCTCCTTTTCCACAGCTTGTCAACTTTCCTCTTCTTCCTGAGATCAATACAATGCCCTCTACTCAGCCAAGTTGGCCTCTTCCTGACCGATGCATTTTACGGCACATGGGTATGGCCTGCTCTTGCAACACCAGAATTTCCTTCTTGAGGAGCATCCAGCCCTCATGGGCTCCTTTACCAGTCAGAACTGTCTCACTATGAACTTTATCAAGCAGCCTTCTAAACAGTTTGAAGTCTGCCCTCCAGAAGTCCAAGGTGACAGTTCTGCTAACCCCCCTCCTTACTCCTCCAAGAACTGAGATTCTATCATCTTGTGATCACTGTGCCCCAGGCTTCCTCCAACAGTCACTTCTCCCACAAGGCCTTCTCTGTTCACAAACAGCAGATCCAGTCGGGCACCTTCTCTAGTTGGTTCACTCAACAGTTGTGTCAGGATATTATCTTCCCACACACTCAATGAACCTCCTAGACTACTTCCTTTCTGCTGTGTCATACATCCAGCAGACATCTGGAAGGTTGAAATCCCCCACAAGATCAAGGGACAGTGATCGCGAGACTTCTCCCAGTTGCTTGTAGTTTCTTTGTCCTGGTTGGGCGGCCAATAACAGATTCCCACCACTATGTCTGGCTTTCTGTGCATTCCACTGATTTTAACCCACAAGCACTCAACCCTTCATTACTATTATTGAGTTCCATGCAATCAAAACATTCTCTAATATAGAGAGCATTTTATTTAGAAAACCTGTGTTTATTTAGAAACACAGTAGTCAGGGTTATGGAAACGTATCAACGTTCTCATTCCTCACTACCCTTCAAAAGAATGATTGGAAGACAGGAAAACACGTTTATGGTGAACAACTTACAGATCTCAAATTTATTTACCTTAAAAAAAAAAAGAGAGCGACAAAGGTGACCTAGAGCAGATGAGCAAGAAATTTGGGCAAATATTAGAACTCATCATAAATAAACTCATAAAATTCTTTAATCCAGCAGAGAAATATAATACTTTATGGCTAAAGTATAGTCACTGGCAATGAAACAAGAAAAACACATATTGCAAAAAAGGTATTACTTTGTTTTAAAGGTAAGAGTGTACTGACATGGTTCAGTTCAGGCTGTGCCTACTTCCAGTATAAATTTGATTGTACTTCCAATCACTAGCTCAAACCAGAAGTTTCAGAGGTTTAATTCAGGAATTAAACAGAATGATTATATAGCTAAAAGACACACTATTTACACATAATTGTGCTTGCTTTCTTCAAAAATATGACTCATTTTCCTACAAGTTGGAGGGATGCTGTTTCTATCCAATTCTATAGGTAAGGTTTCATTATTTTTAAAACAGAAATCTAAACTGCTCTTTGAAATAATTTTGCATAGTGCCCATGGAGCAGCATAAAGCAAACTTGGAAGTAATTTAGTTGTAACCTATTTTTCTGAACATGCACCCCCCTGTATTCTGGTATCCCTGCCATCAACCTCAAAACCTTTTCTAAAGATAGAAAAAAAGGTGTTTGAAATAGGTTTCATTGTATTCATCTTGATGCATTGTTTATGTATGCAACGTTTTCTTTCCAGCTGTAACAAGTACAATAGTTACATGCTTAAGCAGATATAATTTAGTCCTACAGAGAAACTAGTAACACCTATGTCCATGAAAGTTTGAGTCTTTATACACCAATCATGATGTGTATAGGCACATCTATTTCAGTCCAGAAGAGGGCAATTTTTTGCACAGATCACCATCAAGTACAACCAAAAGACCATGTGACACAATGATGAAGAACAGAGATCCTCAGTGCCTGTTCAATACACGTTATGAATATAATGATAGAATTCCCCCCTAAAAAAATAGTTCAGATTTCCCTCAGTCTGTGAAAATGTCCATGAAGCAAGAATACAGTTTTTACTTTACACTTGAGAAGGAGATGACTCAAGACAGCTGTTTTCTGTTTGTCTTATCTTCCCTTACACAACGCACTTTCAGGTTGCTTTGGGAATGAATGCATTTGGCTCAGACCTTTTTATTTTATTACCCATGAGATAGTTTTGAAGCATAGACTCTCTTGCTTGTAATTTAGTCTTTCGTTTGTATTTCCTTTAATTAGTGAGAGGGAAGGAATTTCACAGAAAAGAATTAGCTCTAAAACAGTTAATAGTTTGAGTAGACAAGTAGTGCATCAAATCTGTGAGCTACGTGTCTATGCTACAGTCTTGTCCTAAATATCTAATTGATGTGGAGACCAAGAGAATATCAGTGAATTAGATCCACTGTACCTAACACACACTGTATGAACTTTGTGCAAGGATTTACCAGTTATAGGACCAAAAAATCATCATCCATGATTTTCAGATAACCAACATCTTAGTCAAAGAAGGAGCAAGAATTATAACCACATGATGAAAATTCAGCAAATGTGCTTTTTCCAGAAAGTCTAAATTTCACCTGCACGTTAGTTGCCTGTACAGTTATTTCTGCATTTACTGTCTTCTGAATTTATCTTTGATAGAAAGTATAGAAACTATATCCAACCTCTTGTTCTCTTCTTTTCATTCACATCTGAGATGAGTAGCAGCTACTCCCCAAAGGACAGAAGGGACTGCAGTTCTTATTGGTCATTGTATAAACGAGCACGAGGAAGGATTGACAGCTCCTCTTCTTTGTCAATTTTATACATCTATATAAGGCTAGGCATAGGAGGAAATGTGAGAAATCTACAGAAGCTGCAAAGCATTGAAGAGAAGATTGGACCTTCTAGGCTGTCCTGAATGTACTGCAATAAAAATTAATTTTCCTGTTTTAAAAAGCATCAGAGATTGTCAAAGGCAGTGGCATGTGTTTTTCCAAGATCTGCATGTTGCAGATTATCTGTCCTCTTTAGGCACTCTGTGAGCATTTGTACTCCCCATCAGGTGATATAGTGTCGTAAAGAACAAGCAATTGATACTCCCAGAGGGATAAGATGCCTCACCCATTTTAGTATATCCATTGTTTCTTCAGTAGGTATCTGCTCCATATACCCATACCATAACTTCCGTCTCAGGTTTTCTGAAGCAGGCTCACACTGCAGGATTTTAAACACAGATATTTATTGTATTGCATTGCATAACAAGCAACTGATAAGAAAGTTTTAACTTTCATAGAGCTCTGTCTATTTAGTGCTATACCATGGCCCCACATGACAAATAAAATGCAGGATTGAAAAAAAAAAACCACAGAGGCTGCATTAATGAAAAGGTTAAGTTGAGGGCCAAGGACAACATATATTTCAGTACACTCAGATGTTACTTTTAAGAAGTAGTGAAGACACTGTAGCACTTACTACCATCATAATAAAAAAAAAAAAAAAAAGAGTGACTGAAACCCTATTTCTGTTTCCGAGTCTGTTGATCCTGGTAGTTGTGGACACCTCAAAGACAGCTTCTGCTCAGAAGAGCGTTACGAGTCTAAACTTAGATTTTGTATGCAGGACATGGTGGCTCTGGGCAGTACTGCCATGCTTAAATAATTTATGCCATCTTTGTTTTCAAAGTATTTGTGCAATAGAAACACACCATCCAGACAAGGACTCCTCCAGGAAAAACAGGTAGAAGGAACATCTTGTAGCCACACTTCCATTCTCCTTAGCTCATTCCCTTATCTCTTCAGCAGCAGCTTGCAGGGAATTGATGGGAGCACTTTGTGCTGGGTTAGGAATTGGCTGGATGGCCGAGCCCAAAGAGTGATGGTAAATGGTGTTTCATCCAGTTGGCGGCCGGTCACCAGTGGTGTCCCCCAGGGATCGGTATTGGGTCCCGTCCTGTTTAATATCTTTATTGACGATTTGGATGAGGGGATTGAGTCCATCATCAGCAAATTTGCAGATGATACCAAGCTGGGAGGAAGAGTTGATCTGCTAGAGGGTAGGATGGCCCTACAGAGGGACCTGGACAGATTGGAGAGCTGGGCCGATTCTAATGGGATGATGTTTAATAAGTCCAAATGTCGGGTACTTCATTTTGGACACAACAATCCCATGCAGAGCTACAGACTGGGGACAGAGTGGCTAGAGAGTAGTCAGGTAGAAAAGGACCTGGGAGTGCTGGTGGACAGGAAGCTCAACATGAGCCAGCAGTGTGCCCAGGTGGCCAAGAAGGCCAATGGAATCCTGGCCTGCATCAGGAATAGTGTAGTAAGCAGGACCAGAGAAGTTATTGTCCCCCTGTACTCGGCACTGGTCAGGCCTCACCTTGAATATTGTGTCCAGTTCTGGGCCCCTCAGTATGGGAAAGATGTTAGGATACTGGAATGTGTTCAGAGGAGGGCAACGAAGATGGTGAGGGGGCTGGAGCACAAGCCCTATGAGGAGCGACTGAGGGAATTGGGGTTGTTTAGCCTGGAGAAGAGGAGGATCAGGGGAGACCTCATTGCTCTCTACAACTACCTAAAAGGAGGTTGTAGTCGGGCAGGGGTTGGTCTCTTCTCTCAGGTGACCAGTGGCAGAACCAGAGGGCATGGACTTAAGCTTCGTCAGGGAAAGTTTAGACTTGATGTGAGGAAAAAATTCTTCACTGAAAGGGAGATTGGCCATTGGAATGGGCTGCCCAGGGAGGTGGTGGAGTCACCTACCCTGGAGGTGTTTAAAGGGAGACTGGATGAGGCACTGAGTGCCATGGTCTAGATGATGGTTGGTGTTAGTGTTAGGTTATAGGTTGGACTTGATGATCTCAGAGGTCCTTTCCAACCTTGTGATACTGTGATACTGTGATACTGTAATTGTACCCTCTGACTCAGAGAGCCTAGTACTGATGGTCAGATTTTAACATCTGGAGAATACCAACACTGAATAAATGGGCTACATGTGGAACAGGCACAGGATGTATAGTTCTCTAGAGTTACTTTTGCTCCCATATCACAGCCACACTAAAGTTCTGCAGATATGTCATGAGTGCTTGCGGAGATTGCTTTTTTCGTCATTCATAACACAAGGCCATTTATTTGCAGATTTCTGCTATTTACAAAGTAGGAACATAATTGTTTTTATTTCTAGCTTTGATAGGATCATAGAGAGATACCTCTGGCAACTACATAACATAACTTAATTTTTTTACCTGGCCTGCCTTGCTGAGAAACTATACTTCACATGCTTCTGCTATCTGTTCAACTGACTGTTCAGCTATTGGTTTTCTCATATTATATTTTTCCTTATTCACTAAGTTCCGCCAAATTTTCCAGAGTGTTACTGCATGCGGGAGAAAGACTCAAACTTTGTCTTGTAGAAGGGAGTGAAATTAAAACACAATTATGGTGTGGTTAAGCAATTCAGCACATAGATCTGCAGGAAATCAACCTTCGTTATCTTTGTGGATTTTGAAACAACTTGCTACTCCACACTTAATTGTGGATTAACCTTACAGGTGAAAACCTAAGCAACCTCTCTCCTCACCTGGACCAGAGGAGTGACTTTGGACACAGAAGTCACTCCCTCAGCTTTGTAATTTAGTTAGGCACTGATGCCAGCACCTTACTGTTTTGGAAAATCGTTCAGAGATCACAGCAAATGCATTCACCTCTTTTCCAATAATTGCTAACATGCAGGGCATTAATAATTGGCTTGAAGGAGCTAATGGCTTGAGGCACACATCCATCAATCAATAAACCTTGGAACACCCTGTGCCAAGGTTATTTCTGCCCACAGAAATTAAAGAGCAGGCAGGGATATTATTTATTCAGCCTATTCATAACAAATTTATTTAGAGCTATCCAAGCACAAAGCAATAAAAACTAAAATCTTGATGTTAAAAACAAACATAACAAGATACAACATTTGAAAATAAAAGCAAATCTTGCAAACAAGTAGTTGTCGGCAAATGTACTCCAAATAAAGAATGCAGATAAACACACAATGGGAGAGCCCTAATTATTATGAATAAAATTCCTCTGCTCTTGAAGCAACTTGTTGTATACTGTAAAATCAGGCAGCAATAGACACTCATGAAGCCCATATTGGAAGTAATTTCACACCTGAAGGTTTGCTACTGAGTAAGGTGTTTGTCAGGCAAAGTAGATGCTTATCAGGTATCCTTAGTTAACCTCCAGAATCACAGCAGATCCAACTAAGCCTAATTGAAAGCAGGACAGGTATTAGATACACAAAGTTGAAATATTAAGAGTTATTCACTTGGAACTGTTTGCTTCTTATGATGTTGCATGAGACTTGGAGAGCTGCAGCTACTTCAATGTAATACTAATACAGCATTCCCAGTGTTGTGCATTTCCAAAGGAAATTGAATTACAGTGTACTGATAACTGGGAGGTATTATTTATCTCCTGATCACCTAAGAGTTCAGAAAATTTCACGTTAGGTTTATAGGAGATAGGCTAATTGAAGTCTGATGTCAATACTTGCCAATGTAGACATCAGCAATACCACATCCAGCTGCTTGTTTGTTCTGTTTGATCTTTCAGTTTCTTCTGTGCTGCTTTTGAAAGGTATTTCTGCAGGGCCATTAAAAGGGCAATGGAGACTTTTGACAGTGTGCACCAACGCACAGGACTGTGCTAGTGCACGTGCAAATCACTGTAGAATTCTGATGACTGTGAGCAACTAGGCTGAAGTGTCTAGAATCAGATTTGTTGTGTTTTGGCTATAGGACCCTATTCAAACAAAGTACACAACCTGGAACTGCAGCACTTGGAAAAAAAAGACTTAACTTTTTGTATTCCTGACTACGGAAAAAGGCATTGTTCCACCAGAGTTGGCCACTTTATTATGGTAAATGAGCTGAAAGCCAATGTCAGTCAGCAATAAAATGGTAGGATAGGATTAAGAAAGAGTAAGCAGTGATCTATCAAAAAAATGGAGTATTTTTGACAATAGATGTGATATGGAAGCCAGAGGCTAGAGAGAAAGAAGGAATGAGGATGAAAAGAACCACAAGGCGGACAAAGAAAAGATGAAAGAATCTTAAAGGGTTGAGTTGAGGAGAGAAAAAGATAAGGATTAGCAAATCAACTTCAAAAAAAAGGAATTAACTATAGAAGCAGAAGTTTGTTAGAAATTCGAAGAATGAAGGAGACAATGGTGATAACAGGGATCGCAGTGGTGGAAGAGGAAGGGAAAACACCGAAGAGAAAATAAATAATTTCAGGGAAAACAGGCTAGGAAAAAAAGAATTTTTTTTCACTCAAACACAGAACTCTCCCATTCCAATACTAATGAAGTATCCCAGCTTATCTAAGGAAAAAGAGAAACCAAACCTGTGAAAAAATAGGTGGTGTATTTATTTATTTGAGGGGCAGAGTGTGTATTTTACCTTAAGTTGTGCTTCCAAACCAGGAATAGTTTCATCTTAGGGCAGCCTTGGGGATCTTGTGCAGCACCATTTAGCAATGTTCTAAAAAGGGTAATCCCACTGGTTGTTCTCAAAGGCACTTGACAGTGGAAGTTTCAACAAAGCAGAGTAATGTGGAATCGTATCTATTGTGGTTTTGTTCTTTTCCTAGAAGACTTTCCTAGAGCAGTACATCATTTCTTCTTAACTGCCCACCATCCTTATTTTGCTTTATTTTGAGCTGTGAAAAGTCACTGCTTAATCTCAATTATTTCTCTTCATATAGTAATGGCCTCATTCTTGGCTGAAAATAGTATCTATACAAGTGAAAAACTGGTATACTTTGGTCTTTGACACTTCTATTTTCATTTCAAATAATAATTTTATTATTCTATTTCTTGCCCATAATCTATCTTTGCAATCTGAACACAATCCTCCTGTCTGACTTTACACTTCAGTCATCTTATCTGAAATAATTAAACAAAGCAAGATTTTACCTTATGCATGTGACCAAAGGCACATTTTCATTGTACCAGGAAAGATTTAACAGGCCACTGATCTCAATACTGCCACTATATCATGACAGTAACTTCCTAAAGATCAGATAAAGAACATATTCTGTCTGTATTTATCCAGAGAATTGTAAGTGCAGTTCCATCCTACCTGGAAGCAGTTTTAATCTGCATGCATCTAAAGCTCTTCTGTGGCTGATGCATAACGCTTTAAACTGCTGACAGGATTGTACTTGCAAGATTTCAGACAATGCACAACACTAAAATACAGAGGCACCATTTGAATGTTTCATAAGCAGGTGAATGTTGTTGGCAAAAATACTTAAATTGCTAATAGTACCAGGTAGCAGATAATTTGGTGTATGCGCGGGGGAGGGGTGAATGTCTGAAAATGAACTTTCAAAATCTCAAGCAGAAGCATGCCACTTACTTGCTGCAACTGTTATAGGCTGGTTGTAAATTTTGTAACAGCTGGACTAAAGAAGTGGCACACCCCGAATCCGCAAATTAACAGAGGCATGAGAAAACTACCATTTAGGAGGCTCATCAAATGCTGTACTTATGCACACAGTCTGTTTAGATTGGGTTCTCCAAAAGAAACGAACTCAAAGAAGAAGTGGGTCTAGGAAGAAGGTGAAGATCCTGAGTAGAGGAAAGATCTTAAAAGTGGGAAAAGACCTAGCAGATCAGGAAGCACATGAAGACAAATTCTGGTGGATGCTGGAAGACATTAGCCAATAATAACTGATACTAGTAGCTGTAAGCAGCTGCACAGCACAAACTGACACAACTTTATGACCAGTGGTCATGGATGGAACAAAGGAGTGAAGCCATAGGTGAAGTAATACTGAGGTGGGAGGGAGTGCGTGAGATAATTAAGTAGAGTAAAATCTCTAAACTCACCGGTTCTTAAATAAACACCCACACACATATCTGTTACTGGTTGTGGTTTACTCTGTCTTCCTTGTAGCAGTGAATAAGAAGGATGCTTTTCAGAACATATTATGTTTTTTCATTCTTTAAAAACACAGTTTCCTGCAAAGGATTCTCAGAATTTCCTATGCAGTAGTAATTTGCAATATACCACAAATTATGCCTCACAGTATCACACAGTATCACAGTATCATAAGGTTGGAAAGGACCTCTGAGATCATCAAGTCTAACCTATAACCCAACACCAACATCAACACCAACACTAATACCAACCATCATCTAAACCATGGCACTCACTGCCTCATCCAGTATCCCCTTAAACACCTCCAGGGTCAACTACTCCACCACCTCCCTGGGCAGCGCATTCCAATGATCAATCACCCTTTCAGTGAAGAACTTTTTTCCTAACATCAAGCCTAAACTTTCCCTGACGAAGCTTGAGTCCATGCCCTCTAGTTCTGTCACTGGTCACCCGAGAGAAGAGACCTCCTGAACATTAAAAATATCCCAATAGTCTACATTCTAATTCATAGTAGAATGTATAGCCTTCTGAAGTGGACAGAGTAGAATAGCTTTATTACAGGTTTAAGTGTGCAGTTTCATCCCCTTGTACTACTCCCTTTTGCTTAATATTAAAAGCCTGTGCACAAAAGAAAGTTCAGAAATCATTCAATAGCAGTTGTGTTCTTGTATCTTTTACAAAAGAGTTTCAGCTGTCAGTAAATTAAATGTTATGTGCAAAATTACCCTCTTTGTCTGTTTCCACATCCTTATTCCTTTTCTAAAATGATAATACAGATTGTGATTCTCAGATAAGGAAATAGAATTCGTAAGTAGAATACAGTAGAATAATAAGACAGATTAACTCATACAAATGCTCTTGAAAACTTGCGCTGAAAACAGACTATACTGGATAATAAGTATTTTAACTGTAGCTAAAATTTCAGTGAGAGGATCTCAGATACATGTTAAGTGGAAAAAAACTCTACTCACTCTTACACTGTTAAACAAAAAGCCCTATAAGAAATCTACAAAGGTCATGAAGGAAGCCTAGCAAGTGGGAACACGAGGTAGTTGGAAAGCTTCTTAAAGATGGAAGATTACGATCGGTGGATGTATATAAACGGAATGCATAGAAACATATCCTCCCTTTTACTAAGCGTAAGAGTTATGAGTGCAAGGTGAATACAAGAAACATTTTGTACTGCAAGGGAAGTTACTAGGACATCCTTCTGAGAACTCGTGTGTCACACAATAATGGGTTTGGGTTAACTAAACCATGTTCTGATATTTATTTATCTGGCTATTTAAACTCATCCATATTGTTAAAATCTCTTATTCAAGAAAAGACAAAATATAATATAATGCTTTGTAGATATAGTTGCAACATGGGATGCAAACAGGCCATGGTTTCTGAATTCTCTGTCCCAGTCAAAATTATGACCAACCAGGCTGAGGGAGGGGGAGTCGAGGTTCTCCATCCTCTGAAAGAAGAAAAATACTTCTTGTGTCTGAAGAAAAAAATATCTAATGTCACGGAACATTTTAAGACAAAATTTTTTGATTTGTTGAGCAAGAACTGAGTTGGAAAAAGATAAGCTGGGAGACTAGAACACATTAGATTGTAGGTATAGGGTAGGTAAAAACACCTGCTATTCTATATTCCCTTTCCCAATTAAGCACTTTTCTCCTCCTCAGCATTTCTTAGGTTCTGCTGCAATGTTGTGTAATTGCCTTTCTATCTATCTGGCTGTCTTTTCTCGTGTTTCAGTTGTACTGCGGAGCTCTGACATCCCTGTCCCAGTTTTCACGCACTATCTTACAGTATCTCACAAGAATTTCATTGGTGACATGAACATCTACAGTCTACAGAAGTACAGCAGTTGCCCCTTGATATCCTGGCAGGAACGGGTAAGAAGTCTAGGTGACATAGTCTGTCTTCTGTCCAAAGATGTAACACTAACGAAATCAGTAGTTATTCCCCTCCAAACTAAAAGGCAAAGTTGAGTGAAAACATTATGCAGTCTTTGAAGCAGGTTTATGCAGTTTATACAAGGTTAAATACATCAGATTTGTTAATACACACTGCCCTTTTACAGTACCTCATCTCAGTGAATTTGGTGTGTGGTTTCTGGAGATTCATTACCACGAATGTCATAATGTCAGCAAACCAAATAAGAGGTAGATACCTCCATTACACGGGTGGAAAAGAAATAGTTCAATAGCCTGGTGAAGGCTTTACAATGAGTTAGAGAGATCAAGGAACAGAACTTGGCAAACTCGCTTTCTTCCTTTTGGCACCAGGGAACCAGCAAACAGAAATCACAAAATGCTCACCATTCAAATTAAAAATGTTATACATGTCGTATTACATTCTGCTGTTATTCCACCTTTATGGTTAATGGAGAAGCTTTGAACACTTTAAAAATTTCTGAATTAGCTTTAATTTCATGGTGTTGCCCTCTGCCTAGTGTACAACTATGACAACACCTGTAAACTGATTATTTACCTTTAGGCTTTCTAATGTCTTGTTGGGAACACATTTGAATCTTCTCTATAATGCTTTTGAAAATCCTTCTACATATTATTTTACATTTTAGGATTTCTTGAGGCATATGCATAAATGTGGCAAAACTACCTGTAGTGATATGCACAGGGAAATTAGCATAATAAGCGAACTCTAAGACAAAGATGGGAAATTCCTTTTAGTGACAGGCAGAAGGATCAGAAATAAAGTAACTAGCCCAGAAAATGTCTGGTTGCTAAGGAAACCTTTGAATTCCAATCTTCCTGTATTTGAATTTATCTGATTTTTAGTTGGTGCATAATTTTAACTTATTTTCAAATGTTAATTCATAGAAAGCATGCAATATTAAATATAAACCTTTAAGAAATACGATATTTAGCATACTTTTTTTTAAATGCAAGGAAAAAAAAATATTTCTATTCTCAGTACTGTCCCTAAATCAGGAAAAAAGCAGTGTGAGAAAAGTAGCATACATTGTACTTCTAGTTAAAGAAATACCCACTCAGCCTTGCTTTTGTAGAGCAAGACAGCAAATCTCTGAATTATTTCCATTTGGAAACATAACGTAGGCTGACCACAGTAAAGGTGTTTAAATACTTGGAGACATAAATCCCGTAGAGAATTGAGTATATTGTGTAAGGATTTCCTATTCTTTCCTTGTGTTACGCGATCTTTCACTAGGAGATGACCTCACAAGCCTAGACAAAATAACCCTGAGGCAAAGAACTGAGCAGCCTTTAGCATGTCCTTCATCTTTCTCATGACCAGATGTGATCTCCTCCTCTCATATTGGCAGATGCTGAAACTGTCAAGCTGTCAAGCCAAGTAATACCCATTCAGGAGATAAACAGAGAGCTTCTGTATGCAAGCTGGCACCATAGCACCAAATTCATTTTCAAATACAAGATTAAAAATAAAAAAAAAAACCCTTCACGGACATGTTTTGACTGTAAAATTTAGGATTCCCCACTGCTTACAGTCCAATACAAACTGCATTTCATCTCATCCCAAGATCTACACATGGGATAGTTAACACCTTTTGCCTCAGCTGATATATAGATTAACTCAGATCTAATTAAAGAGGTTTCAGAAGCAGAGAAGGCATAAAAGTCATTCTACGACTGATTATTCTTAATTGACAAATTATCCTGTCACCTCTGCAGAGTGGGTGACATATATATTTCCTGTTATTCTGCAACTTTAAATAAAAGCTTCAGAAACAATCTTACTCAGAGGCAAGATCAATAATTCTGCACTAGGAAAAGACAATAATAAATAGGAGAGCAACTTCTACTATGTATCACTTTCTACTATAATTAAGACCAACTTGCCAGTGCCACTCAGTACCATATTGTAGATGAGGGGAGTAGCAAAACAGATTTTTTGAGTCTTCATTTCTGGCCAGGTATAGTCTTGAGTTTGGTCAAAGGCACTGACCCTACACTATACACTTGCTGGAGCACTCTCTGGGCTGCCTCTAAGGCTATCCACTTGATAATTCTCAGTGATAAGCTCTTGGTGTTAACTTCTCTTTAGAATTTACCCAAGCTTCATTTGCTTGCTGTTTGGATGGTGCCAGTTTCACATACTTTGCAGAAATACCTCCGCTTTGCCATCTGTCCTTAATCCCATGACAAGTATGAGGGAGACAAGCTAGATCACCTCTGCCTGTTCCAAGGACAGATGAGATTTCTGTGCACTGTGAAGTCAGCTCTCCTGAGTTTACTGTGGTCCAAATGTTTGTGCACACTACATAGTTTTCTGCTAGTTCTGCTTCCAAGCCTCACAGTGACTGGAGGTCCTGCCCAGTCTAATGGTAGTACATCTGGAGGAGCTGAAAGTATTGCTGCTGCCTCATCACACTGTACCATTTCAGACTTCAGGATGAGGTCAGGAAGTCTTATTTTGTACAAATTGGGAAATTCTCCATATGAGGTGCCTTTTCCACAGACACTAAGGTGGCACTCCAGTGTCTTGCACTCTTCATAGTCCTGTCCTCCTCTTCCAAACAAGCATGGACAGAAGAAGAACATAACATTGACGTTCTCTCTCACTTTACTGCCACCAGGACTAACCTACAGGCAAAGGCACTATCTTAAAGAATACTATAGACTCATACTCTGGCTTTGAACTGGCAAAGCATTGCTTGGCTCAGCCTAGCTGCATGTAACTAGGTTCTCCTGTGCTCCAAAACTAGGTTGCATCATCCACCTGCTGATGGGGAATGTCCCCTGGCCTATTTCAGCTCTGGTACCATGTCCACACATTATGTGGGAAAGCACTAGTCAGTATGGGGACGGCAATACCAAACCGTTAATACTAACCTGCCAACAGTTTAGATTTGTGGATGGCAACAAGGCGATGCTCAGCCGTAGGCTCTCTGGTGCCTATGTAATGATATAAGTAAGGTCTCAGAAATGAAAGTACGTATCCTTCTGATCTGACCTAAGCAGACATAAGCTTCTGGTTGGGTAGTACAGACTTGTATCTTTCAAGGACCAGCCATAAAAATGCAAGCCATGTCTTTAGCTTGCTGTATTTCTTCTCTTCCCCAAGTGTTATAAACTCTGAGTGTCATCACTAGGCTGTAAAAACACAAAACCAAAACCATTTCATAGGACAAGTGAAATAAAAGAGGATAAGTTCATTTTAAAATGGGCATATTTTTTTTTTACCCCCTAGTGAGAGCAAAGGACTATTTGACTGTGCAATTCATCACACCATTATTGTATTAATGATGAGCAAATGGCAATTATATAATACCATTAATCCAATGGTCCCAAAGTAAAGGGTAAACAATTAGTAATGTGCCCTGAGGGTTCTTCCAGTGGAAGACTACAAAAAGAAGGACAAATCAATGAAAATTGCTTCTGGCTGTTAACTCACAGCTGCTGACCTTCATCTTCCATCCCTACTGTGCAGATGAGAGCCAAAGCAATAACAGGCTGAGGGTGGGACCTGAAAAATACCCAAAAGCAAGGGTTCTCTGGCAAGTGCTGCATTCCTCAGCCTAAGGAAATTTTATTTTCCGGTGTGGTATTCTTGAAGTAAAACTTTGTTTATAGCTAGGAAAAGACAGCTACCTCTGTGATCATTAGGCTGTCCTTTAATAGCATCCACAAAATTTAATCTTTATTTAGCTAAGAGCTATCAGTAAGAGCCTATTGTAGAGGGGGTGCTATTTCTCCACCCTTCCCTGTGTGTGAAACAAGTTACATTTGCTCAGTTATATTTCCATCTGCCTACTTCTTTGGCTTCTAACTGCATTTTATAACATTTGCATGTTTTTATGCCTTTGCTTAATTCCTACTTTTGGGAAAGATACAGCTTGTATGTCTTGAAGATCTGGCTTGAAAGAAAATAACACACTCTCTTCTGGCCTTAGAATCTACATGTTTATATGGACTCCTGGGCAGCTAAAATTGAAACCTTTATTTTTAAACTGCACAGAAAGATAGCATTCACAACAGAATACTTATATATGCTCTTTTATTGACTCAGTGTTGCCTAAGAAATAACAACTCAGTCACCAGTATATTTTTTATTATCATTATCATTGAATGCCACAAACAAAGCATTAGATGTTTTGAAACCTTGAAGTCCTTCAATACATAGTAAATGAAAATATAGACTTACTTTAGGGGCTTTGATGGGCTTCTTTTGTTTGTATTTTGAGATTTGGATTTTCAAACGTTTCTTTACAAGGCTAGAAACATACTTTGAGAAAACGAAGACCAACATTCTTACTGGAATTACTGCATGTGAGAAATTGTGAGTTTATAATAAAAAATACTACAAGTCTCCAATACTGCTTGCAATATGCCCAAGAACTTTTTTGATTCTTCCCTTATTAGTGCTACATAGACTTCATAAGGTGGTTTCAGTTCCAGTCATCGCATTGATATTTTTTTCCTTTTACTTTAACCAAGCTTATTTAAAACACATTGGCAGAAAGATAACTTTAAACTATTTTCAGTCCAATATTGTCAAAGAATTGGTCTTTTAGTGTGGGACTTACTTGTCTTTATTGTAGTTAACCCAATTCTTTTCATATCACACAATAAAAACTTCGAACAATAAATGCTCAGTTATATTTGTGTAATAAAATAAGTATTCAGCAAGACTGCTCAGGTTTTCAGGAGTGTTTATTTGATATTCCAAATGTACAGGAAGGCAATAAAATTTTTGCCTTAGTCAAATAAAACAAATATCTAGAAGCAAAATACATTTCTTTTAATGGTATACTCCTATAGGAGAAGTTATGTAAGGTGATGAGAAACTCAGAAGTTGATAAAAGGAGGATCACATTGATCATTAAAATGTTTTTAAATTTCCGTGCTATAGAGATTACAGTCCTCAAGCGGAAAAGAAAAATAGTTGCAGTTTTAGGCTGTCAAATTTTTCTCATATCTGAAAGATATTTGGTAAATATACTTTGAAATCTCCTGCAAACAGGAGTTGATGCATGCTCTAAGAAACCTATTCTCACAGATAAGAAGCCAAGTGCACATCATAAGTGATTAATGAGAAATGTATAATCTGTTCTAGTGATGCAGAGGGCAGATGGAGGACAGTGCAGCGAAAGCATATGGAAAAATAGTTACGGCATCTCTATGCGTTGCATCCTGCACCCACCAGTGTCACAGTCAGCAATGTTACAATGCCTGTCGTTGCTAACACCCTCCAAGAAACTGCTGCTGCCATCACCATGCCAGTGTAGTCCTCAGTCCAGTTTCCAAATCTAGTATTAATAAAACCAGCACACCTCAAATTTGAAATCCCCTTCAGAGCTTCCTTGTTTCTCAGCTTGTATCCATTCTCAAACAGCATCTTTGTGCAATCTATTCTACTGCATATACAAGCAGTATTGGTGTGGTAAACGTAATGAAACATAATTATTGTTTCTGTAAACCATTAACGCTAATACTGTCATGAGGACCCTGGCAAGTACAGTTACTATTAATTCATTTACTTTCACATCCATGAACGCTTACAGACTTTAGAGCTGCACTGTTTGTTCCAACAGAGCTTTTGCCTTCTATGATCTATTACTTTCAATTGTAACTATTTTTACTGCATTTGCACTGGACTACAGTTTAACCACAGGAGATAGAATTACACGTGGCTTAACTTACTGAGTACTGATGTGGTGTACGGTTTGTTTTCAATATCTAGGCTAGCTCATTAAAGATAGAATTAGATGTCTCTGTACTACAGTGCAATGTGCAATATAGACAGTTTAAAAAAAAACCAAAGATCAAACACTGCAATATGGCATAAACACAGAGCTGCTGAATTTCCTGCAGCACTGCTAAAAATTATAGGATTAAGTATATAAACAACCACTAAAAAAAATCATGACTATGAAGTTTTATGCCTGTATTTGGAGGTTAAAAATTAAGTTGTTGCTACTGGAGTCTAGGCTTTATTTTATCTGACTCTAAGAATTACATTCCACAGGCATACATAAGATCTACCAAGCAGTATGCACATTTGAAAGCACATTTTGTCCACCAGCTATAAAATGGCTCTGAAAAAGCTGAACTGTAAAAGAAAATCATTATTTACTTTAAAAATGTTAAACTTGCAGATGGTTAGCAATTTCTACACATTTTTGGAACCCAAGCTGATAACATAATGAAGCTTCATTTTCAGAGGGCTGGTGTGGAAAACAGTAAAAACAATTTCCTAAAATTCAGACAAGTCAATCCCCATTCACTTTAGACAACATAGATTAGTATTTTCTACATTTGTATTATTTTCTATGTTCTCCAAAATTGTAGGCTGAGAAACTATTAAAGATGTTTGACATTTTTTTTTTTGTTCAGAAAAATTTATTTCTAACTAGCTGGCTTTTTTTTTTTTTTTTAAAAAAAGAAACATTGTTTTTCAGAACCATTCTTTTCAAAAGCAATCAAAAAAGTGAAACTGAGAAGTTTGCCAGAAAAATATGGGGAGTTTAATTTATTTCTCTCAGTGTGTGAGGAGGAAGCAACAAAAAAACAAAATCAACAACAATTCTGTCAGGCTAGGTAAGATATTTATAAAAAGACGTGCTTTAGGTGTAGAGTCTTTTTCACTTTATAAGTTATGTTGAAAATTTCTAGTACTTAATGGTGTGCCCGCATAGTTTGTACAGTCCTCCACTTCTCTTTTCTTAATTTCTGTTCTATCATGCTGTTATAAAATATATCAGAGAACTCCTAAAATAATTGATTTAGCAGCAGCACCAAGTGCCAACTGTTTGCATGTAAGGTTATGCATGTGTGGAAAGAAACACCTCTCCACCATATATCTTCCCCTCCATATAAACATGCTTCTTTTTACACCATGTTCCTACCACATCTCCCTTTGTTCTTGGCCTCTAACTCCATATTCCCACTCGCTTCTGTATACTTAATTGTCCAAAGTAAATCTTCCACTGGACAGGACCATAATTACTTACTGTTTTAGTATAGACCTAAAACTGCTAATACTACAATGGATTTCTTCCTAATACAGTTAAAATTAAGCAATTAAGTTCTTCTACAAGCTGAGCTCATCTTGTTAAAAGATAAAAAAATTACCTTGACAATTTCGAATGTGCAATTCTTTTAATTCTAAAAATGCATATTTGTATCAGGAAGTCAGATTCTGTGACATCTACTGTTATGTTGTGTCAGACTTTGGGCAGATTTTGCAGGGGCAAAAACAGGCAGGAGATACAGCAGACATGTCCTAATGAGGGGAAAAAAAAGAATAAAAACACGAACCTACATACAAATTTTTGATAAATTTTTCTGCTCTGTTATCCAAACTTCAAAAAAGCACACAAACTTTTACTGTCCCAGCTCTTCAATGACAAAACAAAGTGGAATGTTTCTGACAATGGTTGCTTTCAAATTACACTGCAAGATGTAGTTGTCTTCTCATGACTTTGACCCAACCTGGAAATTCTCTGCTCATTCTAATAATTTATTTAAATCTTGAGGAATGACTTCGTTGGCCTTCCCTTTTTCTTGATTAAACAAAGCATAGGTTTAATGTTAATGGTGTAAAATCTAGACATGACCAAATATCTCCTTCCCTAAAAGAAACTTGATCATAAGGCCTCAGCAAGTTGGGAAGGAAAATAATGTCATGCTACTTCATGCATTTTTATAGCATATTTGTATCATGTAATAAATGTTCAAATTCCTGTTCTGAAAGCAGCTCATCTGATCCCCAAGCCCCATTTCTTTACTACTTTTAGTTGGTAATGATTTTTTTGAAGGACTCCAACAGATGTTTTTGTACTGGATAGCATTTCCAGAGAGTAGCATTTCATATGTTACACTGTAAGTAATAAGCTTTCCAACACTTTATTTTTTAATTCCTGTTTTCATGCTTCCTCCTCTAACTTCCACATTGCCATTAGGGCCAGAATTACTCTAATAATTCACACTGACATTACAGATACCATTAAGTCTACATACTTCAATGAAATTGCCTCTTTGCTGTCTCCTTTATGGTTTATAAAGATTCCTCACGGCTCACAAAACCCAACTTTGTTGTGGAATATGTAGCATTGTCCTCCACAAACATATCCAAGGCTAAAGTGATTTGTGATTTTTTTTTTTACATGATTCTTCATGCTGATAGCAAATAAGTGCTACACAGAATAACAAACGGGTTTTATTTCCTAATTTTTTGCCTCTCATGCAATTCTCTCCTGGATGTCATTGTAATTTGGTGCTTGATACTTGGTAGCGAGCACAAGTACATGTAAACAGTAATTGTGTTATACGGCCATCTGGAAATATTCATGAACAACTGCTTCTGCAAGAGCAACATTCATGGCCATCTGTATGAATTCTTTGACATACAGAAGCACTCTGCATGGAAAATTAAAGGGATCTGCAGCTTATTCAGCATTCACCGAGGCAGGTTACATTTTCTTCGTTCTTTACCTCCTCCTACAGGACCAGAACAGGCGTGTAAAGTATCAACCCAAAATGAGAAACAATCAGTCCGTAGTTCTGATCTCCTTAGCCACTAGTGCAAAGCAGATGAGAATGAAGGAACAGTAAATGCCCTTTCTCAAGTGCAACACAAAGTGACTGGATATTATACTAATATAAGATCTTTCTTACTCTGCTACTAAGTAAGATAGAGGACACTTCAGAAATATTGGGCAGAGGAGACTCAGAGCTGCAATTCCTAAAAACTGGATTTGGGTCTGCCCTGGGCGTCTCAGAACCTGGAAATTGTAATACTGACATGAATTTGGGAGCAAGATGTAACTAATAGGGAAAGAGAAATGGATGCATTAAGGGATTTTGTCTTTTGCATAGTCACAACAGCAGGAGAATCAGATCACTGCCATGCATTTTGATGAAGAACATTTTCTTCACTGGTTAAGATATGTTGGCTTTATTATTTTATCAATGTTAGGTATAATAAATAATTGTTTTACTCATACTCTTAAAAGAAGGAAGTTTTACTTGGTTTTATTTGGGGTTTTTTTGTCTTGTTTTGGGGTTTTTTTATATTACAAAATAAATTTTAAAAGTCCCTTCTTAAATGACCTAATAGGCTGATCACAACCTCATTTTCCATCCGCAGTGCCTAAGAGACCTGGTTGTTCAAATCAGCTTGTATACCTAGTTTATAACACAACTCATATTCAGAAGCATGCTCACTATAGGTTCCAATCCTTACTTGAAGTTCAATCATGAAATGCTTTAAAGCATCATAAAGGAAATATTTTTTCTTTTAAATGAGAAAATTTAAATTTAAACAGTTATTAAAAACCTATTTACACAGTCTTGTGTTCTCATAATGAAATAGATGAGAAAACTGTTATCTGAAAACCAGAGAGTGTAAGGATAAATTCGATTTCTAAGAGGTGTTGCATTTTAGTAGTCCCATATGTTTTTAGTAACACTGGTACGTAGTTTTCATGATGTCATTTTTTTCTTAACAGCTCTCCTTTAATCTATTCAGTTCTGTCTCTCTAGCCCTGGCCTTTTTCCTCGCACTCTAAGGCTTCATAATGCTTCTTCAGTCATTATCTTTTCACCTAAATAATCTCTTATTTTCTAATTCTCAGAAGCAGCGTCTCAGCTAAAAGTCTAATACTGGCTACTGCCTATGATGGCGCCCCAGGATAAGTAATCATGAGCTATTTGACATCCACTTATGGTGACCTTACTGGGACAATAGAAGCACAGCATTTGGCGTCTCCTAACTTTCTTTACCAGCTGTGTCTTCCTACAAAATAATCCCGCAGATTTGTACAGTGTAGGCAGTACTAGCTCCCAGAAATCAGATTAGAGCCTTTAAAGGAGGCTTTAGGTTCCTAAACCAAAAGTGTCATTCACTATTTTCTTCCCACTCAGAATACATGAATTCTGTCTGGACATTTTATTAATCAATATATATTATCATTCCAACAGGCATGGCACCTACTTCAGCCTCCTCTCACATAGCACCCATACAGAACAGGCTGAGAAAGATTCAATATCCTTTTGTCCTTTAGTGCAGACCTCCACAGTAGTGATTCAGTAACCACAATAGTTAGCTTTTAACAAATGAAACTTATCCTCCTCAAAATCCTTCTAAAATTTTCTTCTCCACTGTCCTTCCTGGGTACCTTCCAACATAACATTTTTTCACGGGCTGTTCTTGCAGAAACCCAGGAGTTTCCAACATTGCATCTATAGCCTCTGCAGCAGCTGTTTCTTGTAGTCTTGACAACCATCCCTTGATTACTCATTGCCACATCACCAGCCCTGTACTTCATATGTAATGGGCTCCAGAATACCCCTGCTCTAAATCAAAGTGGGGATTAAAGCAATACCGTATCTGGTTCTACTTATACTAGAGCACAACTATAATTCTCTTATGCTCTGAAATATGATGTCAAAACTTTATTATTCATATGCTTATTTGGTGAATGTCTGTCTACAGAAGGGCAAGGGATTTACCCATTCAGAAACAGGAGCATTCATTATATCTGTTACTTATTTTAATCCTCCGCCATTTCCTGCTCATAAAGTTTCAGCTTTCTAGTAGGGCCTTTTTTAGAAAGGAAAGAAACAACATTCCAGGTGACTTAAGTGATCTATTGTACATCATTAGTAGATGAAACAAGTACCCTGAAGATATGAGTCAGAAGGAGAGACAGTAGAAACTGGGACAAAAGGAACACATTAATAAACACAAAGTATCAAATAATTCCATCAACAATTATTACATGTTTTGAAATCTACACAAAGTTACGAATGAGATCCTCAGCTATCTTATCTGATAGCCTTCTATGATGTCGTGACTGGCTGGGTAAATGAGGGGAGAGTGTTGGATGCTGCCTACCTTGACTTAGCAAGGCTTTGACCCGGTCTCCCACAACATCCTCATAAATTAGAGTATGAAGTGTGGGTTAGATGAGTAGACAGTGAGATGGATCAAGAATTTGTTGCATGGCAGAGCTCATAGGGTTGTCACTGATGGTGCAGAGTCTAGTTGGAAGCCTGTGGCTAGCAGTGTTCCCCAAGGGTCAATACTCGGTCCAATCTTGTTCAATATATTCATCAATGACCTGGATGAGGGGGTAGAGTGTACCGTCAAAACATTTGCTGATGATACAAGACTAGGAGGAAGGGTTGATACACTGGAAGGCTGTACTGCCATTCAGTGAGATCTGGACAGGCTGGAAAGTTGGGCGGAGAAGAACCCGATGACGCTCAACAAAGGTAAGTGTAGAGTCCTGTGCCTCAGGAGGAATAACGCTCTCCACCTCCTAGTGAGGCCACATCTGTAGTCCTGTGTCCAGTTCTGGGCTTCCAAGTTCAAGAAAGACAAGGAACTATTGGAGAGTCCAGAGAAGGGCCATGAACGTAATTAGGGTACTGAAGCATCTCTCTTATCAGGAAAGGCTGAGTGAGCTCAATCTGTTTAGCCTGGAAAAAAACTGAGAGGGGATCTTGTCAATGCTTATAAATATCTAAAGAGAGGGTGTCAAGAGGATAGGGCTAGACTTTTCTCAACATTGCCCAGCAACAGGATAAGGGGCAACGCGTACAGCCTGAAACACAGACGATTCCATCTCAACATGAAGAAAAACTTCTCTACTCTAAGGAGCACTGGAACAGGCTTCCCAGGGAGATTGTGAAGTCTCCTTCTCTGGAGATAGTCAAAACCCATCTGAATATATTCCTGTGCAACCTGCTCTAGGTGAACTTGCTTTAGCAAGACGGTTGGCCAAGATGAGCTCCAGAGGTCTCTTTCAACCCTTGCCATTCTGTGATTCTGTGATTCTATATATCAGAATGATGTATGTGTGTGTGTATATATATATCATTGAGTTGAAACTGTTCATTAGTATTTACTAACATTCTTTTGATATTTAAAGGCACCAGTTAAAATATAGACCTTGTTAATCTGAGTTGATTTTATATACCAAATAAGAAAAAAATCCTGTTAAGTTTTTCATGGGGCAGTCATGACACGATGTCTTAGAGAAGCTCATTATCTCTTAGGACCAGACACCAATCAAAAGTAGAAATACTGATGGTAAAAAGAAAGGTGAAGCAAAGTGATGAAGAAGGAGAAATGTCTGGAAAGCTAAATTAAAAATGGCAAAAGAGAATGACATGTTGAAGACAGAACAGTAAATGCCAGACACAGTAGCAGAGTGACTCCCAGAATAGTGGGTTAGTTGTGGGTAAACAAATCAAGTAGGGATAATACATTAGCTTAGCAAACATACTAATGTAAATTATTATCAGATGTAGAAATTGTTAAGAATGATTTACAGTAAAATAAAATCAGATATTTTAGTCTTCTAATGATTGAGTGCTACAGTGCCTCATATTGATGTGCCTGGTTTCCAGGACCGAACCTAAACCAGTATCTTAGATCCTTCACTTGCCGGACTGTGGTTTGGAAATAAGTGTCTTGCAATGAGGAGCCAAAGCAGTCAGCAGCACAAAAAGATAGCTGTTAAAGCTGAGGAATAACCTTCTCAGAGGATTTGTCTATCTCTTCAGTTAGAACTGCATTATCCTGAAGAACTGAGAGCTAGGGCCCAGAGAGAGAGTGAGAGCATGTGTGCTAGAAGAAAGAACATAATTTTAGTTTTGTTGCTAAGACACCAGCTGTAGAAGAGAGATAAATACTCTACCTGTTTCCATAAATTCATTTACTTCAAACCATACACACAAGAGGAAAAACACTACCCAAACCAAAACCCTTGCTGTTGTCTGCCAGTCAATTTCTGGACAAAACTCCAGGTTTGCTTAGCATCTTTCAAATAAGACAAATTTCATTTGGAGTGACTTAGTAACAGAGAGCTTAAGTGCCTCCAGAGTGAGGTGACAACTGGGAAGGTGTTAAGTGTAGGTGCACATATGCTGTAAGTTCCTACTATGTCAGATACTTAATCCTGCCGGTAGTAAGTTAGGCAGTTAGACTGTGCCTGTGAAAACCGAGACAACTGAAGCTGAGCTCATCTCAAGAGCCATGACTGGAGGATGCTGGGACTGCTGTAACTTCATGATCATTTCAGCTGTTTGTAGGGCAACAAAGGATAACCAGGACAGAGCAGTGGAGGTCTTCTATACCTACTGTGTAACATTCAGGTCACCTTTTCTCCACTGAAGGTAGTAGGGATGCCCATTTAATTCTTTTTTCCCTCTTTTGATTTATTCCATTTAATAAATGGATGGGTTGTACTCTTTTCTCAGTGAACATTATGTCAGCTTTGACATGTTATGTGTTTTATGAGACTATAGCTGTCTTTAATGGGCACAATTAATTTGATTTTGGCTTGATCTGGTTTACACAGGTGATTTATGTGGTGATGATCCAACATCTGAATGATGGATCTGACAGGAAATCTGTTCCACTGCAGCAAACATGGGCTGACTGATAGCTGCAGGTGAAAATCTGCATTATTACCAGATATATTGCTAGACAGTGAAGCACTCAAAACTCTCTGATCCATTAGTATCCCTTAGATCTACATCAGTACACTTATGGTAAAGAACTGAGCAGAATGGATATTTTCCACAATCTTAGCTATAACAAAACTGTAAGTCAACAGAAATATGGGAGTTAATTCCTAACAATTAATATAACCTAATGCTCGAGACACCCTGAGTCTACAAATAAGGCTTGAAGTCTCAAGTAAATAATCCTCTCAAATACTTCCCTCTCACAATCTAGTCAAGGTTGCCATTAAAGCAATATATCTTCATCAGATTTTTTAACCATTCAAAATTCAATGACATCAAGAACTAATGAAAAGGATTTGGAAATGCCATGTTATAATATCTACTTTCAACCAAAGAGAGAACAATTTTATTAGCAACACCTTCACCGCTTACTTGTTATCAGGATCTTCAAAGCCTAAAATGCAAAATTCATTGTTTAATCACTGAGTCCTACACATAAGGATAGGTTTCAAAAGTGTTTGTTTTAAGATGATGTTTAAACAATCACTTGTCTTTTTAAACGTAGGTGTCATTTTGTCTAATACTCTCTTTTCTGGTCTTCTTTATGTTAAGGTTATTGAATATTTGAATTCATTTATCTCTCTCATACCCATTATGTTCAGAATATTAAACAGCTTGCAATAGCTTTCAGATTTCAGAATCCATTCAGTGGGGACAAGGCTGCATACTATAAAGAATGGAGAAGTAATATGTGGTCCATTTTTTACCTGCTGGCCATCACAGTTGTAGCAGCAACAATCCACTTATCACTCTCCATCTTTACATGACACTGTGTGATTTTGCTGTGTCACAAATTGTAATCAGGTTACTAGTTCCTAGTGATTTGCAGGACATACTCTGTCCAAGGACAGAAAGTAACATGGCGTTTCCTTAGAATGGAAAGAGGGTTTTTTTGGTCCCTCAATTTCACTTCATACTTCTTATTTCTGAAGGTACACAAATTACCAACATTTTCTCAGTACTGTCTCATGTCAGGGAATAATCCATGTTGGAAGAAACCTCTGTAAGCCATCCATAAAACCTCCACTTAAGGTAGGGTCAGTGATATTTAAAACTCTTCAAGTAGAGAATGCAGTCTCTGGGGGCAGAAACTTCTAAGCTGACAGAAAGGATCTTTTCTACTGTAAAAATTTCTGAAGCTTAGTAGTAAGGCCTCATTCAGGTAAAATTAAACAGATATTTGAGAATCCCTTTGTGCTTTTCCTGTTACCGTCTCCCTGTTTTTCTTCTCAGCCTTCTGTTGTCATCACAGGCAACATGAGGAGAGTGTTCTGGGGCAACAAATATTAGTCAGTACCAAGACACATATGGCCCGGTACACAGGTTTCTGCAGGTAAAAGACCTCATTATGCATTTTTAAACTGAAATTAATAAACTTAAGAGAAGTGAACTCTGCATCCCTCCTCCTGCTCCAGCTTTAGACTGACAGTTCAGGTTCACTAATTTATCTACTTTAGTTTATCCAAAATAACCAGTATTTTTTTAGTAATGCGGCAAAAATGTGAAAATGCAAACATTAAGTGAAAATATAAAATCATAGAACTATATTTTGTTGGAAGGTAGCTTTAAAGATCACCTAGTCTAACACCCTGCCATAGGCAGACACGTTTCTCACTAGAACAGGATGTTCAAAGCCCTGACCCAAATAAACTTGAACAGTTTCAGCGATGGGGCATCCACAACTTCTTTGGGAAACCTGTTCCAGCTGCTCACCAACCTCATCGTAAAAAAATTCTTCCTTAAGACTAATTTATATCTACCTTCTATTGGTTCAGAACTGTTGCCTCTTGTCCTGTCTCTACAACCCTTGGTAGAAAGTCTCTGTCTTTCTTCCAAGCCTATTTTATGTATTGAAAGGCAAGAGTAAGATGTCCTTGGAGCCTTCTCCTCTTCAGGCTGATCACAATTAGTTAGCACCACTTTTAAAGAAACAACTGTAAACAGTAGGTTCCAAACAGAATAGGAAATTCAAGCTAAAATTCAAGAATACAGATTTGAAATTACCGATCTAACGCTGCATCAAAACTTTGCAGGACAAGTCCTGTTCATGGATACACTAAAAACAAGACTAAAAAAAATGGCTTTCTAAAGACATAAAGGAGAACACAAACTCTCCAGTAAGACAATGGGTTAGTCAGATGTGTTGCTCTTCTCCCCAGTCCTCTCAGTATCTTTCAACACTGTCCAAACTGTGTAAATTAACAAAGAATGCATCGCTTAAGGAAAAGGAAAATGTTTTAAACCAGTGATTCAAGAATCTAGAATAAAAAAAGGTTTTACCTTATTTAAAAAGCACATGAAAACTCAACTTCTGAAACAAATCCATGAACAAAACGATGATCCATACAATAGAGAGCAGAAAAAGCAACCTAGAATCTGAAATACAAGTCTTAATTTAATGGAGAACTGTCATGTTCAATATTGTCCCTGTTTCTTTAACATCACGGGCACTCCTTGCCTCAGTTTTCCACACCCATCAACAAACGTGGTACATCCAAGCAAGTGACTGAAGACAGAGAATGCCATGGTGTATGGGTTCTGCACCGCTGATATGAAATCATTGTCTCTCATTGAAATCTGTTTCAGCAGGAGACAAATATCTTAGAGATCAGTTTTGTTTCAAAAATGTAAATGACAGGAAATAGATCTTGTTGGAAAAAAGGGAAGCTCTGAAAGTTTTGACTTGGAAAGTTTAGCTTTTTAATTTCAGCAACAAGCCTGCATAGACAGATGGCCTGGCTGCTGCTAGTTCATTATATTTTCGTAAGATAGGAAAGTAGATAAAAATATTCTGCAGTGCAACAGCATCCATATGAACACTCTAGTAGATAGAGATAAGGAGTTCCCAAATGCCCAGCTTATCTGGAGAACTGGCCCTAGGGAAAAGCATTGTTTCTACTTGACTGGTCAGTCAGGGACTGATACACTAGACACTAATACACTAATACACTGATACATTAATTTCCAGTGGAAACCCAACTGAGTAAATGGGAATCCCTACATCTTCATCAAGACATTTTAAAAATCAGTACCAAAACTCAGACTGCCTGATCTTCATACAACTAAGTAACTGGAAGAACTGAAATACTGAGAAACCAGAGATTTCCCTCTCTGGAAAAGATGCTGTTCAGTTTGGTGCCTAAATACAGAGCTTTAGTTTCCCCATGTATTTTCAAAAATATCCATGGGTGACTGAGGAATGCAGACAGTTATTTTGCTTATTAAAGAAGAGCAATGGCACACTCAGTGAAACTGAAATGCAGCATTTAAATGCCAAATAAAATGAACTTAAGATACAGAACTCACTGCCACAAGAAATCACTGATGCCAAAAGCTTAGGATTCTAAGCAGAGCTTCACATTTATATGAAAAATTAAGACATTCACAGTTGTATTAGGTAGTAAGAGAAAAAAGGTTTATAAGCCTTCATGCATCAGGAAAGAAGCAAATATTTAACTGTTGAGAAATAGGAAGAAGCCTTCCATGTGGGCAAGTTATTCCATAGCTGCCCACATTGGAGATTCTTGCACTTATATCTGAAGCATCTGGTACTGGCTACTAGCCAAGGCAGATGCATGACAGGCTTGATTCATAATGGTGAATCTTATGCTAAAATGTAGTGTAATCGTTTTTACTTTATTGGGAACATTATAAATAAGTATACGGAAACCTGTATCACAGATATTTTACCGATAAAAATGAAGTGCTACTAGTTAATCTCAGCCCTCAATAACAAGGTATATGTTATTTATCCCTTTGGTCAGGGTTAAGTACCTTACCAGTATGTCCAGCAATACCAGTCTCAGCAATATAATCCTACTTTGTAGCCCTGCATTATGATATTGCCATTGCTAATAACAGACTTCGGAAGGCCACAGGCTTCTTAACTTTGCAAGGCCTTAGAACTATGGTTTGTTAGGCTTGCTTTGTCTGAACACTTTCTGACCTGCCTGCAGCTCTGAACACTTTCTGACCTGCCTGTAGCTTTGTTTCATTCAACAGACTCAACACTGGAGACCATACAGATATAGACTACTCACTAGTGCTTAAAGAAGTTAAAGGAATGAAGACCTGGAAATGGATTAAACTGGTGTTAGGATTAACAAAGAAAAGAAATAGTACCTAAACCACGTAAAGCGTAGCATATAAAGTAATTCAGATATATTGGGGAGTCGCAAACAATGAAGAGTGAGCAAAAGTGTAAAAGTGTGTTTACAAAAACTACTCCTAGTAGATCCTGGGCAGAGGAAGAAGAAAACATAAACAGCAACATCACCTGTCTTCCAGTAAAATATTCCACTCACTAGTGATTCATGGCAGGATTATCCATTACACACCAGAATGAAACCACTGATGTTATGAAAGCAGAGAAAGAGTGAGGATAACAGCAGGCAAAGGGGCTAGAAAATAAGACACGGGCATATAAGAATTTCAACTGTACTATTTCGCCTGTTCTTTTTTTCTGTAATAATACAAATTTCCTTCAATAAGTTTCTGATTTATATACATCAATAATTTACTATGCAATATTGCACGCAACAAAATTATTGTGTATAAAGGCACATTATTATTTATATAAAATATGTCATGGCACATGAAAGAAGATTTTGACAATGACACAGGGTCTTTATACCCTTTGTATATCAGTCCTGATGAGTCTTTTTAAAGCCATTGTAACAGAGGGAAGAGGAGAAAGAGGGTAGGGGATGGGAGGAAGATAGGGAGTAAGAAAAAAGATACTAGTCTATCACATGGTTTTCCCAGACTGTCATTTTATTTCTCATACTTTCACAGATATTCATGTCACATGAGAGGAGAGCTAATATGCATTGATGTGAGGATGTAACATGAAACATTTAAAGATTTTTGCTCTTGCTGTTCTCTGGAGGCATAAAAATAAAACTCCTTTATGACATTTCCCCAATGATAACAAGAGCTGAACTGACGAGCACTGACATGATTGACAACTCTTATTTTAGGTGTCTCTCTCACCTAACAGTGTTCTCTTTTACTTCAGAATTCAAAAACTGGGATTTTGAGCAATGCTTTCCACTTAGTTATATTTATAATCTCCTGCAGTTCTGCAAGTCTATTAGTACAATAATACTGTCTTATCTTGAACATTTCAGTACCCTACACTACCACTGACGCTAACAAATCTTAGTAATAATTCACTTTATTTACTCAGTCTCAAACACAGTGAAAATTACATTTTGCTAAATGTGACAAGTTCTGAAAAGAAGGCTCCTTGCTGAAAAACAGGAATGCTTAAAGGAAAAGAGCTGCAGAGAAAGGAAAAAGAAATTTGAATAAATTAAATAAAAAAGACGATATTGCAGGAGGAGAAAGAGCAGTTTCAAGTTTAGGCCAACTGAATATTTTCCACATCAGGCTCACCTATGACGAGATGTGGGACAACATGCCAAGGTTAGAGTGATGGGGTGTTAGCGTGGGCCATCAGTCTGTTGCTCTGACATGTGCTGAATATACTGCAGTACACTTGAAGTCTTACAGAAATCAGCCAGGGCCCCTCAGGAACCAACAGGGAAACACTGATGAAATACCTCAAAGGAATTAAGGGGTCTTCCTCTAAGAAGATGACCTGGTCAATAGCCCAGCTGAAGTGCCTCTACACCAATGCATGCAGCATGGGCAACAAATAGGAGGAGTTGGAAGCCACCATGCTGTTGGAAAGCTGCAATATAGCTGCCATTACTTAAACTTGGTGACACAAACCCCATGACTGGAGTCCAGCTTTCAATGGCTACAGGCTGTTCAGAAGAGACAAGCAGGGAAGGAGGAGTGGAGGTGTTGCCCTCTACATCAATAAATGGATTGTGAAGAGCTATTGCTGAATAACAGACACCTGTAGGTTGAAAGCTTATGGGTAAGAAACAGAGACAGAGGCAACAAAAGAAACCTTCTGATTGGTGTCTCCTACAGGCTGATCGATTAAAGGGAGTCTTTTGGTGAAGTCTTCTTACTCCAGCAACAAAAGGCACAATGCTTGCAAGCTCTCATCCTGCTGTGAGACTTCAACAACCTTGATACCTGCTGGATAAAGTATCGCAGTGGGCTGTAGGCAATTCAGGAGTCCTGGAGAGCACTCGGGATAAATTCTTAAAGCCAGGTAATGGAGAGCAGGGATGTGATACTGGACTTGATGGTCACCAACAAAAGCGAGCCAGTTGCTGACATCATGATTGAAGGCTGCAGTGATCATGCACTGGTGGAGTTCACAACATGGGTCAAGTGAAGGGTAAAATCAGGACCCTGAATTTTAGGAAAGCAAATTTCCGGCTCTTCACAGAGTTATTTAATAGAACCCCCCTGGGAAACTGCCCTCAGGGACAAGGGAGCAGAACACAGCTGGCTGATCTTTAATGATGCCTTCCATCTAGTGTGAGAGCTCTCAGTCCACACGTGTAAAAAATCAGGAAAAGAGGACAAGAGACTGGCATAGCTGTCAACCCAAAGGGCAAGAAGGAAATTCACAGGCAGTGGAAACAGGGACAGATATCCTGGAAAGAGTATAAGAATGCTGCTTTTTTGTGTAGGGATAGGATCAGGAAGGCCAAGGCACAGCTGGCACTGAACTTGGCAAAGGATGCAAACAATAATAAGAAGGGCTTTACAGCTATGTCAGCTAGAAAAGGAAGGTCAAAAAAAAGCATAGGCACACATGTACCCTGACCTGATGAACACGACTGGCAAAATTTTAACAACAAATGAGGAGAAAACTGAGGTTCTCAGTCTTTTCTAGCAACCTCTCTTCCCACGCCTCTTGAGAGAATGGACAGCAAGGCAGGGACTGCGGGAGCAAAGTCCCTCCCTCTGTAACCAGACCAGGTTTGTGACCATGTGAGAAACCTGAATGTAAGTCTATGGGACCTGATGATATGAATGCCAGAGTCTTGTTTGAGTAGGACACGGGCAATATCTTTAAACTAAAAGAGGGTGGATTAAGCAAGACATTTTTTTGTGATGTGGCTGGTGAGGCTTTGGAACAGGTTGCCCAGGGAGGTGGTAGATGTCCCATCCCTGGAAACGTTCAAGATCAGGTTGGCCAGGGCTCAATCATCAAACATGATTGAAGGTGTCCCTGTGCATTGCAGGGGAGTTGGACTAAATGACCTTTCAAGGTCCCTTCCAACCCAAACCATTCTATGAGTCTAGGATTCCATGATCTTCCCCTATCTCTGACACAGAATGCTTGGGCACTCACTCAAACACAGCATTTCACAGCTGAGCACTTACAACATGTTCTTTCCTTTATTTTTTGAGAGACTGCTTTGTGATTCTGGGTCTGTTCGGTGAAATGTCTGAGCATTTTCATTTGGAATTGAATTATGCTTTGAACATATAATAGGCTATATAATGCAGACAACCCTTAAAAAATAGATTGCAGACACGTCATAGTGGACACCTACAAGTATCTGGCACTCTTAACCTGTGAATAGGCTCTCCGCCAATCAACTGGAAGTAATAATGGAAACTCTTCACATTATGGTACTAAGTGCATTACCATTTATGATGCATTTAGATACATTCGGAATGAATGCGAAGAGAGGGAGGAAAATCCGTAACTGTCTTCACAGCAGAGCATTGAATAGCATGCAGCAAATAAAGCTTGTAGTACACACTGAAAAACCAAATATTAACCAAGTAAATGCAGTAACACAATATACACTTCATAAGGGAACAATTAAGCATTAAGTGTAAACTACAAAATCTCTTTAAACTCTAGAGTGTCTTTATTATCTTGCATTTTTAAAGTAAGTTGAAAAATAGAAAATGCTGCCTGTAAGATCAGCTGACATCTCTGGGTTTGGACTTGTCAGAGCTACCACACAATCCTCAAGCACTGGATCTTGTGGAATAAGTAACAGCAGCAGCTTCCTATCCTCTTCGCAGGCCTGAAAATTCCTTCCTGCCAGGATCTTCACAGATATTTTAAAGGATTCTACTTGCTGCTCTTTTTTAATTAAAAAAAAAACCAAAACACCAATCAACACTTTATGGTCAACAAGATACCTGAGTCAGACCAAATTCTCTTCTGACTGCTCTTTGTTTGTCTCCTTCTATTAGGTGGTTTCTCAACAACCACAAACTCCTACATTGTCTCTTTATGTTATCTGTTTTTCCATGTTACTTTGTTCAGGCTCCTCTCCTCACATTCTTTGTCTAGTCAGAACTGATTAACTGAAAAGACCTTCAACTTCTTCCCTATTGTAACAGGGACATAGCACCATTCTTCCCAGATAAAGGAAGATAAAGGCATAGACCCCATGAAGGTTCAAAATTAAGCCCGAATCAGAATCGTTAATTTATAACACAAATTGCTCTTTTATAACAATCTTTTTGCAAAGTCATTGTCCACACACCAATTTAACATCGATGATTGGGTTAAAGTACTTGTACATACACCTTG
This sequence comes from Tapera naevia, assembly GCA_033556795.1. Taxonomy (NCBI): domain Eukaryota; kingdom Metazoa; phylum Chordata; class Aves; order Cuculiformes; family Neomorphidae; genus Tapera; species Tapera naevia. Next base: position 7,846,689 of record JAUMJJ010000039.1, read on the forward strand.
AGCGGTTTCTTAATGGGTAGAATAAGTTCTGTTTTTCTTTACCTAATCCCTCTGATAAACTGCTCAGGGACTTTCCATTACTTCAAGGTTAGCCAATTCTCAGCTCATTATCAAACCCTGTCAAGGCCTCTATGTTATTCTCTGTGTTACTTCGCAGGCTTTAATCCTACAACCTACCAATATCTTCACTCACCTTTACAGAATCATTGTAGTTGGAAAAGACCTCTAAGATCATAAAATCCAACTGTCAGCCCAACACCTCTGTGCCTCCTAAACCATGTCCCAAAGTATCACATCTACCTGTTTTTTGAACACATCCAGGGATGCTGACTCAGCCACTACAGAAGGCAGCCTTTTCAAATGTTTTACCATTCTTTCAGCAAAGAAGTTTTTCTTAATATCCAGTCCAAAACTCCCCTGGTGCAACTTGAGGTTATTTCCTCTCATTCTATTGCTAGTTACTTGGGAGAAGAGATCAACGCCCACCTCACTACAACCTCCTTTCAGGTAGCTGTAGAGACCAATAAGGTCTCCCCTCAGCCTCCTCTTCTCCAGACTGAACAGCCCCAGTTTCCTCAGCTGCTCCTCGTAAGAGTTGTTCTCCAGACCCTAACCAGTTTTGCTGCCCTTCTCTGGACATGGTCCAGCAGCTTAATGTCTTTCTTGTAGTGAGGGGCCCAAAACTGAACACAGTATTCAAGGTACGTTCTCACCAGTGCTGTGTACAGGGCATGATCACTTCCCTGGTCCTTCTTGGCCACCTGAGCACTCTGCTGGCTCATGTTCAACCAGCTAATGACCAGCACCGCCTTTTATACCAGGCGGTTTTCCAGTGACCCTTCCCAAGCCTGTAGCGTTGCATGGGGTTGTTGTGACCAAAATGCAGGACCCAGCATTTGGCCTTCCTAAACCTCATACAACTGACCTCAACCCAGCCCTCAATCAAGCCTGTCTAGATCCCCTTGCAGAGCCATCCAATTTGGTGTCATCTGCAGACTTACTGAGGGAACGCTTGATCCCTTCATCCAGATCATCGTTAAAGATATTAAATAGGACTGGCCCCAAACCAAGCGCTGGGGAACACTGCTTGTGATGGGATGCCAACTGGATTTAACACTGTTCACCAAAACTCTCTAGGCCCAGCCATCCAGCCAGGTTTTTTACCCAGCAAAAAGTATGCTTTACTGAGCATGAGCTCCCAACATTTCTAGGAGAATGATGTGGGATACAGCATTAAAGGTTTTACTGAAGTCCAGTTTGATAACATTCGTAGCCTTTCCCTCATCCACTAGGTGGGTCACTTGGTCATAGAAGGAGATCAGGTTGGTCAAGAAGGACCTGCCTTTCATGAACCCGTGCTAGCTGGGCCTGATCCTCTGGTTGACCTGCACCTGCCTGGTGAGAGCACTCAAGATGAATCGTTTCATAATCTTCCCCAGTACCAAGGTCAGGCTGACAGGCCTATAGTTCCCCACATTCTCTTTTTGGCCCTTCTTGTAGACAGAAGTCACATTGGCAAGCCCTTTTGTTTAATAAAGTTCTTTCTTTAGGATTTTTTTTCCTTTAGTTTTACACTTTCTTTCCCCACCCCCCAAAAAAACCCAAAAAAAACTAGCAGATTTTTTCCTCATTTTCACTTTTTCACGGTACTTCAGTTTAAAGAGAAGGTAACTGCATGGCTCTACATGCATACTCCACGCCTGTAGTAGAGATATCAGGGAATGAGTCATATATGTTCCTTCTGTTTAGCAATAAAAATGTGGCTTGGAAACCAGTAGGAGCTATAAAAGGATTATGCATGCTGAAAACCGGCAGGAATAGGCTGCCCAGGGAGGTGGTTGAGTCACCATCCCTGGAGGTGTTTAAAAGGCAGGTAGATGAGTTTCTTAGGGACATGGTTTAGGAAGGGGACAGATATGGCTGGTCTTGTCCAACCAGGTCATTCTATGATTCTATGATTCTATGAAAAGCATAGCTATAAAACTCTTAGAAGTCTATATTCTGTAATTTGGCCAAATTTGGGCTCATTTTAATACGAATTCCACAGCAGATATACCCTGTTACAGGTTCTGTTTCTTCCAAATTTTACATCTTTACCCAGAGCAAAGATGCAGTAGAGCCTCTGAAAGAAAGGTGCCTTTGAATTATTGAAGATTGCACAGTAACTTACTTTTCCCAAACTTACTTCTAAAACTTGACAGAACATTTTAATGTTTAACCCAGCTTCTGAGTCCAGACTTGCCTGATGAATATTGTATGTTGTCATAATACTTAGTACTTTGAGTATGGTTGTCCGAAAAATAACAAAATTAACAGAAACTGAGCTACCAGAAATCTTAAGTGCTAAGTCTTAAATCTATATTCTGCAATCTCTGCTCATTTTAGGAGTATTTCTGCACACAAGGAGAGCGATTGCACTTGTATTATATGATTTGACTTTGTGAATACATGACTCTCAGGTAGAGGGTTAAAAGCCCCAGTATGGACATGCATTCTTAATGGCATGAAAGAGCTTTTCAGGTAACATCTACAAAGCTTTGCTGCCAAAGTTACCAGGATATATTTACTTATCAGTTTTCATTTAATATATATTGTATATCTATCCTATTGAAGAGACACTTGATAAGCTAGAGTCATCTAAATTGATATGAAACAAAACTGACACAATGCCAACCGAATTCCCAGAACGACAATTCAGTCTGTCATTGCATCACCCCTCAGGCAAAAGCCTGAGTAAGAAAGATATTTCTGTGTTCCTTGAAGGTCAATAAGCATAGGTTCATCCGGACCTCAGAAAGAGAAGAAAATACGAAGACTATTTTTCAGTAACTGTTGAGCTCTGGGGCCATGCATGGAAATTTTCACTTGAACTTGAGGTTTAGTCTTTGATTTAATGGGTAACTGTTCGAGTCAACACTTTGTTTGAAAGTATATCTGAAAAACCTATTATTTTTCAGGCATATTAATGAGTGCTACAGATAATTACTGAAATATTCTTTCATAAATTTCCAAGCATCTTGCTTTAGAATAGTAACAAATTGTGGAACGTACTTCAGAAGTGTGTTTAATCCACTCACCATTATCACCTTTCACCTCATTGGTATACTAACAGGTCACACCCACTAGCTGAAGAGCCATTCTTATGGAGGGAAGTCTTACAAAACAATCAGTTACCTGGTGTTTGAGACTAATATTCCTAGATATCAGGGGGGTGGGTTTAGATGTCCATCACATTGTCATACTGCATAAGGAGTTAGGACATAGCTGCAAAGAGCAGTGTCAAAGCATTTCATTGCTACTGTAAGCTGAACATCCAACATGCACTAAATGTATCTGCAATCTTCTACGTGATGCATCACAGTTTTTGGTTACCTCTAAAGGTGCTGTTGCCTGTGTAGGCATACCACTTGGTATATTGAATCATAAAGTAGCACAAACCTGGCAAAATTGTATGAAGGGAGAAACCAGTGGTACTAACCTACTGAAAGACTTGTTTCCTTGGCCACAGCACCGTTCTACCACTTCACAGTTACCTTGGGTCCCTGGCCCTCAACAAGGCTGACTAATTCACAACGTAGACTGCAGTACCAAGCTGTCATTACATGGGAGACTAATATCATGCAAGGTAGCGACCAAAAGAGCAGGTCGCAGTAACTCTAAAGGTGGAGGTCTGCCTGAGTTCCCTGCATGCTCTACATTTCCTGTGCCTTGATTACGTACATAAATATTGATGGTTGACAATGTCTATTCTTTTTTATTTTCCAACAGTAAGAAATATAATTTAGGATTTCAATGTCTTTGACACAATTTGCAAGATTTAAGAAGGGGATGTTGCTATGCTTGGAGTTGTTTATGGTTACAGTCAACCACTGCTTCTGTCTGCTGACAATTCTAGAACTGCTAGTGATGGCTCTATTAAGTAGAAATCTGATGCCCTCTATCCATTCTTTTCTACTTCTCTGATTTTCACCAGAAAGAGTTTACTAAAATGCTAAGATAATGTTTATCACATTATACCTTCACAGACAGACTAGAAAAGCTATTGCTTGGCCCCTCATGAAATGTCAGAGACTGTCAGTAGCTGAAACCGGAAATATCTATTGAGAGTAATAGATTGGAAGAAGATACATGCTGGCTGTCAGAAAATAATTGTTTGATCTTTGCTACTGGAAGCCTGATTCAAATCAAGTCTTGGATCGTGAGAGTTTAATGATGTGCAAATAGATGAAAGTTTGGGGTTGGTGTTTTTTTTTTAGTCTTTTCTTAAAGAGAATATGAACCCAGCCACAGAAGGGAGAAATAAGTAATAAAAGATAAAATGGTCTGGGTGAGTACTCACTAATTACTTGGAGATGGTGGCTTCCAGCACTAGGTATGACAAATAAAATGAGCAACAGAGTAGACGAAAGTCAGCTAGTTATTAGATAAAGGAATTCCAGTGGGAGATGAAAACCATAAACCACCGCAGTATTACTCCCCTTTTGCCTAACAGCTCAGAGCTCAGTGACAACAGGCAGTCAGAACAAACGAAAATTTCTTCCAAGAGAAAGCCGTCTGTTTAAAAAGATAGTGTGTTAATTTAATATAAATACTGTTGAAGCATATTCATATGTTGTGCAGAAATGAAAGAGAAAGAAAAAGACAAAAAGCACGTTTTTACAAATTGGTAAGAAGATATACACTGTTATCAAACAATAATAGATTGCAATAGAGCTCTAAATGAGACTGTTACTGTAAAAGCCTTCAGATGGTTAAAAGAAATAAAACATAATTGAATTTAAATTACAGAAATTAGTGATATAAAAACATCAGCAAACCACATAAAGATACCCATTCATGAAGCTCATTAACACTAAAAAGAAAGAAATAAAATCGTGTTTTGAGATTAAAATTTGAAATGAGGGAGTTGAAGTGGAGAGCTGTAAAAAGTGGGATGGAATACCAACTGCTGCTCAGCTGTATAACAGTGGGATTACACGAGCATGAATCATGAGAGAAAAGGTAGGCACTAGAAGGTGATGAGGAAAGAAAGGAGTGCTGTGAAATTAAGTATAGCAATTCCATGAAGACCAGTCCTGGATTAAATCTTGATATGACTGATGAGCTAGACAAAGTACTTAGGGAAGTACTAGTGAGCTTGACTCTTCCAGTAATTCTAAAAAGACTAACTCTGTATAAACTGAAGTTAAAAGTGCTAGAAATCAGCCAGATCTGGGAGTTCACTGAATGATGTGATAGACAATATACAGAATCAAAGGAGGTCTTCTGTAAAGAGAAATCTAACAGGGTATGGTGTTCCCTTAAGCAAGTTGTATGATGGATTTATATGTGCAAAGACTGGCATCCAGTTTTTAAAACAGCACTGGTAATAGGAAAAAAAGATCAGACAATTAATTTGAAATTCAAATCAGAAAGTAAAATAGAAGTGAGTTTTATTTAGATAGGATGGGGTGGAGTGTGGGGTGCATTTTGTCTCAGAAAGGCATTTCAGACTGAAACTTCTAAGTGACAAAGAATGTCAGAAAGCCATATGAGAGAGTGGACAGCTAAGAATATGCAAGTCAGTCAAAAGGAATGTTCAGCTGAGTGCCAGAATTGTGAAAATTAAAGTGTCATTATGAGTTTCAAGTCTGGTCAACTCAGCGTTGTAGTGTTGAACCAGTGTGCTGGGTACATCATTATTTGTGTGACTTGTTGCCACATCATAAATTTGGGGGGCAGGGGGAGACGTGTTTGTCAGTACATTCAGTCTAATTACTTGAGCTTAGTTAAAACAGAAAATTGCATTGCTTTCAACTGGCATTATACAATAGAAAAGGAATCAAATTTTCTCCGTACTTTTGAAAGCATGCCAAGTTTTACCAGCAGGCCTCAGACTTTGCCCTCCTATATATGAGAGAACAGGCAGCCAGCCTGGAGTTACTCAACAGTGTTTTCTCTAAATTTTTAAGCCTCAGTGAATAAGAGCACAGTCTCTTCATACCCATTCAATACACCTCTAATTTTGGGGATACAAACACAGGAGAAGTGGTATGTGAAGTCAATACCAAATCAGCACAGTTTGCTAGATTTGCTAGGAAAAGTACTAACTAATACCCTCTATATTGGCAATTTGTCTCCTGGGATAAGGTTGAACATTATGGATCAAAATTTACAGTATTGTGGGGTTTTTTTGGTTTACATCTGTTGGTTTGGCTTTTTGTGATAGGAATGTTAGGGTTCTTTTGTTGAGGGGTGCATTTTTTTTTGCCCTCCTGTGATGTTTCAAAGGCTTGGAGCTAGACCATTAGTTGGTTAAGTTGTTTAATTTCATTTTGTTATATCGGTACACAACATCTCTGGAGCAAGCAGGGAGTTTTGGTATTTGCTTACTGGATGCATATTAATAAACTTTTATATACTTCCACATGTATGACAGCAGAAAGGATAAAAAAGTAAAAAGGCATACCCTGCTATCTTTCAAAAAAAGCTGCTGCCAGACAATGAAGACGAGAACAATTGAAACAACTTTGAGAAGTGCAGCCTACCTTTTAGCCAGGTAACTTTTAGAGAATTTCTTGTACTAAGTTCTGAATCACTTTATATTGACCACAGTCAAATATTAGGACACCAGATTGTGGACTGCTGATATGTCAATTCCAGCATAAATACCCCCTAACACAAATGAACCACACACTCAAGAGCAGCACAGAACAGTGAAATTTCTGCCTGGCGCATCAGACAGTATAGTCTATTCTAAAAGGTCCAAGAACTTTCCACAGACTTAGTGCTAAGACATCGTGTACCTTGTCTTAACATCATCAGCTGCAGACAGAAGAACAGACATTAACTGCACAAATCACGTATCTGTTGTTTTTTCTAGCATATTGACTGGTATTCTAGAGATGCAGGTGAAGGAGGACAAAAAATACAATCTATTTTGATAAATCTTGAATTTGGTATGTGAAAAATATTTGCCAAGTAATTGTGCTACTGCAGTTTAATCACCAACGACTGGCCTTACAGCAAGTTATTTCTCTGTTGTAGGCAGCCTAAGAAAATGTTCTGTATCTGCAAGGGAAGGGGCTTTTCTCTTCAATCCTAATTCCCCAGCAAGAAGTCTTTCAATTTAGCCTGAGGATGTTACTACAATCAAGAAACCAGACAGGGAAATTGCATTTATACCCCACGCTGGAACAGGAAATTGTCTTCTTTTTTTCATCTTTTTTCTTTTAATGGGATTGTTCTCCAACTGTTCCATGATTACTGAGAACACAATAAGGGCAGTGGGATACTTGGGATAATGGTAAAACATTTTCTTCTCTTCTTAATATGCTAAAAACATGGTCCAAGTTCCTAGTAAAAGTTAATCCTCCTTGCGTTTAAAAAGCGGGAATGTAACTTGACTGTTACATCTAAGAAAAAAGTGCTCTGTGTGTCTGAATTATTACAAACTCTTATGCTTCTGGAATGGACTTCAAAGAGTCTGTTCCCCCTCATCCTTCTTGTATGAATACATGTATTACAAGGCAGAATAACACTACTCATCTCTCTTCTTACATTCTGAAGGTAAAGCAAGAGAGGTAGTAGATTTACAGTCCTTTGTAGAGGACGCATGAAAACATTGTGTTTCCCAGACAGTTGTAGCTGGTAAGGAAATGTAGGGAGGTAGATGTTAGTTAAGACGAGTGACAGATCAATTAGAAAAAATAAGAATATAGGGTAGCATTTAGAAATGTAGCCACATTTGTGTGTGTTTCAAAATAACAGAGGGCAAGGACAAAGTGAAGGAAGCAGAAAGAAAAATGAATGAGGTTTAGAACTAATGTCACAGTGAGACAAGTGCAAGATTGGAGAAGAGCTGGATGGAACCAGTGCAGAGGGTTTTTCCTGGAGGTAGAAATATTCCTCTCTTCCAAACTGTTCTTTGTTAAGAAATACCTTCATTTTTGGTATTCTTAAAATGAATAGGAGAAGAAAAGAGGTCTTCGTCCCCTAACAGCCTCATTTCTTTGGCAAAATGCTGTGTTCCAGCAAAATCTTCCCTTTATTTCACTCTAAAATGTAAGATTTTCTCAAACAGAAGGAAATTCTAGTAGTCACAGCAACCTCCCTAGGAAAACCATGCCGCATAACTGACCAAACTGTACATGAAGACACTTGTAAATGTAAATAAAAACTGTTCCTAGAGATGTAGAAATGTCTTTCATATGTAATTAAGATAGCAAAAATTCTGTACATAATTTGAAATAATATTAGCAATGAATCATATATGTGTTGGAATGCCCCACAGGACCATGTATAACCTGAATATATCACTAAATATACTAAAACAGCAGTTCAGAGAATCTCATCCAATCTTGATGAAGATGCTGTTGCAAGAGACCCTGCAATGGAAACTCTCATTGCCCTTTGGACAATGACTGACGATCATGTTCCCAAGTTTCAGTTCTCCAGAAGAGATTTACCCTATGGAAAAGAAACCAGTAAGATTTTTCTGATTGTTTTTAAACAAACACTCTCATTGTGAGTGCCTGTGCAACAGGACCAATGGGTTTCTAATTAAGAAAAATCTGCAATGCTTGCTTAAATGTAAACCAAGAAAGAAATAATCTGACTAGTTTTTTTGATTGTTTTATCAGTAACTATACACAGCACATTTGCTGTATAAAAGGTTGTTGAAGCAAAGGAATAGAACATAAAGCACATCTCATGCAGTAGCATTTCAACTTGCAAGGCTGACAACCTTTTGAAGAATATCAGCTTTTATTTTTGGCTTGAATCCTAGCTAGAAAATTGACATAGCATTCTAGGACGACTGGATTAAGCACAGGTGTCCCCAGATACCTGCAACTCCAAAGTTACTGTATACAAACCACAAATCTCCTGTTAAAAAGTTAATCCAGTAAAATATTACTTCCAAAAATCAGGGGAAATATCATATTCAAGAGGCATTTGGATACAACAAAGTCTCTTGTTTATAAGAGCAGGTTGACAGACCATTAACTAGAAGATATAGGACAATTTTACCTTGAATTTTGCTTTTCTATTCAAATGCCACCTCCCTACATTCAAATTCATTCCTGCAATACAGGGATATGGAACATTGCCTGTATGTTAAGTGATTTTTTTCAATTAACAATGGATGGCAGAGGGAAGGGAATGGGAGCTACAGCATTAAAATACATTTGTGTTTCAAGCTAATCTTAAGCAGATTCAAATATGTTCTTTTACACAAAGATTCTAGAAAAAAAAGAGGCACTTAAGAAAAGAGGCACTTGAGCCTTTCAGTACCCATGAAATGTGAACAGCTGTGCCGTATCTTCTACACTATGTCCCAAGAGACAATGAACCAATTGTGTGAATAAAGTGTATTATTTATTTTTATATCAAATATGAACAACCAGTTTAATATTATTTATTCCATGACCCAGATATAAAGGATTTTTATCACTTGTCAAGGGGAGTCTGTTGGTTCTGCTGCTCACTTTTCTGATTTCTTGGACAGTAATATGAGAGTATTAATGTTTCCTTCCAGGATTTGAATTTGCTACTCTTTCAGTAGCACTAATGTATTTGTCTGTGCTTCCCCTTCCCATTCTATTGATGAATGGCAAGGTCATATATTACAAACATGCTACAGTAACTCTACAACTTAAATTATGCTAAGATTTTTAAAGTAAACTTTATCTATTAATCATAACAGTTCATATCATTTCACAATATGCAGTGCTTTTTCTTATTTAAAAATAAGATTTTAAAATTTCACTGCTTAAAACATTAGTTGGAAATTATTGAATTATGTCTGGAAAGGGATGAGAAGATACATTTTTATTTAATCCCTCTAGTTAATAAATACTGAGCATTGGTTCAGTGGTAGATTTTAACCTTAGCCTGAGACTTACAGTGTTTTTGTAAGTACATTAGAAGACAAAATTTTCTTCTTTATTATCTAACTTGAGCAAGCCAATTTCCATGAATATTTTTTTTTTTGCCTTTAAAATTTGAACAATGAGGACAACTGTTTAGAAACACCGTAAATCTCAGTACACTACAGTAAGGCAGTATCATCACTGAAAAAGTATTATTTATTATTCCAAAGACTGTCAGGTAAATGGATTACTCATCAAGCAAGCATAACATCTAAAATCTTATTTTGTTGTTAATTCCACCTGAGTTTAAATCTGCCTATCCCTACTAGTCTTATTGCAGTCAGTGGGACCACTGACTATATATAAAGCTAAGCATTCATGTATCTCCTAAAATACTAGTGTCCAGAATTCAATTCTGGACAGAATGTACTATCCACTCTTTTATATCCTGACTGTGGAAGAAAGCAACAATCCTAAGTCACATCTGTTAGCTTGTTTCTTAATCGTCTTTTCGTGTTGAGACTCCATCTACACACCACTGGGAAGAGTCTTAAGTTCCAAGCGCCCTCCTGTCTGTCAGCAGTATGGGCGATTTACAAATACTGTGAGATCAGACCAGGGCAGGAAGGCTTGGGGTTAAGAGTACAGTATGCTACAGCAGAATAATTACAGACCAGCAGCCATGTAACAAAAACAATTTCCAAGCTAAATTCCTAAAATCTCAGTCTTGCTTTTATGGAAATACTGTCCTTTATCTTGTGAGGAACCTGCCCAAGTTAGGGCAAATGGTAGAAAGGATTTTGAATAAATCAATAAATAACATCATTAGCATTTGTTGTATATTCTGTCCATAAGCAGACTTCCAGGTTAATGTCAAGAACAGCATTTAAAAAGAACTTCAGTGAGAACTACAAAATAATCTACATTAGCAGATGAGTCTGGAGGCCATCTACTCCAACCCACCATTCAAAGCAGGGTATACTAGAGGAGGCTGCTCAGGACTTTGTCCAGCTGGGTTTTGAAAGTCTCCAAAGTTGTAGATATAGAAATTTATACTGGAAATAATGAGAATTATTCAAGCTGGTAACTAAATTGATAAATGAGTAAACCAATTTACCTAGAAATAGTTCTCCCTAATATTCATTCGAAGTATAAAATACAATATTGGATTCTTTGCAAATCTTCAGAGTGATGGGAAGTTTTGAAAATAAATTCTCAGTGGTGTACTCTTTCTAGGGAGCCTCAAAGTTCAAAAAAATCCTGAAGAATATAACAATTGACCTCCCAATGTTATTTGCCAACTAAGAGTTCAAACTTGTCCTGTAATTCTCACACTGAATATTTATACTGTGATGAGAACATGTATTATAAAAATGAAAAAAAAATGCTGGAAAAATAGCCTTTCACATGAAGATTCTACACGGATTTGTGAATGGCTCATAAAGTGTTAAACCCTGAAAAGCAAGTCAAATTTCAAAGATGCAGTCAGCCCTCCTCTCCTCTTACCCCTCCATCAGCATATGTATTGGAAACTAAATCCTAGCAGAGGAAAATGTGCAAGATTGCTGTCTTCCATAAAAAGGACTGTTCTTTCAGTTTCAGTTCTTTGTCTTCAGTTCTACTCAGAACATGAAAGTACAGAAGCAGCTGTAAAAAAATAATGAAAACAGAGTTAATTTAAAAAATACTCAAAGAACATTTGGGACCTAATTTTGCTCTTTTGTTAATTTGATTTTAACTTGATTGCCTGAATTAGAATAAGGATATGTTGTAGGCCTTAATTCAAATTAATTCCATAGGGTATTTCCCATTCTGTGGGTTGTTTGGGAGATTTTTTTTTCAGAGACGAGAGAAGGAGAGAGACTGAGGCTAGATCTTCTTAAATCCACATTACTTCCTTCTGTCCCTAACTGTCAATAACTAAAGTACAGAAATTAATTAGCTTTGCTTGTGAAGAAAATCACATTGTTGTTTGTACAAGCATCCAATTAATGCACACAGTTTTTTACGCGTTGCCAGTGAGCCGTAGCCATGCTATGGCTAACACGAACTCTCTCTATATATATGAACTGCTGCAGGATTCCACTGTGACATTGTAATTGCATGCTTACTAAAGAGAGGATTAAGACAGTGACTAAAAGGGACACAATTATCATATTCTAAATTCTATTCAGTTTGTATTTAGACAGAAAGAGCACAAACTTCAGGGGATTTCTTTAGTTCTCCAATCAATTATATGAAGTATTGTTTCTCCATTACACAAAACTCATATACACAAATAATATAACCCCCTATAGAAATAAGCTTGCATACAGTTCCATAAACTTCATCAGCTATGCAAAAAACTTCCATGTATGGTTGATGATGTGGTTCCATCAAGAGACTGCAAACCAAGATTTCAAAGCTCTCTTCCTGGCTGTGCCACTCTTTCTATGTTCTTGCAGAAGATATTTTAGAAGTCATCCATGGAGAACTGAGGATCAAAATACTTGTTTTTACTGAGAATATTAAGGCCAGTGTGGTAAAAATTGACTAGAAGTAACTGTTCAGTAAGCTTCATTGCTTTCTTGAACAGTACTTCCGTAGCGCAACAGATGCTTTTTATCAGACTTCCAGATGAATATTATGGATGATCAAAATATGTCAGTCATAAGGCTCCCTAATCCAACCCTGCCTAGAAATCAGAGCACAAATTTTCTCTTTCACTAAAACATGGCAATTTTGACCAGCCTAACTTTAAATGCTTACCACAATGGCATTGTCATTGTTTTCCTTAAGGGATCTTTTAATTACTAAATGGGGAAGCCTTTAGTCTTCTTATCCCACTTGCACTGATTATTTCAAGGAGAAAAGATAAATTTCCAGATGCTTTTCTTGGGAAATATCACGGTTTTGCAGCTGCAGAACTTATTGATGATTACTGAAATAGCCACAAGCCTGGACAGAGGATTATAGATCTTGTGAATTCTTTCCTTTTTGAGGAATGGCCTGGTATGTGAAGGGAGGAAGGGTAGAGGAAAACAGCTGCTTTGATTTGTGCACAAATAAATGCATTTCTATTTGGCTGGTTTTTTCTGGTTCTTTAAGAAGCGTTTTGGATACATGAGAAAGTTTATCTCCATTTAAAAAAAATTTAAGTCTGAAGCATTTATAAGTAGATTATGAAAAGCTCTACAAAACAATGTAAATATCACTATCCTCTCTTTATAGAAACTGAAGGAAAGAGGAGCAATTTGGATCTCATCATGACCTACTGGAACAGCATCCAAATTTTTTATTCCCAGTTTTGTTCCCTCTTTTATGCCTCTCTTGCTACTATGCCTTTGTTTCTATGTTTTTTTCCTCTGCACATAGTAAATATCTCACTTGCCTCTCTTGCTGGTAGCTTTCTCCTAGAGCAGCTGTTCCTTATTTATAAACAAATAACATCCATGGCTGATATCTCACCATTATGAATTTTCTTCCTGATGATACTCAGGGAAACAAAATGAAATAATTGTTTCAGGAAAGCACTAATAAAACTGTAGGGAATGTCTGAAGCAAGAAGAATTTTAAGGATGTTCTTTTAATCAGAGCCAGAGAGCTGACACCTGCTGCCCATTTGTGGAATTTATTATAACAGATTTGTCCAGGAGAGACTCCGTGAGGAACCTTAGTTCATGAGTAATAGCCCCACCTTGTGTAGATGTGTTGTAATATAACGGATAATTAGATTACCGTGCTAATAAAAAGTTTTAAGAAAATGCTATTGAAATCTAGAATGAAAACAGCAGCTGCAACTGAGGAAAAAAAAAGCAGTCACACCAAAATGCACATTACTTTCATTTTCAACGCTCTTGCAAATAATTGAGATAATCACTTTTCATTGGATGCCTCCCCCTGAGTGAAATCACCCTAATGAAACTAAACAGCAAGCGTGTTTCCTACAACTGAACACTGGGTGCGTTTTTTTAAGTAGGAGGGAGAGAAATACATTTATCTGAAGTCAATAACACACAGATACTTAAGTTCAAGTTTAAGCAGCATCTTATTCTAAGTTGCAGCACCTTAATGTGAAAGCTCCTGAACAGCAAGATTTAAATGGAGAAAGACAGACCAAGACAAGCAAGGATCGTAATTAAATGCAGATGAACTACAGGTAGTAGAAATTCTGCTTTAGTGCATAAGCCCTGAGGTTAGAGGTCCCTGCAATGTCCTTGTACTGCAATACGCAAAAACTTATCCTGCTGAAGTGTTCATCAGTTCAAGAATGCACATTGTTTCTTTGAATTCAGGGATCGGTATTGGGTCCCGTCCTGTTTAATATCTTTATTGACGATTTGGATGAGGGGATTGAGTCCATCATCAGCAAATTTGCAGATGATACCAAGCTGGGAGGAAGAGTTGATCTGCTAGAGAGTAGGATGGCCCTGCAGAGGGACCTGGACAGATTGGAGAGCTGGGCCGATTCTAATGGGATGATGTTTAATAAGTCCAAATGTCGGGTACTTCATTTTGGACACAACAATCCCATGCAGAGATACAGACTGGGGACAGAGTGGCTAGAGAGTAGTCAGGTAGAAAAGGACCTGGGAGTGCTGGTGGACAGGAAGCTCAACATGAGCCAGCAGTGTGCCCAGGTGGCCAAGAAGGCCAATGGAATCCTGGCCTGCATCAGGAATAGTGTAGTAAGCAGGACCAGAGAAGTTATTGTCCCCCTGTACTCGGCACTGGTCAGGCCTCACCTTGAATATTGTGTCCAGTTCTGGGCCCCTCAGTATGGGAAAGATGTTAGGATACTGGAATGTGTTCAGAGGAGGGCAACGAAGATGGTGAGGGGGCTGGAGCACAAGCCCTATGAGGAGCGACTGAGGGAATTGGGGCTGTTTAGCCTGGAGAAGAGGAGGCTCAGGGGAGACCTCATTGCTCTCTACAACTACCTAAAAGGAGGTTGTAGTCGGGCAGGGGTTGGTCTCTTCTCTCAGGTGACCAGTGGCAGAACCAGAGGGCATGGACTTAAGCTTCGTCAGGGAAAGTTTAGACTTGATGTGAGGAAAAAATTCTTCACTGAAAGGGTGATTGGCCATTGGAATGGGCTGCCCAGGAAGGTGGTGGAGTCACCTACCCTGGAGGTGTTTAAAGGGAGACTGGATGAGGCACTGAGTGCCATGGTCTAGATGATGGTTGGTGTTAGTGTTAGGTTATAGGTTGGACTTGATGATCTCAGAGGTCCTTTCCAACCTTATGATACTGTGATACTGTGATACTGTAATTTAGTATCTTAGAATCAGTAGACTGAAGTAACATTGTTCTTGTCCCCATTTGTAAATTATAAATGCAGCACCCAGCCATTTCCCTACAGTTGGAATGGAGTTAAGTAATTAGCCACATCCTTCCTTAGCTTTTAAAAGCTGTGAAACACATTATATGCTTAAATTGTAAAACTTAACTTACAGATTTCAGGTGCTTATGTTAAAAAATCCACTTGTGAAAACTTCTAATCAGCTGTCACTTGATACTAGAGGCACCTAAACTCCATGACGCCTGCAGCTTGTCAGACGTGTGTGGGTTGTTGTTCCTTGACCCGGTTCTGGCAAAGCAAAGGGGGTCATGGTAATCCTTTACTATTAGAAATGTAAAAATTACTCAGGACCATTTTCACAGAGCTAGGCTGAGAAGCAAACAGGTCATTGGCAACTAGCCTGAGTAAATAATTGCCATGAGCAAGAGAAGAGGATAGCGAGGGGCATAGATAATGGTAAGCTCTTTATCTGGCTCAGCTTTAGCCTTGCAGGTAATTTGCACACAGAACTGATCCACTTGCTGTCTAGGACACAACTATGGCCAATTAAGAAAAAGCAAACTAGGCGTTCTTCTGCCTAATTACAGTAAATGTTCCCAGTACAGCTGTTGTACACTGATAAGATCAGACTCGTGGCAACTACATTTTGTAACCATGGCTTGCTTTCTTCTAAAACCTATCAAATGAAGAAGAAGGCAACTGTACTATGTAACAGCCTGGCACTCAGCAGGAGTGGGCAGGTGTAGATTTTTTTCTTTTGAGGAGGTTAAAATCCACATGTTCTGTCTCCTACTGCAACAATTGATCAGCAGACTCACAGCTACCCAAGGTGGTAGTCCCTGCCAAACTCCTCTGGGAAGCTGTCACAAAGCAAAATAGAATTCAAGATTACTATATCAGGAATTTATAATGTTGGAGACCTATAGCTGGAGTACATTCCAGGGAGGTGAGTGTTCAGTTCACTGCCCAAGCATTATTTACATATTTATGCATTGACCAGCTAATAGTAAGACAGAGAAACAATTTTGGTAGTAACAACCCAGCACTCCTACCCATTCAGGTGAGTAAGCACGCCAGTGACTAGGCTCAACATGCACCCTCTTGTGTCTCCATCCACTTTCCATCTTACAGTGAAGCTCTGCACGGAGGCATGACTTCAGGAGGAGGAGGAGTGCAGCCTGCCATCAGCTCTAGAACAGTCTTTAGTACATCAGGCAGGGCACTTGCTGAAATCATGGGGTTTCATCTCCCTGAGGCTGAGGAAGCAGATCACACCTGTCACATTGTGTCCATGGCAGATATATTCCTTCTCTGCTTCATTTTTCGGATCTCAGCAAGACATAAAAAAAAATAGGTGCTTAGACTGTGGACAATCTTAGCATGCAAGGAAGCACAGCTACAAGCCCCTGAGGAGATTTCAGTCTTAATGGGAAGACGCCTAAAGAGCTGTAGGTTTCGCAAAGTCAGGCAGCAACTATAGACGATTTTTTCAATTAAAAAAATTAGACTTAGGAGCAGATCCACAATTAAGTGAAATGAGCGTCAGGTACCTAAGATTCAGTCTTTAACTTTTTCTCTCTATATTAATTTACCTATCAAATTCATTAAAACTGGTAAATTTGTAGGTTGGACTATAATTGGGACCTACCATCTCAAGGAGACTGAGGAACACCAGTGAGTCCTTTAAAGATGCTGTTACATGTGCAATTTCCCCGTTCTAACAGGGAACAGTGTTACTGAATTATTTTTAAATGAGAGGAAATGTGGTGAGATTTGCTTTAATTATTTTTTTTAAAAATCTATTTATTCTTACACTAACATTTCACATTTTCTCTATTGGGAAATACTAAAGGGAAATTTAAAAGCTCTCTAATTCTGTCAAAACAAAGTAGCGATGCTTCACATTCCTATTTTAAAGACCTCCTCTTTGCTTTCAGTGATTTGAGTACTGCCTTTATGTTTTTTCATATGAACCAGCAGTAGAAAATTCTTCCTGTGGATTATGGTTCCACAACAAGCCTATTATTAACTCAAGTCTGGTTTCAGGAAAAAATACAATTTTGCTGGCTTTACAATGTAGGTCTGATTCTAGTGTAGAAAAATCATATTC
This sequence comes from Tapera naevia, assembly GCA_033556795.1. Classification (NCBI taxonomy): domain Eukaryota; kingdom Metazoa; phylum Chordata; class Aves; order Cuculiformes; family Neomorphidae; genus Tapera; species Tapera naevia. Next base: position 7,863,931 of record JAUMJJ010000039.1, read on the forward strand.
TGCTAAAAAGTAATACTGATTCTTACCAGAACCAGTGCAGGACATTTTGCCTCTGGAGGTCTGAGGTCTGAAGAGATCACTTTTTGAACAATTCCACTGGAGGTCAGATTTAAAAGCTGTTATCCTCGATGAACCAAACATGAAAAATGGACAGCAAAACAATGTAGGAATCGGCAAAAAGAGAGAAAGCACAGAAGGCTAGACAGATTTATCAAGTCTTTCCAAAAATCGTTCCTAGAAGTAAACTGGCTCTTCCTAGTAAGACTTGTTTTAAAAATCAGTTGCAAAATTGACCACTCAAACTTTATAAAAGTGAAATCACTTCAAGACAGAGACTAAAATGAAATCTTTCAGTTTGAACTGCAGTGATCGTTAATTAAAGTTAAAAGTTATGGTGGAAAGTTTTCAACAATATTAGCCCTGGTGGCACAGCCATCTCATCAGATAACAAATACTGGTATTTTGTCCCTGAAATATACATATATTTATGCCAACAGCAAAATGACACCATTGAAATACAGTGCTGGAGCACATGCAAGAGGAAGGGCAGCTTCAGGATGACTTAAGTGCATGCACATGTTAAACCACCTGGAATGATCATTGACCTCCTCATGTTCTCATATTACATACTTTGTGTGAGAATCCAGTGCACCTGTTTCTAACTTTGGCCTTCAAGGTGCAAGCAACCGTTGCAGATTTTTAAATCAGATAGTCCAACCTCTCTTTTATTTCCCAGGTGCTCTAATTCCCAACCATCTGTCCTCTGCAGAATATAGAATTAAGAATTGTGCACTATTCACTGTTTATATACTACTTTAAGGATTTCTGGGAAGTGTGATAGGTATGTAACAAAGGTCTTACTTCTCATGCCTAGACATAATTTAATTTGATAGTAAGCCTACTGAAAACTGTGGGATGGGCAGCCTTATTCACTTTATATAATATTTTACTCTTCATCAAATCCCAATAGAGGTATGTATCAGAGCCAGAATCCAGAACTTCAGATTTAGACAAGCTTCTAATGACAGGGCAGTCTGAATTCACACTTTCAGAATTGCCCCACACAGCACAGTCCCAGTTCAGTTAATCTGTTCCACAATACTTTCACCAACATACAGCTTGCAGATGACATCAAGCTGTGTGGTAGTGTTGATCTGCAGGCTGGATCAATGGGCTGAGACCAATGGGATGACAAGACCAAATGCCGAGTCCTGCACTTGGGGCACAGCAAGCCCAAGCAGCGTTACAGGCTTGGGGAAGAATGGCTGGAGAGCTGCCTGGCAGAGAAGGACCTGGGGGTGTTGATTGACAACTGGCTGAACATGAGTCAGCAGTGTGGCCAGGTGGTGAAGAGGGCCACTGGCATCTTGGCCTGTATCAGAAACAGTGTGGCCAGGGAAGAGATTGTGCCCCTGTACACTGGTGAGGCCACACCTCAAGTACAGCGTTCAGTTCTTGGGCCCCTCAATACAAGAAGGACATTGAGGTGCTGGAGCACATCCAGAGAAGTGAACAAAGCTGTTGAAGGGGCTGGAGAGCAAGTTTTGTGAGGAGCGGCTGAAGGAACTGGAGTTGTTCAGCTTGGAGAAGAGGAGGCTGAGGGGAGACCTCATCACTATCCATGGCTGCCTGAAAAGAGGCTGTGGCAGAGTGAGTGTTCATCTCTTCCCTCAAGTGACAGGTGATAGGACAAGAGGAAATGGCCATAGGCTGCGCCAAGGGAGGTTCAGACTAGATATTAGAAAGAATTTCTTTACCAAAGGGTGGACAGGCTGCTCAGGGAGGTGATTGAGTCACCATCCCTGAAGGTGTTTAAAAAATGGGTAGATGAGTTTTTGAAGGACAAGAAGCAGAAGATGGGTATGGTTGGACTCAACAGTCTCAAAGGTCTTTTCCAGCCAGAAAATTCTATGATATGATTCTATGATACAATACCTGCTCAACATGCCCAGCCATTCCCCTCCACAAATGTCACTGTAAAAGCCACAATAATAAATCAACCAGATAAGCATGCCAGCAGAGTTGTAGCACCCATGTTCTTCCTGTAGCACACTGCCTTCCATCTGATGCCATTTTTCCTTAGGAAATCTGTTTGCACATTTGCCTCCCCTCTTCTACCAGCTGGGAAAAGTCATGAGCCAGTTTTTGAATGGTCAGCAGAAGATATGCACAGATATACAGGTGCATGGGTAGAATAAATGCAAATAGGAGCCGGTCTCTGATTAGGAATCATTTCTTTGGAAGCATGGTTGTTCCTCCATACTGCTCAATCCCATCCATTCTCTTCCCATCTGTTCCTCCCTCTGCGGTCTCACTCTATGACATTTGCAACATCAACACCTTACTGAATGACAAGGTAGAGCACCAACTCATTTGGAGGAAATTTTATGTTCAGGACAGAGTCTGGTACACACAGAAATGCAAATAAGAACAGACTGAATCACCCAAGGATGGCATAGTAATATTTCAGAAGCAAAATCTGACCTAGCTTCTACCTGTGATTCAATCAGTCAACTCAGCTATTCTTTCATAGCAAAGGAGGGCTTTTTGGACCAGGACCCAGAGTACATCTAGAAAGCTGGATGAGCCAGAAATCAGCTGCCTTTGTCCATATCGTACCCTGACTGGAATGTTTGTGCTGCTAGTATTCACATCATGGTTTCCCGGCCAGTCCAGAAAAGTTACTTCTTTTGGTTGATCAGGTTCTCTTGGCTGATGAGGTTGGATATAATTTACAACCAAATGCTATCAGCATGTTGGGACCTCTCTGGATTGTGACTGCAGAGGCCTCTCTGGATGTTTTATATTTCTTCCTTTGTATAGACCCCTTCTAGTGAATTAACCAGAATGTGTTGTTTCAGAGTATTTCATGATGGATAAAAACACAGAATTAATCTCCCTGCCTTGTTCCCTGCGCGATGAAGGAAGCATTGTACAGAAACTGTACGGATCTATTCACTACCTACAGACTATTTCATTTCCTGAGACTAAAGAAAGATGTCTTTACAACAGCAGCAAATTCGAGCTCTTTCTGTGATCAAGCTTTATAATACATTTTGTCTCCTGATAAAATTCTATTTTACCTACAAATACAAAATCCCAACTAGAGTTCTGTGCTGTATCTTTCAATGATTATGAACTCTCAAAGGAAACAGCATCTCGACATTCAGTCAGCTGTGGGAAAGGATGGCAAAAAGCGTGCCAGTGTACTCAGGCCTCAGCATTTGCAAAGCAGAAGAGCCATTCTGCACCATAAAGGCATTCAAGCAGGCCGGGATGGATACTAGCAACTGATCTTTGTGGGATACAGGCCCAGACAGAGCCTGAAGGAGAAGCTCAGAAGGCTGCCACTAGTGCAGTCTTTGTTAACAGTATGATAGAGTAGAAGAGAGGCAGTAATTGAGATAATAGAGCTGGTAATGGAATAAAGTACCACCTGCTGGTTGGTTCACAAACAGGATCCATCCAAGAGAATAGACACAACATGAGTTGGGGTGAAATCACTGGAAATAATGTGGGAAAGCATCATGGAAAAATATTAAACATGGACTTGAAGAAGAGTTTGTGAAGCAACAGAGCTTGCACAAAGTTGTCCCTAGTCTAATAGATGCTATAAGCATCTATAAGTGCAAAGGGTAAAAATTGTGAAACTGTGCAGGAGAGGAAAGGCTATAAGCACAGAGTTAAGAACGGAGAAGAGAGGCTATGGAAACATAAAAAGAAAAAAGATAATGTTATCATGTGAGATAGAGAATGCGTAGGTGGAAATGTGATCAGTGTTGTACGCAATGGCAAAGAAATGTTTATACAAAACACATTGAGCTTGTTTATTCTGCTACTGTTCTTATTAATGGAAGTGAAACCATTGATACAGAAGCTCTGTTCTGTGTATTTAATCATTTCACAGGGGTGGGATATTTGAAACGGGAAAACACATAAGAAAGAGATGCAAAAAATATTCAAGGAATTGAAATAGTCAACTTTTTCAGAGCAGTAGCAGGCTGAGTACTTGGAGTGTGCAGTTATCTTTGGAGATGGATGTCTCTTTAGTATGCTGTTACTCAGCTGCATCTTTCAAGCTTGATTAATACCTAATTTGATTGTCTTTACAATCTGTCATCATTTGGCATAGATCAGATAAGTGGCTGTGACAGAAGTGCAAATATTTGTACGAGAGTTTTGTAGTCTGCTGTGGTTATGATTAATAAGTTTTTCTTATGCACCTCCAGAGATTGTTTTGTAAATTATCCTGCTTGGTTTATATTAAATCAAAATGCTCTGAAGTATTTTCCTATGGGTTTACTTTGTGTAATAAATATGTAGCAACGTTGCTTAGAGGATCTAACTGGCATATCGTAAGATACTTACAAATCATGTCAAGGAAGTTGAACAGATATTAAATTCATCAGAATGGGATCCAATCACAGAAAGTGTCCCCTGATAAGGATAGGAAATATGAATAGAACAACCTTTAAACCCAAGAATATTCAGGAAAATAGAAGAGGTAAAAGCCTTTTCAATCAAGAAAATGAAATATTCCAGATGCTATGAAACATAAAATTCACACAAATGAAGCTGTAAAAATAAGTTAATTATTTGAGAACAAAGGAAGAGAAAGATATAAACTAAAATGGCAATAACGCATCAGAGATGTTTTATGCCATCAGTTCTTAATCTGAAAGATACAAAACAATGGGTCTTTTCAATGTGGCTTCACTGTTAAAATTCAAAGAGGAAAAAAAAATGAAAGCCTTTGTTTTGCCTGTGTTTCTCCAAACACATGCAACCTCCTGTCACCACAGGTGTGTAATGAATCTGGTGACATAAACAAAGATGAAGTCACCCACAACACTAGGCAGAAACAGAAGCCAGGACTTGCTCCGAAATCTTGTCTAAAACTACGACAGAGCAACTGACAAGTGTAGCCAGGGAAGTAGCTAGTAAAGGATGAAAATACCTGTTAATATTCTTGATATTTATCAGATTATAGATTCTCGTTAGATGTTATAGTATTCATGCAGATGAAGGATCAGAGACAGGAAAGTCCCCCCTGCCTTTTAAGAGTGTGACACTGGTCTTACAGAATTCACCTTCTGGAGGGAAATAAATAGAAGTTCTTGAGCAGAAATGAAGTTTGATCCAATGGAGGACTGAAACTACTCAGGCAAAGGAGACAGACTAGATGATGTTGATCTCTCTCGTTGGTTTTCAGTCCAACAGTTACATTTCCAACTCTGACAGCAAGTTACACTCTTTCCTCTCATGTGCTGTTTCATAATTTTTACCCCTCTGCATTTTGATCCTGCAAAGGACCTATTTCACATAATGACTTCTGTCTATGAACCTATATCCTTCACACTCTTTGGAACTTACTTTCCTACTCATGTTTTCCTTCCATAAACTCTCCTAACCATTTTTTCCATGTGCAATTCAGATTGAGTAAAAGGTACAGGCAGTGTGAAAATGTTAGGTTGAAAATTACAAAATTACTTGAGACACAGCAATCATAAAAACGGTTGAAATAAACGACATTCAGAACCTGAAAATAAGGCCCTTATTAAAATAAAGAATATTCGATTTTTCTTAAATTACTCTCCATCTCTTCTTAGCAGTACAGATTCAGCCTGGAAGCTTCCTGTCTCCCATATCTGGCCTCAAATCAACTCTAGATATACTAACATAAATATTTTCAATACCATTCTTGTCTACATCTGATTTCCTCCTGTAAGTCTGGAGAATGTTTTCGGGGAAGGCATTCAGATGATGACATCCTCAAAACAAAAGTAGCTGCTTGTTCAGAACCCCTCAAAGGATAATACTCCTTAACCAAACAAGTAGTGCAACCTTTCTGGTAGATAAGATTACATGGCAATTGAGATTTTTTTTGGACTCTGCAAAGAGGTTCTATTGTTTCTTTGAACTAAGAACCACAAATGTTTGCACACAAACATAACTTTAGGATGTAGCTATATTCTTCTGTAAGTGCTGGCTGCAGAAGTTCTGAATTCATAAAATGCAAACTACTGTCTGTCACTAGTGATTAGTTCTTCCTGAACAACAGAATGACAGAAAAGTGATTGCCAACAATTTAGTGATCTGAGCACTAATGGATTCACTCACAAGCAAAGTGTCTATAGAAGCCCTATTCTGTCCTTCTAAGTTGGTGGGCAACACATTGTGGGCTGCGAATATCAAATCTTTGTCTCGTGTTTGTCTCCTTGACTGAATCCTTACAAGAGTAGTGTTCAACTTCTGATTCCACTGCAGCATGTGTAAGTTTCATCACACTTTCTACTAAGAAGTGTCGAAGTAATACACTTAGAACCCTCTGAGGGCTTCCTTCCCCTCAAACTGGAGCTCATCAGGGTAATACGTTCTCAATTGCAAATTGAAAAGAGGATCACTGAGACATTATGTCTATTTTTTTAAAATCTAACTATTTGAAAAAGCAACTTTACTAGTGAGCTCTGAGAAATCAAAAACCTCCTAAGCACGTAACTGTTAGGCGGGGTCTGCGGATTCAGGCTCTTGGACTTAGATGACTAAATTCTATCTAAATTCTATTTTGAGTTCAGCACTTTAATATATTATGTTCCATTTAAGAAATGACTTAAGGTATATCTTCTCTGCTGATCTTATTTGCAACTCTTTCAGTCTTTGAGCCCAAGCCATTCCAATATTCAAGTTTGAAAGTACTTTAATCTCTAGATGGCCTGTCAGATATGCACAAGGATTAAAGAGTGGGTCTTTGTTGTTTATTTTTAACTTTAGCTGTTATCTAACTGCTCTGGAGTAAAGGAGCATGCAAAATATCCTTGAAATTCAGATATACTTTCAATGTCTTTCCCAGTTTTTTGCCTGCTGACAGGCAAGTTCGCAACAGCTAGGAAAGAAAAAACATAAACTCCAAAATCTCAAAGAACTATGGGATATACACTCATGCAAAGCGGGGCAAAAGGAGTAATTTGAATGGCACGTTGTCCTCAAATGCTGATCAGTCAAATGCATTTTGGCTGCTCAAAGGAAATAAGCAGTCACAATGAAGAGATAGCCTTAAAACCTGAAACTTACTTTCTTTCATCGTGCCTTCAGTATCTTAGCTTCTATATCGGTAAGAGTCATTTATTTGCAGTTCTGTAGCTTGCCTTGTACCTCAACTGCTGTGGCAGTTTTCCCTCTGTTGTTCTCATACTGCTGTTCTCTTGCTTTTACTCTCATGGCCTCACGCCTGCAAGCCCTGATGTTGCTGTCATGGTGAGTTTTTGTTTGAAGTCTCAACGGTGTAAGACTTCACCCTCCTCTACCCACCCCTTTACTATCTTTTGATCATATTTTTTCATCTATATTAGGGGACCCAATAATATGCAGGCAAGAAGCTCCAAGCAGTACTAACAGTCTAAGTAAGAAGAACCAAGAGCTGGTTTGTAAATCCTTTAAATCTGGCACAAAATATTTTGTGAGCTTTCCCTGAAATCTAAGATTAACTGGATCACCTCCATAAATGGGAAGACAATCAGTGATTTCATCACTGTTAGTTAACTCTACTAATTACCTTTGATTGACTAAATGGATGTCCATGCAGGACAGGGAGGTGATCTGAGACATCCAACACAGCTTCACCAAGGACAAGTCTACGGTAGAGTGACTATATCAGTGGACAAGGGAAGAGCTATGGATGTTGTCTATCTGGACTTCTGATTGCTACTAGAAATCAATTGCTGTTTGTTATTCATTATTAACTACTGACAACAGTTATTCATAAACCACTACTAGTCACCAGCAATCACTGGTATATATCATTAAATATCATTCATTTTGCCACTGTATTTAATTCTAAAAGCTGTGATGTTTTATACAGATTAGTTCAACAAGTTTAGCACATGACACTGTTACTTATTCCTAACACATAGGGAGAGAATATTGTTACAGACAAAGCATGTCCAAAAGCACTCTGTGGTTTTCCACTCAATCCAAAATCCCAAATCCTTGGGCTTGAGTTTCTTCAGAATGGCATTAGCAATGTGCACATTTGATGTCCATTTCCAGGTATAAATTGAAAACAAACAGAAAAAAACCCATAAAATATCAAGAAACAGAGTTCTAGCAAGAACCTGAGTTTCAGAATAATATTCACTAGTTGCTCTTTAGGCTTTTATTTGTTTAGAATCTCGTAAATCATCGGTCTGCAAGACACCAACCAAAGGCTTTGGAAAAAGTCAACATACGTATGACCACTCTGAACATGACTGAGAGTCTTGTGTAAACACTGGAGAAAATCATCAGGACAAATTAAATTAGCATAGGAATGATGGTTATAACTATTGCATGGGATTATTGAGCTACAGCAAAATGCCATCTTATAGTTCACAGTAAATCAGATTCTTTAAAGCATGCAAGGAATACATAAGATGTTGAATGGATGGGCATAAGGATTTGTCACCTAAATATTGTTGCAATATCATTCACCCTCTTAAGTAAGGAAAATATGTTATAAAATTAGTAAGCTACCATGTTACATCTGACATTTATGGATGTAATCAGATACGATTCTCTCTGTATATGGTCACCATTACCTCCAATTAGATAGACAAAAGAATTCCTCTTTTTGAAATGTAGATCCTATTCCTATTGGTTGTGCAGTACATGACATGTTGCATTCTATGGTTTGGGAAAATAAACAGTAAAATATGACAGCACTGTTTTCAACTGTCTGCAACAGAATCACTCATGCTTCACTGTGCAGGGCTCTCTGAAGCAGCTCTGTAGACATGGCACAAAGTTAACTTCATTTGCTTCAATTTAAAAATGTGCATTTTTTTATGCCAGATGCCTAGTTGGTACACCCATCATTTTGAAATCAAACATTTATGTGAGGCACTGCCTGAATTATGTTCTTTATACCAAATGCTAAAAACTGTTGCTTCATTCCTTTCAACAATGACTGGAACAGAACCTCAGTAGTTGGACAGAGTGTGACAGAGCTGCGGAGACAAAATAAAATATTCCAAATAACAGCAGTGAAGCTAAGAGATTCCAATTTCTCCTTTTTCTTTCAGCAGAGTACAGCTAGATCCTTTGTGAGTTTTGTTTTTAATATCTTCTCCTGATTAAGCTATTCCATCCATGTGCTACTTCTGTACTGCAAACAGAACTTAGGAAGGTAAATATGATTTGCAGTACCACAATGACTCAGTCGTACATGCTAAGGGGAAAATATGATAAACCATTGATTCATTCTCATTAAAATTTATGTACTTTCCCCAATTTATTATTGAGCACTGAATTACATCTGCACAAGTAAAGAAACAAATAGTAGATGAAAACTTAAAACAAACAAGTAATCTCCTTAAAGACTAGTCCAAATAGCAAATGAGATGGAATCAAGCTACTAGTTTGAGTTGCTTTTCTCCAGATCAAAAGTGTTTGATAAACTTCTTCTTTAAAGTAGAGAAAAACTGAGACTAAATATCCTAAGAAAATTTCCTGGCAGTGAAAGATTCTGGATGTGAAATAGTGTCCCCTGAGAAAACACATTCCCTAACCACTAGAATTAGTTCTAGATGATACACTGAACAATGTGAGTAATTTTAAAAATAATTTTTCCATTTTTATTCCTGTGATAATATGGTTATTAGACAGCACATGTAAGATTAATGTGACAGAATAGCCATAGGAAAACTAGAGGGATTTACTTTTATAAAGCTACTAATGATTTCCTTGACTTTTTTCAACTAAAATACGCTACAACAGATTATTGCTAATTTACTGGTTTATTAAGATAATTGTTTGAGTACTTGGGACAACCTGCAGTTAATGATTTAAACATTCACTGTCATTCCCTTTTGTGGCATTGTTTAACTGCAGTTTTCTCAAACTTTGTTTTGCACTTCATATTTCTGCATCTCACATTCCATGTGTCCCAAGTCCATTTACCCTTAAAACCAAAGAGTTTCACAACTGGAGCAGAGGGTCTCAAATCACTGTACTGCTCTAACTTCACATTGGATACATGTGCAAATTCATACAGCAGGCTTTCCTAGCTTGTAGCATTGGCTTTTCAATGAATAAAATTGTTAAAAACATTTCATGTATACTAAGAGGTTCTCTCAAATCAATTATCAGCAAATCCCTTAATACTTGTTTTCAATCATCTCTTGTCCAATTAATATTCCCTTATTAATTATTCAGCATCCCCTTGTTGTTATTTATACCCACATGTGCTTTGGCGCTTTAGATGAAACACAATGTTAATTGGCTAGCTGGTCATTTCTCCATTTTATGCTTCAAAAACCATGTTTTCTAACAGGTTCTACATATTTTGTTTGAATACAAAATAAATCTAGCTTAGGATATGTGAATATATTTGCATAGCCAAGATACAATACAAGATATTTCAGTCTAAAAAGTACACGGCTAATGATTAAGGCTGTCATCATGAGTATAAATTAATCAATCTTAAACCTCATAAGAGATTAGAGAGTCTTCATTCGTATAACTAGGTACCAAAAGTATCTTACCAGAAGGTAACATCAAAAGATTAAAAGAGGAAGAACAAACCATGACAAAAATCATAGCTTTTAATCAACCTTAGCCACCAGTACCTTTAAATTTACATCTACTATCAAAGTGTGATACGGGATAGCTACATGCTCTTACCCCTGTCAAAAGCTTTTCCAATAGTTCATGTGAGCCCTGTACTTTCAGGTGAGAGGTATTCATGCAGCTCCTTCACTATGCGCAGAGCAGCAAAGGTAGATTAAACACGTACAGCCTAACAGGGAAGCAAAGGGAAGAAAATGAAGCAAAAAGATATGAACCTAAAAACCACATCAGAAGTCTGGTAGGAGAGTAATAGAGGTGAACAGTTAGTACACTATATTTTGGTTATGAAGCATCATGAGACAAATACTGCAGTGCAATGCCAACCTCTTGTGCTGTCATAAATCTGCATCGCTCCATACACTGACAAAGTGTCATTCAGCTTTTCAAGGTTCAGCCTGAATAACTTATACTATGCGGGCTATGCAACAGCAGAATCAGTACTCTTAACATACTAATTTGTTTGGAACCTATAAAGTGAAATATGGCACTGTTTTCTGCATCACAATAAAAATATTTCAGGTAAGTGCTGAAATCAAGGGTTTTTTTTAAATTTCAAGATATTGTTTCCAGGAAAAAAAAATAGTTGCCAGGCCTTTAGCAGCTTCCTTGATATAAATATTTGCTACTGATGTTAAAATAACTTCATTAAAAAAAAAAATCGAAACATATAACAATAGAGAAATCTTCTTTTCATGATGCCAGCCATTAAAAAGAGTGGAGTAGCTGGATCAGAGCTCATGGTTTCAGCCTGCCCATAGTAGTGAAATCTCTCTGTACCCAAATTATACCACTCCATCCTCCTCATCAGCTCTCTCACACATAAACTCCTGCCATGAATGTTATGTGTCTGAATGGGACAAACAACCAAAGTGAAAACTCAACAAATAACCTCAAAATATCCAGTGGACCAAGTCCTTCTCATAAGGACAGAAAGAGGATCAATCAATGAAAATATAAATTTCAAACAAAACCCTGTTCTCCAAAATCAAAACAACTATTTCAACATGCTTTGTAGCAACTACTGAAATGCTTTCATAGAAAGGGCTGTTCCCATCTGATTGTTGCTGCTCTGTCAGAAAAAGAACACAGACCTAGCTCGTCTGTTAATGTTACTATATTTTCTGAACCTTCCTCAGTCTCACCTTATAGTGTCTTGTCTGTTACTACCAGCCACAAGAGGCAGGCAGTGGAATGGAAAGGGGCAGGAAACTGGAAATCAGCATAACGCAAGATTTTCTAGTCCTCAGACAGGGAATAAGTAGTACCTTTGGGGTCCATTTCAGTTGATATAAACTGTATTGACTGAATAACACAGTTAATGGAAAAATTGATAGAAAATTGTTCAACCTTCTGGTGTGGGTAGGACTTTGATTGCATTTTCATCTTTCTAATTCTGCTCATAGCAGGAAAGCTGTACTAATTGAAAGGTAATTAGCCTTGGGCTCTTCCCTTTCTGCTGCTTCTTATTAGTTCGTTCAGGTTAATGAGGTGTGTCTCTTCTAATCTTGATTGTAACAAGGGGTAAGGAACTGACCTGACATCTGCACACCAAGAACACCTTAGCACAATCTCATGATGCTTTAGGAATTCCGTAATAATTTGGGGTTGCCCTTGATCAGGGCAAAACAGGGGGTTTTAAAAATAAAATGAGTATTCTATTAAGATAGTTTTTTACCGCTCTTGAATACACTACTGTAGAGAAGTTTCTAAATCGTAACGAACTCTTTAGTTTCACCTGGGTGCAGCATTTCTTTTCACTACCTGCCCTAAACAGCTTTCATTTCCCACTCCAGAGAAGATTGCCTTATTCTTTGTTGAAGTAGTTAGTAAATGTAAAATACTTTTTATTTAGGAAAGAGAACAACTTGCAAAGTTCTATGTATTTTATGATGCACTACATTAAAGAAGGGTGTATAAATATACCGTGCACTAGCTCTATAGTGTTCCTGTTAAAATTGATCACGGTCTTCCTCCTGCCAGGCTCTACTCTTTCAGGTGGCAGAGAAAATCAGCATATTTTTAATGCCTAGCCAATCTGTCACTTCAGCTTTGGTTTCTGCACATGAAAGAGAATAAAAACTGACATATATTTGTGAAGACAGCTATTTACCCTGAAGCGCATGTTTGCTCATTGGCTTCATTTGAGCCACTGGAACACCACGCCTGTTGGAGAAGGCATTCCTCTCACTTCACTGAGCCACAACCACAAAATAGGAAAAGCCTCAAAGCAGAGAGAGAACGGCATCTGCCAGTGCAATTGCAACCAACCATTTGTCTGCTGCCTTGAGGAAAATAAAACACAGTGTCTGTCCAAAGTAGCACAGAGGCTGCTATTTCTCACAGGATTTGGAGTCAGGACTACAGCACCTACGCAGGTTACAGTAAGGAGCTGGAAGTACCTCTGTAGATTTCAAGAATCTGAGCATTGGGATTAAGCAGACGGAATTTAGGCTGGAGATCAGCAAACTGTCTGGAGCAGGGCAATCAGTAGGACAGAACTACATCTCAAAATTTAGCTCATGTAAACCAATAAAAATTGAACCTTGCACACAATCCTGTCAGACAAGAACTCATTTGTCCCTGCATAGACAGACTCTATGAGTTAAGAGGCTTCTAAGTCTATACTTTCTATGATCAACAGCCTTACTATCTGTAGCCATGTAGGGACATTTTTATTATACAAAGACACAAAGTGGAGAAAAAACACCACTTTTTTTTCATGTTGTATTTGTTACTCTTACGGGGATCTGCATGTGGTTTGGGACTGCTCAGTTTTAAATGTTCATTGTAAGCTTCTGCACAGCATGTTTGCCACTCACTAAGCTGAATCATTCAATGAATGTCTGTCTTGGGTCATCTGTCCAAATCCTACTTGCAGTTGATCACAATATTAAAATAATTAACATTGAATTCTCAATCTATAAAAAAGCCTAGTAACTTAACAAAGTTCAGACATTAGACGATATCAAATAGATATTGAATCCTATATGAACCTGTAGAGGCATGTCTTGCAGTTCAGCCATCTTGACTTGGCAACCCTTTGTGTATGTAGTTATAATTTTGACACCATCAAATCGTTGGACTGGACATAATACAGATTAGCAGTAATACATTCATACATATATCTAATTCCAGAATACTTAACTTCACTTCACCCAATTGTAAAACATTATTACTTGAGGTATATAATTTCTAGGGAAAATGGATATTGCATAAGCACCTGTTTAACTGTAGTACATTCTGCAAAGACTACCTCACAGAAATTAAAATATCCTTTAGAACCTGTTCTGCTTCAAGGACCATGCTTTTATTATGTTGTCAATATGGAAATTTTGCTGGATTCCACTTGTGGTTTTGCAGGTGACAATGCTTCAAAGCTTCCTAAATATTACTGTTCTTTCATTCACTTTTTGGTCTTCAGATGATCTTTGTGTAACTTTTGTAATATTTCTGTGTAACATTTTCGTCAGCACATTCGAGTCCTGAAAATTCCCCCCTAAACAAGTAAAGAAGGCCCAGAATTTTTTCCAAATCTCACACTGCTAATAATTTCAGTTACATCTAGCAGGGTCTTCATTAGTACTTACCATCTCAATTTCACATTTTGTCCCAGACAGAATAGTGTTCTTTGACGGGAAGACTGATACTCCTACAGTCTAAGTTGGAACTTTGCTGTTCTGGTTTTCTGTACTTCTGCTACAATCTATGTCCCCCATTTATATTCTTTTTCGAGAATACCTGTTTAAAACTAATCTCTATTGTTGTCAGGCCTCTCTCTTTCAAGTGGTTTGGGGACAGCAAGTGGTTTAGGGACAGCAAGTGGTTTACGAACAGCTTCAGCTAACATAGACCTTTTGTTTATGTTTTGCCAGCTCTTCAAAGATACATGAAGCCTGCAGTCATACCCTTCTGCAGCATTTCTACAGATAAAATCATCATCTGTGAAGATTTACCCTCTCTGCTATCAAAGATGTGTTTCATTCCCATGAAAAAACTCAGGTACCGAACAAAGCCCATAAGTTGGTCTGCAGAAACAACATTTCCTAATAAGAAACTGTTCTCTGTTTTTTTAAGATTTCTGGCCAAAATCTCCTGATACCAAGTACTTTTCCATGTTTGATGCACCCATGTTTAAGAGTGTCCTGGTCAAAAACAGTCACATCTATATATATATTTAATATGCTATTCGGAGTGAATAGATAGGGAAGAAGTGCTAATTCTTTTCTCTGCAGTGAATTAAATGTAATGTCATCTCTCTTGGTTCCCTTGATTGCTCTGTGGTTCTGAGGGAAGTGGCCTCACAATATTTTTTCTTTTTTGTTTTTGAGAGACTAGAATTTTCTAAGTGTCTTGGAAACTGACTTTTCAACTTATGTTCAAGTCTCTATAGAAGACTTCCCTATATCCTCAACCATATTTCTGATATCTACTTCTGCTGTTTGAGCTTCCTGCTTTCCGTAAAGTTACATATTTTAATGAATTATACATTTTATTCTACGTAATCTCAGGAGTTGTAATTTCAAACATTTGTTATTTATCCATACATTTATTTTAAATGCTTCCTTAGTAGGGCTAAGTGTAGCAAGCCTGAATGTAAGCAAACCCTTCAGTTTTGCCCACTTCTCTGATGCTATCAGTTTCTCCCATAGCACTAATGTTTCTGGGGATCGTGTTGACTTGAACACTGATCTCCAACTTTGTCCAAAACTGTCCCTCCTCTGATACTGTTCTCATTCTTTGTTCATGTTGTGGGCATAAATTATCACAACTTACTACAAGATGTTATTGCATTTGCCTCACTTTTCCAAGTATGAGGTAGCTCTTCAGCTTGTGGCATTTGTCACAAGAAGCACGATTTACCATATGATTTCTGTCTTCAGCTTTTCTTTGTCTGTTAGCTTAGGGTCTTGGAATTTCGTATCTGAACTGTGCCTCATTTACCTCCCTAAAATGACCAGAATGTCTCACCAACATTAATAATTTACATCTTCATGTATGTTTTCATCTTCTTTTTATATTGTTTCATACACATCACTCATACATCTTTCTATAGCATGCAACGCTCCCTGCAGTTCGATAATAGTTTCACAAAGACATTTTTCCCCAGAATTAATGGAAAACTAATGGAAAAATCAGGCATTTTTGAAACAACTCTTATCAAAACAATTTTCAGACTGAACTTTTTTTTTTAAAAAAATAACATAGTCAATTCTTTTCCAGTTATTCTCCATGAGGTTGAAGATTTTAAGTGCAACAGTGACCATAGTTGCCCTATTCTTTTGTGCAGAGGCTTTTCTCAGTCAGCCAAAGATCTGAGAGCTTGATAACATCCTTTTTGTTCATTGTCAATGTACTTGCATTGCTTAAGACTAACCACTACACCAGAACCCATTCACATGACTCATGCAAGAGCCTCTTTTCAGTAAGTTACAATTTCCATGGCTCCTGCACTCTTTTCTACTGAAAAAAAATACAGAAAAGGATTATGTCATGAATCTCCCTGCACATTTACTTTGAATGTGAGTTCGACCAAAGGTAACCTAAATTCTTATTTCTGCCTTTTACATAAATAGTTGGATTTTCCTAAGTGTGATTATAATTCCTGCACTAGCAGGAGACAGTTCTTGATGGGAATCACTTTCAGTTCAAAATCTGAGGTCTTGGTCATTGCTCTCTTTGCAATAGTATGACAGACATCTTCCATCTTCAGCTTGCTCTCAGTTCTCTTGCTCTCAGTTCCAGTGAAAGAAATTGCATTCCCAAAAAGTAAGCATTTTCTGCCTCTTTGATGAGGAAAAATTTTGATTGTTTATTGTAACAAAGACTGGGTTTGTGGTGCAAAATAGTTACTTTTTTTGAAAATGCATTTCCTCACCATTCTGAAAAAATTCACAGCAAAGCCATAAACCCATAACTTTAACTACTAAAATGGTTTTCTTTCTACATAAAAGGACAGTAGGGCTGTTACAGAGTACTGTGTTATCACAAAAAACAAATCAGGAAATCGAGATCAGCTGCTACTCTACTATCATCATCTCTGGCACATTAACTTCTTTAAACAAAAAGAACTTGCAAATTTCATTGATGGCTGATCTCATTGTAACAATAATACCATTTGACTCACAGATCCATTTCCTTTTTAGCTAGCAGCAAACCAGAGCAGTACCCTTCCACACAATAAGCCAGGCTTGCTCAGAGCATAAGAAAACCTTCCTCCCTCCTGCAGCTGTCCTGTTAGCACTATTAATCAAATTCAGCCTGATCTCCCAACAGGTTGTACCTTTTCACTTCTGTTCAGAGCTGCAGACCAAAAATGCACGCGTGACCACATGTATTTCATCTCCAAGTATTACCTTGAGGTTAAATCCTGGTCCCCAAGAAGTGGCAGATATGCAGGTGACCTGGGCAGAACCAAAGTCCCACTTGCACGTATGTCATAACAATACAGTTTTTTTCTGAAACCTCCTCATCCTAGGCCTTGCACAGGTAATGTTCAATGTTAAGGAAATTGTAATTTGTCTGCAAATACTTCTGCATCTTGTATTGCCTTCTTGAAGCTCAGGTATGTCAAAAGAATTATAGGGACTTGCGATGCTTGAAGTACAAAATTTGTTAAAAGTTTATAAATACAACAGGTTGTCATGGGCAATCATTACATCAAATCCAGATGCACTCTCATTGGGTGAATATTGAGAAAATTTCTTAGGCTTGTCAGAGAAATTTCTAACCTTAACACTAACAGTAACAATGAAGAACATCCCAAATGTACAGGAAAACAGACTCTCATCAGTGCATAAACACTGCACTCTCATTAGTTCTCATTTACAAATGTAATAAAGTAGGAAACAAAATGCAGTTGAGGATTTATAACCCAAAGAATATCAGTAAATAAAAGCAACAGATTAGCCCAATATTATTGAATCCTGCCATTTAAAGTTTCTTCTGGTAGACTTAATAGGCCACATATATCAGTTTTGGAAGAGGTCTTGGAATGAGTAGCATCTAAATCAGGAGCACACATAGTCAAGTAGGCTTAAAGAAATCTATCTTTTAGCTTGATGGCAGTAATGCCGGCAGAATTTGGAGAGATTTATGACAGAATTCAAGGAATATAATATTCCTCTTGAATTAACTAATTTTTGCAATCAGTGTTCTGTGAATGATGCACTGCTGCCAGGAAGGATTTGTGGTCTGTCTGAAGTACCAATTACCTTCCATATTCTGCAGTAAAAGCGTCTGGTAAAGTGAGTGATAGCAGCAAATTTTACAGATCACTAACGATGGAAATAAATGTGCTTTCCATAATGTCTTTTCCATCATGTCTAGAAACAAATTTTGTAAATAACAAAATAAAATATAGAGAGGGAATCACTGGGATTTGTGCAAGAAAACTTCACTTAGTATTTCTGCTTCCCATTAAAACTGATTTTTCCTCCTTAGGTCATACTAGATAAGAGTATTATTAGGAGAGACTAATTTTCTTCAAAAAAAATGGTGAGCCAAGATAACACAACCTAAAAACAGTCCAGTGTGAACAAGGAATTCTATCTAAACCAATGTTTCAAAGCTAATCAGATCTCATTCTTGGCACGTATCATGGAAAGCCTTTTGAATTTCCTAGGATCAGTCTTGTGTTCCAGACACTTGTCAAGTCCCAGCTGTTGCATTGTGGGGCTCTTCCATATGATCCTGTCTCAAAAGTTCTAATCACAGTACTGAAAAATCATGGATTCCCATAACAATCAATCTCTTCTCTGTTGCCAGGTTCAACTGATCAAACTGTTTGAATAACTCTGTCTAAAGCCCTGATTTCATAGATACTCTACAAACATTTTTTTCTAAGTAAAAGTTGTAGGTATTTGACTGAAAATTAAACTATATTTTTTCCCATTAAAAAAAAAAAATCTTCTATGCATAAAGAAAGTTCTATGCCTAAAAAAAGGAGGCTGAAGTCAAGTTGTAGGTCAGACTAGCAATGGCATGGAAATAATCATCAGCAAGGCACAGAGAATTAGCTCAGATTACTCTGAGTATCTGAGGAGATGTGAGCATTTGAGAATTGTCTCCTGAGTGTGCCCAAAAGAGAAGTTTAGTAAGGCCTCTAAATATGTTCCTGAGAATCAATGAGTCATAGGGGAATGCATCAGAACTGCCCATGCATCCCAAGAGGAAATTTCCAAGGGCTAACACACATTAACACAGATAAACACACAGCCATTTGGAAGCTAATTTTAGACAGTGGGTGATTCCACAAGTCACTTCCATATGTGTATACGTATGTATGTGCGTTTTTATTAGCAGTGACATTATTCTAGCTTTGACTGTAAAAATTAGAAATTTTATGTTGTTCTGGTTTGAGCTAAATCAAAACCAATTCTCTAACTTTTCGGCTAAGCTTCTATGTAACAATTTTCTGAAAGTTAAGAATACATTTTTCAGGCTGTATCTGTCTTTTTGAATGATAATGCTTAGTGTTTATAGATACCACCAAAGCAATGAGGAACTGGTATGCAAGATGGCCATGACTTGTCCTTTTTCCAATAAAAACCAAGGCCAGAACTCAAGCTGGTGGAATGCCGTAAGTCAAAGGACAAGAAATGGTCACATCTGCAGAGAGGAGCAGACAGGGCAGGTGACCCAAAACTGACCAATGAAGTATTCCATGGCATATATATCATACTCAGTATAAAGCTAAGGGTTCACAAAGGTCAAGTCCACTTCTTCAACGACCAATGTCCATTAAGGACCTCATCCGTCCACTTGTTCCTGATACGTGTGTACCTCAATCCTGTTCTTGAATCCAGCTCCTGTCTGTTGCTAAGTCCAGTCTGGGACTTTCTCCATGCCTAATCTGCAGTGCCGGTGGTGATGTATGGTTATCGGGGCAGTTTGATTTTTGGTTTGTATATTTGTATTAATTTTATTATTTTATTATTAATATAAGTGTTTTCCTTTTTATTAGTATCATTTCATTAAAGCTGTTTTAGTCATGGCTTCCAGTCCTCAAGTCTCTTAGTCTCTCTCTTTCGTTCTTCCCTTTCCCTGAGAGTGTGTGGGGCAGTGAGGCTGAGACTACAATTGCCACATGTTTTCCTGCTGACCAGGCCAGCCAGCACTAAACTGAGACATACATACACAGAAGGCTTTTCAATTGTTTGTTTCCAAACTGCAAATACAGAGTGTTGGAATTTCAGCCTGATTATTCTCATCAAATATCAAAAAATGTTCATGTATGTTCTGGAATAATATAGTCTACTGCCCAGCTCACTACACTACATGAATCTTATTTCAGTATTTCGGTCTTATGTAGCACAACTCTTGGCTCAGATGTTCATAAATTCCTACAAGGCATCATAAGCCAGATATGAAACTGTAGATGAGCATCTTGGGTGAGAAGAAAGTAGATCCACATATATATCATTCATAGGCAATGTGCACACATGAAATATTGAGGTACCCTAGCTAACTTAGAGTTGCACAAATGACATTTTTTTCTCAGTTTTCAATATAAATACAATGTTTACCACTGTGCAACAATATAAATTTTATCTTGACCATTGCCCTGTGCCCCCGTACTAGGCTTATACAAACAAGTTCCATGCTTCAGCAGTCAGAGGAGTCTCACTATCCTGCCACTTCAGTTACCCTTGGGGGTTACTGAGACACAGGAGCAGGTTAACCACCTTAGAGGGAGAAGCTGGTATCTGGCTGTTCTGAGTGAGGTGAAAGCTCCTTTCCCTCAACTGTGTTACTGGAAGTAGTTTCATAAGCCAGTTTGACAAAAGAAACAACGATCAGAAAATCTACACTTTAGATCTAGAATCCAATTACTGTAAGATGAAGCAAAAATAAAAAGAAAGCCTAGACCTGATTTTCACGGGATACATTGTCCAGTTGGCATAAACTAGGGATGATAAAATGAAATTGATAGCCTTTTCCAAAGAGAAAGATTTGAAGAGACAAGGATTAATTTAATGACACCCTAATCTCAGTCTCAGCTAAAAGTTCATTAAAGGAAAAAGGATATAAATGCCTCAGGGAAGATCTTGGATGCCTTTGCCGTCCTAATGGTACTACTTCCAGGCCAAAAATCATAGAACTAAGTGATGTGCATAGTAAAGTATCTTTCTTGGTTGCTCAGTGGGTGGCTCTGCATATTAAGATCAATTAAAAAGACAAGGTGGAACAAACATTTTGCAAACATGCTAGAAAACGTTAATGCTGTATTAAATAGTTCTCCATTGTAGCTGTTACCTGATTTAACCTCCCTCAAATGTTAAAAAAAAAAAAAAGAAAGCAAAGACAAAGACAAAGAACACCTCTTCTTCTAGGAGGTGTTACAAAAGCTTTATTCGTTGTGACAACCTGACACTTTTGAGACTGTTAGGAGTGAACACTTGGCAGAAATTGTGGCCTGAGGCCATCCTATGCTTATAGGAGTGCAGGAGGAAAACTCTGTAATTGACAACATCAAAGAGGTACTGAAAAATCATGAAGAATTAAAGTTGATGGAATGTCCAGTTCCACCCAGGGGAGAAGGTCAGTAGAAACACTCATGAAAATCAGTATCTGTAAGAGATTTAGCATGTTGGGCAGGGAGACGATATTTTCCTCTCTATTGGTACAATCAAATCCTGATATTAGTGGAATAAAAAATATTAGACCTTCCACTGCTCTGAATGTTCTGGAATCACTTATAACCAAGCTGATTCTGTAGCAGTTCATAGCTACTTTGATCTAATATGAGTTAAATGCTGTGAAGAACCAGGCACAGAAATTACACACACTGCACAGACTATGATGAACTCTGTTACCTTCAAAATCACTTGTTATTTTCCACATCCAGATAGATACAAATCTAAGTCAGCCTGGTGAGATAAAGTAACACCATGAAGGAGCTAGTAAGACACCTCCCTGTTTTCTGATGCTTCTGAATGTGCCAACTGTGGAATAATAGACTTGCTAGGACCTGTGGATGGCAAAGATCTTGGTTTTATAAAAGAGAGCAGTTTTGGCAAGAGGGAACGAATGTCAATGGACAATGCATCTGGTAAAACAGACAAATTGGGTGGTGGTCTCACACTCATCTTGCCAAGAGGCGCCAAAACATTTTCAAAAAGTATAAAATTGATACCTGAAAAACACTTTCTTTGGGGAAGGAAAAATTACCACCCTACCTGACAGACAGGTTGATGGGCCTGGACCTCTCTTCCTCCACCAAGAAGAAATGTCTTGTTGGTACAAATTGCTCCTCTGACTCTGTCAGATGTTTCCCTGGGAAAATGACTACTAACTTGAGTTTTTATTGTTAGTTGTTACATATATATATATTTGTGTGAAGTGTTAACCAGTTACAGGTGTTCAAGCACAAACACAGCAAATGAATTTACCACAGCAATTTTGAATTTGTTTTAATCCGCCGCTTGGATTGAATTACTTACTTCCTCCAGTACTGTGAAATGGTCTCTCTGATGGGCACTGCCTTGCTTGGGCTGCAAACCACAGATATTAAACCTGTGTATACCTGTCTCTAGGGAGACTCTCACAGGTAACCAGATTCTGACTTGTGGTGAAAACGTGTATAAGCACACACACATAATCCTTTAGTCATAAACTGTCAACCAAGTTCGAGACTAGAAATGGATTCCATTTTGAATCTCGTGACTCAATGGGAAGGCATCCCTTAGCCACCTGTCAGAACGTCACCTGTTTAATGTGACAGCTGACTCAGCTATTAGATCTTGTGGTTTTACACATCTCAAGGCAGAATTTCACAATTCTTCACTCTTAGATCAAGAGCTTTCTTTTTTCTATTCATTAGGACTGAGTTCAGGCACCTCTTGTGCTGCCCTGCATATACTTCATTATTTAAGAATGGTGATAGCCTTTTGAAAGGATGTTGTTCAGCTTGGGCCTGAGTTACAGATGTAAAAATCATGTTGCTGCAAGTATACAACTGCTACCAGAAATGCAGTGAACATGTAATGGCCTCATGGCACTGTACTGAGTCCCCAAGCACACACAGGTCTCGAGACAAGTCAAGCCAGAGACAGAGCTAAGGATTCGAACAAGAAAGGAATCACAGAAAAGGATAATAAAGAAGTTGTAGGAGCCTACAAAACACTTAGGAGAAGTCAGGAAAGTGAGAAAACATGGGACATTATGTAGTCCACAAGGCCTTGTACGTTAACTTTTGCTCATTCTTGCCTTGTTATCTTGTATAACCATCAACACCTTTTAAAGGCTTTAAGTCTGCAGATGATGATATAGTTTCTGTGGAACAAGGAAAGCTGGAGACAGAAACAAAGTGTAAAGCTGTGGTGATTTAATGACATGCCTCCTGGGGACTAGATCTTCCTCACTCCTGTAATAATTAGCAAACCAGCACAAGTGTGTCTATGTGTGTTTAATGCAGTCCTCATTTCATAATATTGCAATTGTAGTGACATTGACTAAAGTAATCTGGAGATGCAGGTTACCTTGAATGGCACAGGAAGCTTGGTCTTGATCTAAAATTATTTCTGCCTTGGGAAGCACTTTCTGATTTTATACAGCATTTGTAAAGCTACAGGATGTTTCTGATCAGAAAAAAAACACATGGTTTACAAGAGTTGATTCCATGCTTCAGAATATTGGTGTTATTCCAAATTGCATGTCAAGGCAATGGCCCCGCAATTCATGGATCAGGTATATGATAATCTTACGTAAGTGCCATGTCATTATTTTATGCCTTCAGCCACACTGGGAACCAAATTGTCTTCTCCAAGGAACTAGTTGATTGATTGAGTTTTACACCTCTGCAACTATAAATGGCACACAAACACTTGAGAACTCCACAGCCTGTTCTTATGTGGAGGAATTAATGTACTGAATAAGCTTTTGGTGCAAAACAACTAAATTGTCTCAAAAGGCTGGGCTCTCTGAGGAAAGTCAGTGAAATTAAAGCCCTTACTGTCTGTCAGTAACCAATATGGAATGCATTTGAAATTCAGACTTTCCAAACAAAAAGAGAATTATCATATACAGAAAACAAGAGAAGAAAGTTGTAAGTAATTTCAAATATCATTTACTGGAACTTTTCACTATTTTTTTAAGGATTTTCCTATCAGAAACGGGGTTATTTACTCAAACTCCACGGAAGTATCAGTATGAAATACTGAGGTCACAATTGTTTATCTTTTTTGTTGGGGAAGGAGAATTATGTTCGGTGGTCAGGAGACATGCATTTCAATATTGAAGGTAGTGAACTACTGTGGTTGCTTTTAGACTATAATAGTCCATGAACACAGTCTGCCAGGGAAGTGTTAGCTTTGTTCCTGCCCTCACTGTCCAGATATCATAATCTGGGTACAGTCTTTTACTTGTCCTGACAATGTTGGGTAACAAACAGGTATTGGTTTGTGTCACCTTCACACTGTGAAAAATTGAACATGTGCACACAGATTACATGGAGGAAAACACAGATCATGGATTCTACTATATCATCTGGATTTCCTATTCATGGCTAAGTACAGTACTTCAGACAGGAACACTGTTCACATACGCAAACTAGGCAAGCTGAGCTGTGCACAATAACTACAGTGGAAGAACAAAATTCATACAATAAACTTGAATGTGGTTTTCAATTCTCCTAAGTTCTGCTATAGTTACATTTCAGTACAGAAAAACATTTAAGTTCAATTAGCGCATGATTATTTGAAGCCAGATATGTTCCTAACTTTCTCAGTGTTTGGATGAAGGCAGAAGGCATTTGAATAGAGAGTCACTCTATCTGTCCATCGCTGTCAATTTTGTAATCAGAAAAGTCTGAGATCAAATAGATTTTATATTTTGTTCCATTTCTTCCATTTGCTTGAAAATAATTTGCTATCATACTTGGTTTTTATTTTCCTTTTCTGGTTATGGACTGGGATACAAAGAAGGTTTTTTAGGTTATGTGTGTTAATTTTCTAACTATTGACTTTAAATGAACCTGATCGTTTTCCCACCTACAAAGATTGTTGCCAGACTCACAATGACAGGGTTTTAACAAGACCACTAATAGTTCACAACCACTTGCAAGTAAACAAATTTTCATAGATGCAAACTGCCACTTTCAAGTTCTCTTACCTGCTTATTGAATGAGATGCTGTCAATTCTACATATAAACCATCAGAAAAAGAACTGGTTTTGGTACCTCAGGACCACTTCCACTTTGATTTTTTTTAAATATTCTTACCAAAGTATTGGCAAAGACGTATCCACTGTTTGTGAGAAAAAAACAAACTCACTTGTGGCAAAGAAGGATGCAAATGAGATATGACGTCTACATATTTGTCTTTCGTTCTGTTTATTTTTAAAGGATGCTCCTATCAGCACCATTTTGTATATTCTTGTGTATTTCTTTAGGTCTAATCTTGTTTTAACTTTTTCTTGATAAAGGGTGAAGTGGACAAAAAGGTGGCGATAACACTATTTCTGAAATATTGTTGTCCTTGTTTTGAAGAAAATATATATTCTAGCTGTTACTTTTTTACTTTTGCCAAAAAGAGGGATGAACTGAATGAGTTTTCACCTTTAAAATTATCTTTAAAAGATAACTGTTTTGTTATGTAACTGTTTTTCTTTTTCTTTTTTTTTTAAATAGGGATTAAAAAACATGATGGTAAGAATCATTATCGAAAAAAAAACAGAATTTCTCTTTTGTGACCTCGAGCCTCTCTCAAATGATGTGTAGATAATAACCAAATCCTTGTTTACACAGCATCTGAAATAGATCATCATTGCACAGAGACCTGAAAACTGAATCAAATCTGCATCAAAATGAAGTAGGGTAGTCTGTAGAAAATTTGACCTCAGATGGATCGTCACTTTCCCTTCTCCAATTTAATTTACAGCTGCACATTAAATGCTACAATGCATAAAAGCTTTCTGGTAAGAATTAGAATAACCAGGTCAACTATTTTACTTCTGATTGTCAATATCGACAAATGAGATCTGCTCTAGTACCCACAGTGCACAGCACTGATGTAGGCTACATTTCTTTGGGCATTTATGACCTTGGCGGTTGAAGGCACCTAGCAGCCTCATGTCTGACTGCAATTAAACACTTTGGATCAAGTGAAATGCCAGAAGTCTTCCTAGCACCGCTGAAAATCTACTTGGAAAGGAGCAACAAACAAATGTCAGCTTTTGAAGCAGATAAAAAAATGGCCTTTCTCAAGGTCAAACTTATCCAGTGGGGAAGACCAGATTTCAAATGTTTCCATTATTTTCTGCTGGTTCTACAAAACTAGGGCAGCAGACTTCAACAGGCCACCCAAATGTAGATTACGCTCTTTCATGCAGAACTCTGAAATTTCATTTTTTTTGTAAAGTTTCACTGTGAAAGTTCATTTATTTCTAAAGTCTTAAGTGCTTTATTACAGCATTCAGGAATTTTTGGAAATGAGATGGCCTTGAGGACCAGTAACCCTCTTTCCTTCTCTCTGACCACTGCTACTTTTCACACATTTCATTTTCATCCCTGCAGTGCTGTGGGTTTCACTACATTTTTACCCATTCTTGTCTTTAACTATTAGCCATTAAATGTTCATGTTTTAATAAGCATTAATTCCAAAAGAGACAAATAGGGAGCCAATGTATTCATATTTCAAACCTGTTGTTTCAGATTGGATTCTTATTGCATATACCACCATAATATCTAAAGTCTGCTTTCAGTTCCTTTTAGGAAAGCTATCTTCCAAACTAGATGAACTACACACCACCTAAAGGTGGGGAATAGGGGAGAACAGAAAGAAAACTCTTGATACAGTGAGATCCAGACCACTGTCAGGGCACCTGACACAGCTGGTTTGGACTTCTTTAGACATCCTTGAAGTGAACATAGCAATTACCCACGAGTTCTGTCCTTTCACTTTTAGATTGCTTAAATTTTTTTCCTTAGAATTCTTATATTTATACAGCTTCCAAAAAAAAGTGCTAATGTCACCATCTGGAGTTTTCTAACCACCTTTTCAAATATAAAACTAAATTTAAGAATTCCTTCCAAATTCATTGTCTGCTCTTTAGCTCACTTAATCTTTCTCCTTTCCTAACGCTTTCCCGCCTAAGTACTTGTGAAGAGTAACCAATTCTCCTCACAGTGCCTGGTAGGCTAGGCAAGCTAAGCTCTTTCAGGATCTAAACTACTCAACAGGACTAGCCTGAAGCACATCAGTGCATGCACCTGGCTCAGCTCACCCATACTTGCTTAGTCCTGCATATTAGCACAGAAACAATCCCACGCTAATAAGTGTTGCCATTCAGCTGCAACAAAATGCTGACACCATTGTATTGCTTTCAGATTTAGAACTATCTTTACCATAGCTACTCAAGTCTCTGGACAGTGCTGCACTGCACAGTATACACATACTCTCAACATCTTCCTGTAGAGCATGTTATTTTCCCTTGACCATCCAATTATTCCTTCCTTGTGCTTTTTCCAATTTGGATTACCTCTCTTCAATATGGGTGACCATGGCTGTACTTTACAGAGGAGTTCCCAGCAGAGCCTTGTGCAACAGCATTAGCTCTTTTCTACTTCTGTTTGAAATACCATAGCTAATACATTCAAAAAACCAAATCTACCTCCTCTCCAGCTGCCTAGTAGACATCTTTGAATAAACTGAGTAATATTCCTCAAAGCTGAGGCTTTCAGTATGGCAGAAAGAAGAGAAAAAATCATCCATTGTCATCTCTTCTTTGCCTCTTTCCTTCCCTTCCTACCTCTTATGGAAGCTATTTCCTTTCCAGTAGTCATGCGAATAGCACAGCATCAAACTGAACCATTGGGGACAAAAGGATAAAAAGCAGACCTATCAATGCTCCCTAAATAAATGCCACTGTACTTGGTTTACACACATTCATTACATTTCTACTACTGCAGTTTCACATGAATACCTCAGATGGAACACTTTACCTATTCTGTACTACTGGGGACAGAATAGATTGGTATGTATTACAATCCAAGGGCGGAAACTGGTACCACAAAAGTAGAGGATAAGGGTTCAGAAGATTTTCCTCTTGATGGGAGGAATCTCTACCAGAAGCATGAGTAGAAAAACAATTTTACTTAGAGGAATCTAGTGGAAAAGCAAGGTTTCAGAAAATCTGGTTGTTATGGGACCTGCATGTAATAAAAGTCACATCAATTACTACAAAAGATTTGAACCTGTGGCCTTCCCCTTTCATTTAACTAACCTAGACACTGATTTCTAGCAGCAGGCTATTAAATTACCCTGAGCTAAAGAATATTTAATTGTGTGTACAAACAGCATGAGTTCTAAGAGAGGACTTGATAAAAGGGAATTGACTTTTTTAATGAAGTGCATTTTACAGTGAAAATAAAAAAATCACACACACACACACACACACACAAAATCCCACCTGGAAAGGTTTAACTGCCATTTGAACTCCAGACTAATAAAGGAATCCTAAGACCAAACTCTGGGCATTTTTAAGAGCACAGTTATTGCCGATCTCTTCCAAAACAAATATGAACAGGAACAGCAGTTACATTTAGTGTTAACGAGAAGAATTATGCACATGTGGCATAAGCATTTCTAGTATACCATGGCATTTGGTTGAAAGCCTAATAATATTTTCGTATTTATAGAGCAGTGTGTGAGATTTCTTTTTCTATCGTTCACACTGTAAATTATCCAAGCTTTATCTCTCAGTCATGGAAAACAGCATTATCCTGGGCTGCCATCCAAGAAGGACTTCTTAAAGAACTAGCAAGTTTGGATTAATTCTGTAAGATATGAAGTAGCTTGATTATTATAGAAAGAGAAATAAAACTGAATTAAAATCACTTTTATTTCTTGATAAACTTTCCTGGTCTGGAAATGCTTTGTAGTCAGCTCAGAAGAACTGAACTCAGAGCAAGTACATCACTGGCAACTAAAGCCACATATGCCTGCCTTATGTTGTCTTCTTTCAGGAGGAATAGGAAGTATAAGAGGCCTGGAGAACCTCTCCTTACTCTACTATCCCATTCCATTCGATCCATTCGGACAATTCGCTACAGCTGCTACCACCACAGGCTTATGATTTCTGTGCTAAATTAACTACAAATAAAGGAATAGAAGGGTAAATATAAAAAGCCAAGGTAAGAGGGATGGGCAAGATGGGTGCTAGTGCTACAGGTAAAAAATTATTTATTAACATCAGAAACCATAAGAACTCTTAAAAACTGTGGTGTGATAAACTACAGAAAAATAAAAAAATAAAACAACCATCATTTTTTTCAGATTTCAGCTTTTCTTAGTGCACTTCGAGAAAAATCCCTGGTCAAAATGTCACTGCAGTACTACCTTGTGTTGTTAGGCATCTTCATCTGCTTGCTCTAGAGCAGCTCATTTCAAAAGCAACTGAAATTATTTCTGCCTGAAGCAAGCAGGATCATGTGCTACGACGCTTCTGAGTATAACTGATCTCTACTGATGTGTACCAGCTGGGGTTCTGGGGCTAGCTCCAACAAAGGACTGAGGTGCTGGAGGCAAAACTTGAACAGAAGTGAGGCTCCTAAATCCAAAGCTACAATCAAAAATACCCACAGACAGCTGTTGTCTATACTTCGAGGCATCTAAACTAACTTGCTATCTCTTTGTTTCACCTTAAAGTTTTCTAAGAACTAAGCAATTCTTTTTCCATGTGTGCCCTGGAGTGCCTCAGAAAGATTAGCTCAGTATTTGGTGCAGCCTACATTATTCTTCCATCCTTGAGTGTCTTACTGTCGTAGCAGTTCGAGAGCATGCCACCATACTGAACTCCTCATTTCAGAAAACACAGCGGTAACTTCTTTTTAAAACTCAGATTAAAGGGGTCATGCCTGCCTTCTATGTAACATCCATGTAATTACTCACCCAGGCAGTGCAAAATTTTTATTCGTTTCTCAATGAGTGGGAGAGTTTGCCAGCTACCATGCTGGGCAAGAGCCCTGTCTGCTACTCCTGCCATAGTTGTGATGCTACAAATAGTAAATTAAGATTTATACAATCAAAAAAAAAGAGTACAAGGTTGAACATTATGCCTCATCCCAATAATCCAGATGGTTCTTTTGCAAGAGATGTATCTTTGATAACATGTTTCTTTTTTGGATTAAGCTACTGTCCATCATCTACTAATATGAAAAAGGATCCTTTGGGACAGAAAGTGCTATGCAAATGTAAAAGCCCTGTTATTAGCAATGTAATATGGGTCGCATTTTAAAAAGAACAGATTAGGCCTCATATTGGTAACCACTAGAAATGTCTCTCTGGATCCTGGTAAGAGAATTATTCAGAAAGACAATGAAACTTCTGAATAAGAATAAAGCATTTCAGTTAAAAACATGGCAGAAATGGCAGAAAAAACTCTGCACAAAATAAAACAACCCAGATCCAAAAGACTGGCAGTCAGTTTTACAGACTGAACATAACCAAATACAGTCAGCAGCAGCAAATGACATCTTTATCTCCCCCAGTGATGACTTCAATTACTGAGATGAGAGTTTCATGCAAAGTGAAGAGCACAGTAAATAATTAATTGTAGTACAGATACTTTGAAATCTTAGAGTTGTGTTATGTTCCAGCTGTCACTATTTGTTCTGAAAAAAATCAGATTTCACGTCAACTTTTGTTGAACACAGAGTTTCTTTATATTTTCCAAATGAAACTCAGACAGAAGCAAGGTGTGATACAAATCTCAGAAGGTCTTTACTCAAGACTTTTATATCAGCTTTATTGGTGCATTAGGCAACTCCATATCTAACATCAGGTTATTAGTCTGGATCTTGGTGTCAGCTGTATCTAGGTGGTTTGTCAGGGATAGAGAGCTTGTGGCCTAGTCCTTCAGCAAGTCTATTTAACTCATGCTAAGCTAAGCAGACAGCATGTTATCACATAATATTGAAACTCTAAATTATTCTACTTAAAATGTTACTTATTTAAGCTAAGCACCTCATCTCTACTAAACAGAAGGATTACCTGGCATGCAGTCCAGCTGCCATCCAGGGAAGATTCAAATGGGGTTTAGCAGTGGTCTGTCATTGATAAGAGAGCTTGTTGCTTTGAGGAGCACCCTTGAGAGGCCATCGCAGCGCAAGAGGAGGTCATTGTCATGCAGCCACACTGCCCAGCAGGGAGACGTCAAAGAAGGCTCTTTTAGTCTGTCATATTTATGGGATAAAAGTGGTTGGTTCCCAGTCAAATTTCATACAACACTAAAGGTATGTACAAGCCTCCTTATACCCACAGTTTATGGGCGTTAATTGTGTTGCTCTGCTCCTTGTGGGTTTCCTAGAGGAGTTCTTGACTGGGCTGGGGCAAGCCTTTTTCCCTGCAGGAGCCTGAGCCAAACTGATGCTGGTTGGGTACAGTGGGTGAGAGGGGGAACGTATTTGTCACATTTGGCCCCCTGACTACAGTCAATTCATTTTTATCGATACACATGGAGTGGTGGTATGGACACCTCTTGCCTCTATGTTATAAATATGTAGTGTTCTGCAGATCAATGGCAAAAGTCTCATTATTGATAAACTGTCTAGTTTAAGTATCAAATTAATATTATTTATATACTATGTTGACACATTTGCTGATTCATGGTAAGCTAAGATTTTTTAGTAGTATAAAATATTGCCATTAATTGTATTATTGGAACATTCCTCATGACTAACAGGGAGTATTTGTTTAGTTATATAGCAAGCCTTAACACACAAAACGATCAAAAGTAATATGCATAATACTGGCAGAGTTAAAAAAAAATCACAGCAAATTGAAACATTATGTTAAATCTTGATATATAGTATAATTTGATTGTAGCAATTTGTAGGTTGTGACAGGAGCTGAATAGTTAAAGTCATATCCCATAATTCATATTGATTAGCATAAATAGAAGAAATTACAGTCTCCACCTTGGGGGCCGAGCTTGTTGACATTTGAATCAAATGTGGTTCATGCTGTCAATGATTGTAATGATTTATGTGTTTTTCTGCCTAGCAGCTGCAAGATCACTTTGGGATGCTTTACAATTCCTCCACTCAAATTTTCCATTATATTCCTATATACTGGCCGGTTTGGTGAAAGACAATAAGAAATGTTTCTTCAAGTAATTAACAACAATGGGAGAACTAAGGAGAATCTTCCTCCCTTACTGGATTCAAGGGGAATGGTAGTAACAAAGGTTGAGGACAAGGCAGAGGTACTTAATGGCTTCTTTGCCTCAGTCTTTAATAGGAAGGTAAGACGTTCTCTGGACTCCAAGCCTCCTGAGCCAGAAGACTGTGAAGTTGAACTCTCAATGTTCCAGCAGACTTGATTAGAGACCTGCTCAGCCAATTAGACATCCACAAGTATATGGGGCCAGATGGGATACACCCAAGGATATTGAGGGAGCTGGCAGAGGTCCTTGCCAAACCCCTTTCCCTCATTTATCAACAGTCCTGGATGACTGGGGTAGTGCCACATGACTGGAGACTGGCAAATGTAATTCCCATTTACAAGGAGGGTCGGAGGGAGGATCTGGGGAATTACAGGCCTGTCAGCTTGACCTCGGTACCAGGAAAGGTCATGGAGCAGATCATATCGAGTGCTGTCACACAGCACATGCAGGACAGCCAGGTTATCAGACCCAGTCAACATGGGTTTATGAAAGGCAGGTCCTACCAGATCAATCAGATCTCCTTCTATGATAAGGTTACCCCGTTAAAAGATGAGGGGAAGCCTGTGGATGTGGTGATGTGGTGTACCTGGACTTTTGTAAAGCCTTTGACACCGTTTCTCACAGTATTATGCTTGAGAAACTGACTGCCTTTGGCCTGGATGGGCACACACTCTACTGAGTAAAAAGTTGGCTGAATGGCTGGGCCCAGAGGTTGGTGATAAATGGAGTTAAATTTAGTTGGAAACCAGTCATGAGTGGTGTCCCCCGGGGTTCAGTGCTGGGTCCAGTCTTGTTCAATATCTTTATTAATGGTCTGGACGAACGGATAGAGTGCACCCTTAGCAAGTTCGCAGATGACATCAAGCTGGGTGGAAGTGTCGATCTGCTTGAAGTAAGGGAGGCTCTGCAGGATCTGGCCGGGTTGGATCGATGGGCTGAGACCAATGCAATGAGATTTAACAAGATCAAATGCCGAGTCCTGCACCGGGGACACAACAACCCCAGGCAGCATTACAGGCTTGGGGAAGACTGGCTGGAGAGCTGCTTGGCAGAGAAGGACCTGGGGGTGTTCGTTGACAACCAGCTGAATATGAGCCAGCAGTGTGCCCAGGTGGCCAAGAAGACCAATGGCATCTTGGCCTGTATCAAAAACAGCGTGGCCAGCAGGACAATGGAAGTGATTGTACCCCTGTACTCAACACTGGTGAGGCCACACCTCAAGTACCGTGTTCAGTTCTGGGCCCCTCACTACAAGAACGACATTAAGGAGCTGGAGCACATCCAGAGAAGGGCAAAAGGGCTGTTGAAGGGGCTGGAGAACAAGTCTTGTGAGGAACAGCTGAGGGAACTGGGATTGTTTAGCTTGGGGAACAAGAGGATGAGGGGAGACTCATCGTTGTCTACGGCTGCCTGAAAGGAGGCTGTGGCAGAGCAAGTGTTGATCTCTTCTCTCAAGTGACAGGTGATAGCACAAGAGGAAATGGCCATAAGTTGCGCCAGGGGAGGTTCAGACTTTATATTAGGAAGAATTTCTTTACCGAAAGGGTGGTCAGGCACTGGAACAGTTACCCAGGGAGGTGGTTGAGTCACCATCCTTCAAGGTGTTTAAAAAAATGGGTAGATGAGTTTTTGAGGGACATGGTTTAGCAGAAGATGGGTATGGTTGGACTTCATGATCTCCAAGGGCTTTTCCAGCCAGAAGATTCTGTGATTCTATGATTCTATATTCCACTCCCCTCACTCAAGCTACCACTTCTGCTGCGGGCTAGCAAAACGGCAGATGTGCATTTGGGCTGGCAAGGTGTAGTGCAGAGTAATTTATAGAGGCATGTAATAAACACGTACACAAAAAAGAATAAACATATCTCTACAGTAATGTTTTGAATCAGGTGTTCCATTCAGCCTGTCAGGGAATTAAACCACTCAGCCAGGCAGGCTTCATCAGTTATGCTGAAGTAGCATATTCCTTCAAAATCAAAGTTGCATTTACGATGACAAAGGAGGAAATAGTCCACCATCAATCAATTTGGTAATGTTCATTGCCATATATCCATTACCTACTCAGAAAACATAGCAATGTGAAACATTAATATCAAAATCACTTAACATAGTGTTAGGTTAGGGCAAAAGTAATTTTTGGTTTTATCCAACAACTTTAATGCAGCGTATCTCAGCTTAGAATCAAATGTATTAAATAGAATAAGAACCACTAGAATGTACACATTTTTGCCAACAAGTCTATTTACTCCAGTAACAGAGATTTCTAAAATCCTTGGACTGATTAATCTTTCAAAGGTGTTTTGAGCTGCTGATTGGTTGTGGAAAACCTCTCACAGGAAGTTGTCAAGATGCTTGAAAATGAGGTAATTGGTGGGAGAGAGGTCGGATGAGTAAGCTGGGTGAGGTAAAATTTTGCAGCCCAGTTCGTGCAATTTTTGCAAAATCATTTGCAAGCTATGCCATCAGACATTACCACAGAGAATAATTGGTCTTTTTTAACTGACCAATGTGTTGGATGTAAACTTTGGAGTTCTTGGTGCGTTTTGTGAACTTCCTGACAATACTTTTCCATGTGATGGTTTCACTAGGATTCAAGAAGTTATAGTGGATGATTCCACTTGCCAACCACCAAATACTAATCATAGCCTTCTTTTGATGTAGCTTCTGTTTGGGGAAGTGTTTTGGTGCTGCATCTCAGTCCAGCCACTGCATGGAATGCTGTCAGTTTTCATATTAAACCCATTTTTCGTCATATGTCACAATGGAATCAAGAAACGGACCATTTTTGTTGTGAAAAAGAAGTGCAGACTTCGTTCACTTCAGGCAGCACTCATTTGCTGAGTTTTTTTGATTTTCCAATTTGGTGCAAATGTCAAACAACTGTCAAATCATGAACTTTTAGTTCTACTTTAACCTCTCAAGTTGTTTTGTGTTGAGTCTGCTTCAATAATGTCCCTTAATTGGTTGTCATCTATCACAGAAGAACATCCACATCCTCATCTTCAAGGCAGTTGTTTCTGTTATGAAATTTTTGGAACCATTGTCAAGCCATATGTTTGTTGATGGTTCCCTGGCCAAAAGTTTAGTTGATATCACTAGCAGTTTCTGCTGCTTTACATCCCCTTCTGAACTCATCCAACAAAATTGCTGAAATTTGCTTTTTTCCCATCTTTACTTTGTCAGTGTAATATAAAAAGAATAAACAGTGAAATCAAAAGAATAAGCATTATTAAGTGGAGTGAATTTTAAAATGAACAGCTAAATAAAAGTTTAATCCAAAATAAGCATCACAGTTTACAATGACAAAAACAAATTATTTTTGCACAAACCCAGCGTAACACTGTAATAGGCTACTGGGGTTGGTATGCCGATGAAACAAATTGTTAAAAGATTTGCAGCTGTTAATCTTCCCTAAATACAAAAGCAGAGGAGTTAGTTACAGTAAAAGCTAACCAAATTTAAGTATTTACATGTTGATCCTGCAGAAATTTATCCAGGACATGTGCTTGTAGTACCAGATTACAAAGCACGATGAGATAATCTGTGATGAGAGAGGAAAACAGGAGTGTTGCCTCCTTCCAGTAATACAGACATGTTGCTCCAGATCCTTCAGCTAATAGTTTTCTGGGTTTGACAACCTGATGCGGGGAAATTGCCCACACACTGGAGAGTTATAGCTTGCACTTTTTCAGATTTTGATGTTGGGTTCATGACATCAATAACACAGTTCCATTATGGTTTCCCCTAGATGAGGCACAGGTATTCATTGAAGATGCCTGAAATACAAGAACTTGAGAATCCGATATCCATAAAAGATATAAAATAAGAGCAGAAGTTGGAGTACAATGTGTAGTGAAGCCTTGTAATGCCTTGGTCCAAAATCCTACAGGTTCTTTCTGATTGTTCATCTCAGTCATCTGCCACAACACTTACAGGACTATGTCGGCTAGAATTTTACTTCTAATTCAGAAGGATATCCTTGCCTAGGAGAGTATAATTGTACATCCTTAATCAAAGCAGTTTGGCAGGCATCAAATATTTGTTGGTGCTTGGTCCCTTTGGCAGGCAGCAAAGGCTTGTTGTTGCTTGGTCCACTGCCAAACAACATTCTTCCTAGTTAATTTCTGCAGAGGGTGCATTAATATTGACAGATGTGGGAGAAAAGTTCTCCAATACCCTGTAAGACTCCAAAAAAACTGTTTCACTGTGCTTGCTATAGGAAATCGCTGGAACATTTGCTGTATCTTACTTGGTACTTCTCTAATCTGTCCATGCCAAATTATTCTCAAAACCTGTACAGTACTACTATCCCCTCTAATTTCTTTGGATTAACTGGCCAGACTTGGTCCCATAAATGCACTTTAAGCAATTTGACAGTTGCTTCAGTTTCTCACTGTGACTGTGACATAGTCAATAAATCAGCAATATAATGATAAACAGTAACAGTACCTGACTACAGGGCTTTATCTGCTGCTATCACTTGGTGGCAAATGAAGGATTGTGCTTGTATCCCTGGGGCAATACTTGGAAAGTATATTCCTTTTGTTTCCAGGCAAAGGCAAACTGATCTTGGCTTTCTGAAGCAGCAGCTATCAAAAAGGAAGCATCAGCAAGATCTATCACCACCTTCCAGGCTTGCAAGCCTTTGTCAATTGCTTCCACAAGAGTAACTGGCAACCGTATATTCCTCTGGAGCCTGATCCAAATTGCTCCAGGTTTGGTTAAGGCAGCAGGGGGAACATATTCATCACACAAAGTCCACAGATAATAGCCAAGAGGAATTAGGGCTCCTGAAAGAGGCCTGCTGGGATTCAGATTGTGGGTTTATGCATACTATCAAAACATTTAAGCAGTGAGAAGTGGGATCATTTCTGGAGGGAATGCAGCTGAAGTCCACATCTCATTTTATGGAATATGGAATTTTATGGATATAGATTGATGGCGTTTTTGTTGTAACAAAGCAAAAGATTGAAACTAAATTTTTATTAGCTATTTTTGGCTTCTTATTTTCATGAAAACAAACATACAAAAAGCAAAAAAGTCTAGAAAATTGGAAAATTTGTTTTCTAAATGAAAACTCATTTTTCAATTCAGAATAACTCTTATTTTAAAGGACTCTATCTTTGTTTTTTTACAGAGCACTTTATTCAATCAGAACATACATTAATTTTGTGTTTGACATATTTTTTTCTTTGGGATGATATTTGAAACTAGGAGGGTGGGTATTAATAAAACTTTAACTGTACTGGCAGCCAACATGTTTATAGCTTTTCAGGGTACATCATTCATTCCTCTGATATTTTAATGCGTCAGTCTGTATTTTTATCCTCCTTAAAAAAATTTATCAATATGTAAAACTTAACTGGGTTTCAAAGCAAAAGATGCATTTATTTTCACAAATTAATGAAACCATCAGAAGACTTTCTATAATAAACACAGAAAATAGAAGTCATTATCAAATAAACCAGAAATAAAATTTTAGGCTAATATCAGCCTAAAACTGACAATAAATTCTCCCTCATGTCTTTCCTATTTACAAAAGATGAGCAGTCTCCTAATAAAAAGTTCATATTCTTTGTGAGTTATGAAGGGTCTTTCAAAATAATGCATTAAATAAACCACTATCAACCTTTCTTTTAAAATGTCTCTAAATTGACAAACATCTTTCAAATTGTATGTAGTTCTAGGTTTTGCAGCTTCTATTTTCATTTAGCTAGCTGCCCAAGCCCTACTTAAATTATCATATTAATTATTGCTATCACTTTAGATCTGAACTGCTCTCTGGAATTTGGACTTTCATATGTGTGTCTAAGAGGAACTGGTGATCAATTCAATACGCAATTCTGTTTATATATAAGAATTTATGAAGTCTTGTACACAGAAGATATTAAAAATCAACAAATAAATATCAAAGTTCCTGTTGACAACTTCTGAGTCCCTTTCAAACTGCACTTAAAATATCTCTCTCCTTATATCTGTCTCTGGAACACAGAAGTCCTGCTCAGGTTATGCCCAACTTCCCTATTTGTCTCTGTGGTTGTTCCCTTTTTCACAAATATACTCTCCTTTTTCCAGCAGTACCCATTTCAAAATTGTCTGCCATCGCACTGGAGTTTTAAACAAGGTTTCACTTTTCTTTGTTTAGAGCAAAAGATGTATATAATCTAGAGAGTGTATTATTAGATACTCTTCTACAATTATCTAAAGTGAAGTCATAAAATAGTTAAACTACATTTATAGGATAATTCAGGTTGGAAGGCAGTTCAGGAGGTGAATGGTGTTTCACCAAGACATCCCGCACAGGATATATACAAGAAGAAATGGCAAAAATTCCACAACTGTATTTTGAAATAGATTTAAACAGTTTCTCTCAAAACTGGCCCAAACAGTAGCTGAGTTCCTAATATGATCCAAATTTAAGTTGTATGTTTCAAATTAGTTCCAATAAGAGAAATGTCTATCTTTTGACAGGATGAAAACTTCTGTTTTAAAGTAATTCAAAAATTCATTTGTTTTGACAAAGTTGTAGATACTCAGCAGTTTTCTCTTGGTATCCAGAAAAAATAAAAAGAAAAGGTCTTCATCTAATTTGTTAGATAGTTACGGAGCATAATGATAAACTATGTTTGTTGAACTACCTAAAAATTAGAGAGTAGGATTATTAGTTCAATCTTGATGCACAGGGGAGAAAGACATATTTATCAGCCCTACTTTCTTCCTTTTCCCTCCCCAAAGTTTGTATTGCACTGTGCAGCATGGAAATCCTAGATTGCATGCACATACAAACTGTGCTTTACGACAAGTTTTTAATCCACATTAAAAGAACTGTATTGTTGTGCAGCAGCGTTGAAAAACTCCCTCAAAAGGTCAGAAAAGCATATATTGACATTTTAGCTTCCCCTATAGTTAAAAATAACAAGATTTTTGGTAAACAGCCAGGGTGAGAGGTAAGGTATTTGTGGTATCTTGCCTACAAAAATCTTTATTTTCATTTCTTTATTGGCAGCCAATGGTGTTCTAGCAGTTTTTCTGTAGTAACAGTTCTACTTACAATTTTATACACTGAGTTTTAAAAGACTTTTGTCCTGACAGATAATGGTACTTTTCCATCCTAGTATTGTAAATATCAGAAATAAAGAGCATGGGCCTGAGCTTTGTCCTGCAGGACAACAAAAACTAATCACAAGAGTTAGGAATAAGATACTGGTTGTAAACCAATGAAACATCTTGATATACACTTTTCACTCTCTGAAAGGACTTTGTTCTTTCATTGGTGAGATGTGTTATGAAAGTGTTATGAAAAGGGAGGCAGACTGAAGCAATCAAAGAATAGAAAAGATACAGGTATTAGTGGTTTTGAGTATGGCAGAAGGAGATCCACACATTTGCTAGGCGCTAAAACTGAGAATAGAACGAAGCAGCACAAACGTAGTCTGTCCAAATCTAACATCCAAATCCAATATCCAAATCCAAAAGCTTGTCCAAAATTCCTGGGCTCTGTAACAAAGGAACACACTGTTGCCTGGAAGTACAATAGCTGTTGAATAGTTTAACTTTTGTCTTATGTGCCACTGGGCTGGGCCATGTTGATGCTGACCTTCACTAAATTCCCAAAGTTTCCTTGACTTCCTCTCTCATCCAGGTGCAGATTTAGCAGAACATCTATGGATGTTAGGCTCCCAGCTGATACCAACCAGTGCAACACAGATGCTCTGATTGTATAGGAGCTGTATCGTGTCCTGCTATGCTTTTATGCAATTAAAGAAAGAAGCCATTAAGCCTGCAATGTATGAGTCTGCATCCAAAGATGCCCAGCAGCTTTACAAAAGCAGGCCTGGAGGTGGCTGGAAGCAGTTTAATCCTTTTCATTGTGCTGCTGCTGTGAATGTCTTCTTGTTGCTACTGTAAAGAATTGTTCCTCCTTCAAGGGATTCTTCGAGATGGCTGAGGAGCACGCTGGAGTCTTGTGGAGGGTGGGTAGATCAGATATCAGAAATAGGCCTCTGACCTTTCTAGTCACAGCACACAGATGTTTCTGAGGTAGCTCATGTAGCTACTCTGTTTCTTGCCTGCCTGTAACAGATAATGAACACAGGCAAGTTGATCTGCTGGAACTTTTTGTTTAATTTCTGTCACATCTGTGAGAAGAAAAAAAAGAAACCCGAAACCGACTTTAGGGACCAATCCACAAGGGAAGTACATTGCTGCCTGGTCTCTGGCAAATGAGTTCAAACCACACTGTATCAGATATATATGGGGAAAGGCAGAAGCTGGGTCTAAGTCACATTTGCCTAGCTGCATTCCTAAATTATGTGGTCCATAAAAGTGAGGTTTGGGATTCTGAAGAAACTATACTTGTCTTTAACGAGTAACTGTCCCACCATGGTCGTCTAGTGGAAAGCCCTCTACTTCTAGCAAAGGAACTCTCTCCTAGAAGTATTACTGTACATGACATGTAAAAAGAGTTTCTGTCTAGTCATAGGAATTAAAAATCAGCAAAGACATCACATAAGTTTCAATATCTTCCTGTTCTTCTCTGCAAGCCAGCAACACCCCTCTCTGATTTCAAGTGTTTACGCTACTATCTACACTGCTTTTTACTAAGAATTACAATTTAGGGGTGCCGTCTTACCAATCTGTCTCAGTTTAGTACAAATGCACTTAACTTTAATTATGGGTACAGGAATATCTGCAATTTCATGCAGTTACAATCTTTTAGATTCCTTTAGGATGAAAATTTAAGGGATGCAAGTGCTGAAGAATCTCAAATTGTATAGATCCCATAGGCAAAAAAAGACTATTTACAGAATTTTTAAGCTCACAATTTCCCATTTTTTCACCTAATTACTCTTTCATTGATATAAGCTTTGCTTGGAGGGCTGGATGTGGCTACAGGAAGGTGATACCAATTAATTACTAAAAGTTATTGTCATTTCATAATCATGTTAAATTTTAATCTGCCGGCTTCATAAAGTGACAATTGCACATCTTCTTTTTCATGTATTAAAAAAGAGTAATCATGTATTTACTACTTTTGTAACTGGTAAGTTAATTCCGCAGCAACTTGAGCTGTCTTCAGTACTCTGCAGCCATGCTGAGCTCTTTGAAGAGTCCAGTGAATAGAAAATTAACATACCAGAATGGCCTCATTAAAACCAAATAAAGTGCTCACTCAGAACACTTTAATCTCAGCCACCTAGTAATATTCAGTGAAAGGAGATATGACTCACAGAATCATAGACTGGATTGGGTTGGAAAGGACCTTAAAGATCACCTAGTTCTAACCTCCCTGCCATGGGCAGGCATACCTCAAGGCTCAAAGAGCAAGTGAAGTGACACCACAGCTTCAGACTGCACACTAATCAACACGACATAATGGTTTTGTTATATATCTTCCCCTTGTGGAAGCAGAGAGGAGAGAGGCAGCTTCTTATAAGCAGGCTGTTCTTCCTATTTGGTTACGGCGTGAAGGCTCCTCTATCATCACTGAGCTGAGAATGACAGTGCCAGCAGAGGGGCACATAGACAACCGTGTAAGTTTGCATACTGTAACTTCATCCTGCAAAACTCTAGGTAGAAGAGATTATCATGAACATAACACCTGACATGGGGAACTCTGTAAGCAAGTAAGTGATGACAGTCCAAGTTCCTATACTTTGCCTATAGAATTATGCAGAGTTCTGTTACGGTTGAAGTCTTCAAAAAACCAGACTCCTCCTAGCCTTCCCAGACAAAGAACAAACTCTCTTTAATAAAGTCAAATAGACTTCTAATATACTAATAACTCTAACATAACTGTAAGTTTCTCTGAGCTCTTTATCATATCTTTTTTTTTGCCGATACAATACAGAAAAAAATTGGTATTCTAAAACAATCTGAAGCTCAGTAAATTACTTCATGTGGTTTCCACCTCATGTTGCATTCCTCTTTCATTTTATTCCATATTCTGCTGATGTTCTGTAAATTCTAGTATTCTTTTTTACAGTCTAAAAAACTAGCCAAAAGAAACATACGCTGCATATTTCACTTTCTCACTATTTTCCTACAATTTTTTGCATCCCCATTTCCACCCTTTTCCTTCTTTCAAATATTGGATGTTGGTAAAAACAAATAACCAAGAGATTGTTTAGGGTTAGACAAAAGGAAGAGAGGAGAGCTAGGATTAATAGAAAAGGTTATGAAAAAAAATTTAGGTTGACTATCAAGAAAAATTATTGGAAGTGGAATTTACTGGATTGTAAAATGTTGTTATATGGAAAGTATCAGAACCTTGACTTTAAAGGGAACAAGGTAGCACTAACCTCCAGAAGACAAGATCACAAAAGCTTTGGTCTTCTCTGCTCACAGTACAGACAGAAACACCATCAGATCTTGCCTTACTTTGGAATTTTGGGACATTTGGTTCTTCCATTTTTTGGAGTTACAGAACTAACCACAGAAATAAAACTTAGAATATGTTTACCAGACTTTCTCCAAGTTTATACAAGTTTCAAGGGTTTAGTTCTGGTTTGAGCAGGCAAAAAATACTCAGGTCAGTTCTATTAAGTCTAAGAAAATTCACCCATTCTCGAAGAAAGATATTTTCTTTCATGAAAGTATGACAGAATTACAGTAATTTCCAAGGTAGATTTTTGCCTCTGTGACTAAAGTTACCAGTGACTACTAACTGGTATGATTGGTGCTGATAAACAATGCATTATGGACGTTATCTTTTACGCAAATTAAAGCAACATTTAATTGAAACATACGGCACACAG
Source organism: Tapera naevia (assembly GCA_033556795.1). Lineage (NCBI taxonomy): Eukaryota > Metazoa > Chordata > Aves > Cuculiformes > Neomorphidae > Tapera > Tapera naevia. The sequence continues at coordinate 7,906,452 of JAUMJJ010000039.1, forward strand.
AGACTCAAGTTTGTTTACTTTAAGACTGTATCAGTCATTATTAGTTGTTCTATTAGCACCATAAAGAAAATAATATTCAGCTCACTAAGAAGTATGACTTTATGAAGACCTACCAATTTAGTCACTAGGTAAGACAACATTTTCCCTAGTTCTTTGGTCTTCTCATGGAGAATGTTGATCACAGGTCTTGTCCATTTCCATCACTGCAAGTTTTCTGACTGTTTCAAAAAAAAATATAGCCAATTATTTCTCTGTCACAATGCTCCTCAACATTTTGCCTGGGATTTTTACTAAGAATAATTTCCTCAAGAGCAAATGTTTCTGCAGCCTATGAAATCCAGCAATACTCAGTAAGAATCATTATTACCACAGTGTTCAGAGGTTGCACACTGCTTCTGTGAGCAGTGTGTTATTGATGTTCACTGTACAAGGCTAAGCATCTATGGGTTACTGTACAGTCATAAGTACTAAGATCAAATGCAACAAACCTTCCAGAAAAACAGCATTAAAAATAGCACATTCTCAAGTGAACTTGCAATGTATAATGTGCTTCTGAAGCTATATGACTGGTATGGGGTCGTTTTTAAAGTTGAGATCTGTCTTGGATAAAAAGATCTGGGTGTGCTACATTTCTACTTATGTACTCTCCAAGATTTTCAAACGACAAAGTAATCTGAAGGAGCAGGTCATTTATCCACCAAGTTCCCTCAGGAGGAGACAATACATAGCAATACACAGAAGCCATGCCAAATCCCTGCAAGTCTCAGCTCCTGATAGTAATTTCCAAGACTTCTGTGCGCTGAACTGCAACGTAGCTCTTGAAAGCAGTCACTAGGAGGCAGAGTTTCATCTACTGAAGAACACATTGAATCAAACAAAATCTGCTGGCAAAGACTTTCCTTGTTGCAATAGCAGGTGGACTTCGTAAGGGCATCTCTCTACTTCAATAATATTCAAATGAAATACAACATGAAAAGAGCCAAAACTACTTACAAAGCTGATTCTTTGTGTCATGTCCTTAACTTGGCAAAAAACAATTTTCTAATAGTTCATCATGTTTGATTGTTTTACAACTTACATTCCTGCTTAAATAATTTCCCTTTGTTCAGGTTGTGATCAAGTCAGCAGTTCTTTTCAATATAACAGGAAATTTCTTGAGTGGTCTGAGTAGCAACCATGCTGGTATAATATTGAGTGTAGAATATGAAAACAAGCACAAGAGGACAAACAGAACATGAAGATCTTAGGGAACACTTGCCTGCAGTCATTACTGCAGTGAGCTGGAAGTATTCTCCATTTAATCTTAAGTGCATTGTCTGGAGCACTGGTTACAGTCTAGTCCTGATATCATACCTCTAAGGGGAGATTATAAAAAACACTAAAGATGCTTGGAAAATATTTGGAATAGTTAGAACCACTCTCAAAGTTATCTTGCCATAAGCACTCTGGCATCTGAGCTGCAACTGCTAAGACTGTCCACACTTGCATAGCCACTATAGTAGATGTAACTTGAGAACAATGCTAACAGGGTCACAGTTGGTCCCTTCTGAAATTATAGATTACATGGGTCACTAAAATTATGTTGAAAAAGATACATTTCACCATCAATGAGCGGCAATAAAAATATATTTGGTAAAATATCACCAAGTTTTCGAAATAGGCAACTCTTTGATTAATGTACGGTAGGCTTGTCCAATGCAAAATTTGAATGAAATAAGCAATTAGACATGTACTATAACTGTTGGTTGTTGTTCTTTGAGACACTTTAATCCAGTTATACAAAACATTTAGGTTTTAATTTTACGGTGGCCCTTCTTTGATTAGAATAAATTACAGAAGCTCTGCTTCTCCTGAGTTTCTAGCACCCAGTGCTTTTGTGCTGTTCCTTTTGTCAAAGGGCAGTTGCTTGGCTTAATCTGTTGGAAGATCTATCACTAATTTAATAATAAGCATATGACACTGTGTAGTCCCCTTGCCACAGTGATACAGAAAGTGGGATTTGGTGCTTTAATACAAGTACCACTATCGTTGACATCAAGTTACAATTTTGCAAGAAAAGAACATCATATACTATAACATGCTGAAGCAGAATTGGGGCAACACATCAGTGTATTTATAAACTCATTTTGAATACTAACAGCAGTGGGCAGAGGGATTCTCTTCTGTCTCCTTGTAGATACAATAATAACGTTCATAGCACTAGAAGCTGGTTACTAAAGTTCAGCAGAGGTAACGATCTCTCTGAATTTCTGTCTTTCTCAGAGTAGGGATTTAATCCGAAGAGTAATTTTAGTTCTACCTGATATTAATTAGAGAATTTCCAATTTGCAGCAGTAAATTTCTATGTTCTTCTATCTCACTCAGAATCAAGGGGAAGTAATAATTAAGCCAACTTCCTGTACTAATAAAACTTTCCAGTAGTTTTTCACATAGTGCTGTTCAGCGTTATTCAGTAGAAAAACAAATTACCTTTAGGATCACCTTTATTTTTCTATGTCTTTTCCATCTGCATATTCCTTTCTGTGTTCCTCCTTCTACCATCAGGCCTTTGTCCTGTTATCTGCCTCTTATTTTTTTCTGCTTTTTATTTCCCTTATTTTCCATCACCTAAATGAGACACAGGTTGTGTGGGGAAAAAAAAAATCACACAATCATGTCTCTAAAACCTATGCTTGACAGCACATTTTACAACATCTTTATCATAATGTACACGCACTCATGCTAAATCAAGCTTTCATATAGAACTTCAACTGTCAAGCTGCCTAACATTTGAGCAATAAACTTTGAAAACATAGGGTTATTTTAGCACAAATTTATAAAAATTAATAGTGAAGAGTCATAAAGATATATATATAAAATATAGGGAGATAACTCATTCATCGAAATAAGGAACAAGAGATTCACAGCTTTCAGTCACTATTGGAGCCAGTTTTACGGTTTGGAAATACAACACTGTGCCACTTCACAATGCTTATCCACCCAAGATATTACCCTTTCAATGACCAGAGTTAAAATTTCCTTTTTAGTGAACAGACACACTCTGAATGTGCCGTAAGGGCTATTTAAACACTTCAAAGACACAATATCCAGACTAGGAACCTAAGCATCTGATATCTCTCACTTAGATCATAAATTTTGCGAGCATGCATGAATATCTTAAATGAAGTCATTCTGCTCTCAACTGAGGTTTCTTTGAGCTATTGAGTTATTTTTCAATAAACACTTAAAACCAAACAGGAACTTACTGTTTATGCAGTCTATCTTACATCCTTCCTCATATTGTACTTATTTTTTTAGGAAATTCTTGACAGGAATTCTCACCTGCCCACTAATTCTGAAAAACAGCATTTCAGATTCTGTCGCCCATATATAATTCCCTTTAAAGGCAGAGCCAAGGCACTCCTGCTCTGGACAACTCTTTCATTGCCTGGACAAAGGTATTTCAGATTTCTCAGATAGCATTCTGAATGGTCACTTAGAAAGAAGTCTTTGCCTTGCTATACTTCAAGTCATCATACGTTCAGATGAAAGAAAGCAGTCAAAAGCCTATTCCCCTTCTAACCATCAATACCTGAAATAAAATCAGTGGCTTAGAAACATAAGACATTTCTTGATGCAGCCAAAATAGTGGTGTGTTTTCCTTGCCGCTCAGTCTCTCTTGACAATTTTAATGCTTAGTCCAACCATTTCTCACAACATTGTTTACCTCTTTTGGAAGCAAAATGCCAGAGGTAGTTTCAGACATCAGGATGGTTACACTGCATAGTTGTCTCCAAAGATGCAGTCACAGTCCTAAGTTTCTATACAATTTCACTGCAAAATGTTTCTGATAACACAGTAATGCCATGCTAATCCCTACATGAAGTATTTTAAGGTCCATTATCATATTTCATTATTACCTCAAAGTCAGTGTTAGATCTCCAACTAGAGTAACAGATATAATACCTTACAAAGACAAAGCAAGAGAAAACCTAGCTCAAAACACCTTATTTTGTAAAATAAGACAGATAAAAGGGTATTTCAAGAAGTTCTTAGAGGATTTTACGGATGGTTTCAAATGTTGTAAGACAGGAGTGTAATCACCCAAGGGAGAATTGCTGAAACAGTGTGATACAACATTCCTTTCAGATACTTGGTATTAAAGTAATTATAGTTCTAAGCACTAGAGTTGTATCAGGTAGTAAAATCTATAAAACCTAGCACCTAAAAGATTCTCACATTTCCTACTCAGCATATAATTCTTATGGAAAGATTAGTAAAACTGGCAGAATATGATAGGATGGAAGCTCAGTTGTGTAAACACTATCAGTAGAGGACAAAAATGAATAAACCTTCTTTCCCTAAAGCGTAACCAACAAGGAATTAATCAATTGAAAAAGGAATTACATTTTCTAAACTAATTACTATGCTACAGTATATTCCATTTAGCACTACTGAAAAGCACTAGGGCAGCTGCTGTTCACACCACTATTCCCAAGAGCAATCAAAGAGTTCTGGCTATAAACTGCAGCAAGTTCGATCGTGATTGCCAAGGGACACACAGCCTGCTTCAAGGGAAGTTTTCAAAGAGCTGCTACATTTTACCAAAGAGTCCTTCATTATTAAAATCTTAACAAGAAGAAACAGCACAGTACATTGTACAGTATTCTCATTTCTTTTCCAACAGTCTATATCCTTTAAATCATAAGTTAAGACTAAACAGATAAAGAGAGTCATAAGTAAGTGTGATATTTTAATTCCACACCAAATACTTCATCAACAAATAGTCTCTGGTTAGTGAATGCTGTATACACACCCACATGCTATTTTCGGAGCTTTTAAAAAATCCAAATATGATAAAATACAGTCAACTACCCATCTCTCACATCATAGAACTGGATTGCATGCCTACAGAGATCAGCCTTTTTTTCTGTGCTATTTTGCAGTTTTGTGACCTAGACCAGAAAGAAATGTATGTGAAAAACACAGGCAATGGCAGAAAAAAAATGCCTAAATATTTCCATCCTTCAAATATTGCATTAATTTCTGAGCTTCCTCATTTGTCAAGTTCAGTGCAGCAAAAGCAGCCAACAGAAAGTAAGATTTCTTTATAGGGATATCTCAGAAACAGTGGTTAAAGCTAAGCTGTTGATAAGGCATAAATTATGAAAGATCTCAGGCTCACAGTTCCTTAATGTTCTGGATTAGGAATTGGGCTGGAACACACTCGCTTTAGGCCTTCACAAAAACCACAATGCAAACAGGACTGATGCATGGCTCTCTCAGGGCCCTGACAATGCCTAAGATTCTGATGGCCCTTTCCAGCCACATCTGGAGCTCTTGTCCATGTGAACTCCACCCATTGGCCTGGGAGCTGAATTTACACTCTGGTCTTGGGTTTGGCCCATGTCTGAGCAATTTTGGCAAATGGCCTATGTCTGTTTCAGATATTCTGCGTCTCATGTTGTAGCCTCCTGCCTTGACAGTATGGACTGGAGATCACTGGACTACTGGCTGACCATCTGACCATGTCTGCTCTTCCTTTGGCATGTGGGCATGTGGTCTGCCTCCCTTCCTGACTGGCTTGCTTTGCCTCTTCGCTTGCTTGTTCCTGCTACCCCATGACAAGCTGAGTCTCACACCCAAATGGACAATGATATGTAGCATGAAACTGGACATAAAATTTTCAACCCTAAAAATTAATTTTTAAAACACTGAATACAGTATAGTATCCAGCAGACTTTTGCCAGATGCTATTGAATTTTAGTTTAACACTTTTACTATTTGTGTATCTTCACTGCACAAAGTTAAATAGCAACAAGAAAAGAGAGTTACTTGTTTCAGTTTTACTTTGCCAGAAGTTTATTCCTGTTTATTTCACTTCTGAGACACAAATTTTCTTCTGTTGTAGAAGAAAATATATCTTAATGTATCACTGAAATACATAAAAAAAAAAAAAAAATGCATTTTCAGAATGCAATTCAGAAATGCTTCCTATTGGACACATTCTTCTAGTGAATCCTCGAGTCTGCATCATGGACATCTCAAAAAAATGCCAACAATCTTCTTTCCTATTCCAGGTTTCCACTACGCTCCCACCTTTATTAGTCCCAAACTTATTGTCTTTTCATTTCTATTCTCTTAAGTTTACTTTAAGTAACTATTCAAAGCCTAACTGCAATTACGAGGTTTTGAAATTAAATTCTTTTTAATCCTAATTTTGACGAAGATAAACTTGCTGCACTGTGTTTTTCACACGTGTTCAATCACTGCAATGTTCATCATCACAGACAGCATTAGCCACAACAATCATATGGGAAGAACCAAGCAAGCAGAACTGCTGTCCAGTATGAGGACCTGTATGAAGTTATGCAGGAAAAGACAAACAGTTCAGCTGGAGTGCAAGTTCATGGGTAGATGGAGAAAGCTACAGGATTCTCAGTGCTCACCTCCTGAGAAAATGATAAAATCCCTAGATGCTGCATATATCATAACCTGCTCCATTGGTAAGTGACATAAACATGCACACAGCACAGAGAGCTTGAGGGCCTCAGTGACAACTCATTGTCCCTTGGGTCTACATTTGCTGAACTGGAAGAGTTCAGGGAGATGGAAAGGTACAGTGACAAGATTTCAAGGACATCACAAAATTTCATCACCAGGCTAGCAGCTGCAAGCTCCTAAGAAGGCTGAAAAATCTCTTGGCAGAAAACTATCAAAGATAGCAAGTGGGCAAAACTGACAGAAATGCCCAGTAAAGCTATTCTCTTGCATTAACAATACCTTTCCCAAAGCTGAGATCTCTGCTAAAGGTCTGAAGAAGGCTGTGTCACTTGGAGACGCAGCACTCAAGGAAAACTGATATTTTGTCACAAACATGTGGTACTTCCCCTGTCAAATTCTACATAACAGCCTCTAGTTTCATTCACTGGCTAAGGTACTTGAGACTACATATATAATGAGGCACATTCTAGACTCAGAATGCAAGCTGTTAGGAAGACTTGAAGGACCAAGAAACATTCACACTACAACATGTAGGATCAGGCAGAAGGATGGAAGTTGAGATCTCAGTGTTTGCCTGAGAAATAGTTATTTGGCAGAGCTTTTGGAATACATGAAGCTGACACACAATGGAAGCAAACGGATGCCGTTTAAAAGGTTGTGAGGAATTTTTTTCAATTGAAGATGTCAGAGGAACATATATGTGCAAAAAGAGAACACAGTTCGGAAGAATGTATCTTCTAGGCATAAAGCCATAAAACCTCTTCACCCACCAGAGGAGTTGTTTGAAGAGCTGATTACTCTTCCTTAGTTATGCTTGTTTCCACCACATCAACAAGCTTCTGGACCTTTTTTCTTGCTTAAAATGTCAGCAAGGATTATTTTTCACAGAATCACAGAATAACTGAGGTTGGAAGGGACCTCCAGCGACTATCTAGTCCAATCTGCCTGCTCAAGCAGGGTGAGCTACAGGAGGCTGCCCAAGACTGCATCCAATTGAGTGCTGTGTGTCTCCAAGGACGGAGACTGTAGTCTCTCTAGGCAACCAGTTCCAATGTTCAGCCACAGTAAAAAAAAAGTGTTTTCTTTATCTATCTTATAGTTTGTGCTCAATGTTTCTGGGGGGTATCACTAAGAATAGTCTGGGTCCATTCCTTTTTACACCATCCCACCCGATACTTACACATTTTGATAAGATGTTCCTTGAGCCTTCTCTTCTCCAGACTAAACAAACCCAGCTCCCTTCCTCATATGAGAGATGAGAGTCTCTCGATCTCTCTTGTGGCTCTGGATATATAGCTCCAGGATGGTCATTTTCTGGCTGGCTGGATATTTCAGCTTGTTGAAGCAGTGTCTTTTTCACCTCTTCCTGAAGCACTGACAATTCTAAACTAATGTTCCTACTAGTAGTAGTTTCTCAGATGTTTGATCTTTAGCTTACAAACTTGAGGTTAAACTCCCCCTCAAACTGAGGTTTAGGAAGAAATTTTTCCACAGCTCAGAGTGACTAGAAACCGTTTAGGGGGGATATCATCTGCATCAAGATACAGAAAACATCTCATAGACAGACTGGACTAAAGAGGATTGTTCTTCCATTTTAAACAGAAGCTCAGATTACACAGGAACTGTGAATTTAAATACTTGCTATTCTGTAGAAACCAGACTGCCAGACTCCTTTAAACTTCTTTCTGTCTCTAATGATATTTTTTTAAACTGAAATTTTCCATTGTTGCTAACAGCAGTTAACTTCCAAGAAGAGAGCATTACTCTAAGCAGGGCTGCAGGCAGTAACATCGAAAGCAAAGTAGTTGAAAGTAGGGCTAAATGACCCCTATGTAGAACACCAGCAACTCTCAGCATTCTCTTTATTCTACCACCTTTACCTCTGATGCTTCTGGCTGAGCTACTATACTGGCTTGTCTATGCTTAAAATTTTTCAAATGAGCAAATAATTTTTCCAGTATGAGCCAAGAGCTATTGCAAGGTCAAATTCCCACCAGGAGTTATTCCAGAATGCCTGCATTGTAAGCTGAAGCTTGTAGACAAGCTTCTAGCCAATTCTTGATGGAGACATAGTCTCTCTACTGTTCTCATTTCTTGTAATCTTCTCACTGAGGAAGATTTTGTCACATAAGATGAACACTGCCAATTTACCTCTGAAGAAAGCAAATAACTTAAATGAAATAAAAAACATTACATATGTATTGACCATGTATTTTATATGTACTGCTTGTATTTGCCATGTATTTTATATGTACTGCTGTAACACAAAACTGCAGTAGGATACAAAGGTGTGCCTAGTTTTCAGCAAACAAGTCATTCCTGCACATCTGAAATAATAACACGCAGCGAAAAATTAAACACACAGTTAGGATCCCAGAAGCTTAATAAATAAGATGTCCCAGAAAAAGGCAATTAGAGGAAAGAAAGAAGTGCCAGTGGCAGTATGGCTCTGAATCTAGTGTTCAGAGGCTGGACTGTAAGAAATTGAATGTATTGTGATCCATTTTGTGGTTTTGTTACATCTTCACCTTTTCTTTTAAAATCTGTGAAGATAAAAAAAGCCTAAGTAAATCTCAGTTTTAGAAATGTCCCTTTTTAGTTGCATAGCTACTTGTCTTATATCCTGTCAATTCTCATATGAAATCAGATTCAATTCCTTGGCACCAACAACTCAGAATGTCATAGGTACAATAAAATACATCGAGTATTTAAGTAAACAAGATGCTGATAGGAAATGAAGATTAGTGTAAACCTGGACAACAGTTCCTCCAAGTCTATCTAATATTTCTTGGAAACATTTGAAGGACTGAAGGAAGAAAATATTACTGCAGAACGAGATAAAAGATAAAAAGACAAAATTAGGAGACCAATATGAAGGGCTCATCTAGTGCTTCTGGGCAGCAAAAAGGCATAGTAGGATCTTTGCCTGGTAAGGAAGAAGACATCAAAGGCCTGTGGAAAAGAAGAGGCACAGCTTAGTTTTCATTGAGACAGGTGGTCAGGCAGATAAAAACAAATATCAAAGATGTAAAGTATGGAAGCCAGAAACAGAAATGTGTAGGTGCTGTCAAAGAAGAACAAAGGATTTACTCATCTTTGCAAGGCTACAGAAGTCAGATTTAACGAAAAATAACAGGTAAAAAAAAAGCAGGGAAGAAACAAGATGGCAAGAGACTGGGATGTCAAACATTTTACATTCTTCTTTTATTACTAATGGACAATTTCATTGTATTAATTATTTTTGATGGGAAGAGCTGCTATTGTAATCAAGGATGCACATTGGGAGCGCTAAAACTGGTCTTAGGCCCAGACTTTGTGATTAACATCTGGCAGCGTCTGGGTGTTCTACATGCGCAAAAATGAGCTAATCACCTTTTCTGGGTCACTGGGTTTCTATTGCTGTTACTGTTTTGACCCCAAATCTGAACTAACTCTAAGTGACACATTTTCATACTTTACTTCAGCACCATTTCCATTTCATGAGGTATAATTGATCCTGATGTACCAGAAACCTAAAGGAATCTTTGCATTTTAACATATTCTAACATGATATAGACAAGTTGAAGCAATCCTAAAAAGGTTATTGGGAAAAAAATTTCTATCAATTTCTATAAATTTGCTGAAACAGTAATAGGTGCCAGTCTGTCTGAGGGCCATATCACACTCTTGACTAAGACTAATTACTAAAGTAAGAATTAGAATTCAGCCATACTGGAAGCTTTCCTAGGCTGACTAAAATTCAGAACATTTTGTCCAGACTTGCACTACACAACACGGTAAAACCTGGAATTAATTCTTCAAGAGCCTGCCTGCTGCAATTGTTCTAAAGCGTTGTTTAACAAAGGAGAAAGAAATGTGCATGTTCCCAATGAGAGCTAAATCCCTGAAAATGAAAGAAAAGGATGAAATGTATTAGAGAGGGAGGGAGGGAAGCACATAATTAGTAGTTCTCTAAATTAGCCTAAGCAGAATGATTGGAACCAGAAGACCATTGTACACTACTTCACAGTTAAACCCTGTAGGACAGGACTGTGTTGTGCTATGTTGCACTTACAGCCTGGCTTTCAGGACAGTGTTGTCCTGGGGCACAGGGAAAAACTCAGCTAGCTAATGTCAACAGAGGGGCCTGTAGGCAGCTCCCACTCCGTAACAGTGACTATACTAACTGCACTACTACTACCTTATCTGAAAGTGCAGCAACAAGTTCTCATGTGAACTTTTTGTTTGACAGAAGAAATTATGAATATAGTTGTTTTCTTTTAAGAAAATCATGGAAGAGCTCAAAAGATCAAAATGCTGGATAACCTTTCCATGGATGGTATCTAAAACAGTGTGCTGCTCCCTGATCAGAGGCCCGTTGACGCGATGCAACACAGGGCTCCCAGCATCTCAAGGGATGTAAAACTGTCAATACAATCCTCTCTTTCTTTATAGTGTTAGCACAAATAAATGGCATTTTAAGAGATACTTTACAGAGTCTGAGTGCCTGAGTCTGAGTGCCTGTCTTATGGAATCATAATGAAAACTAGCACCTCCTGGGGTAAAACTGTAAGAATATGTCAGTGAGAATGTGATAGGTCAGCAGGGAAACAGACAGGTTTGTTTAAGGGTTCAACACAGTATCTACTATAATGCAATATAACATTTTAATTAAAATTATTTGCCTTCAGGATAACCAAAATCACTTCAGATTGGTGACAAAATGCCAACATTTCTCACTTCCATGCATAAATGTCCACACTTTCACCAAACCTAAATCTCACATTTTGCTCTGTGCAAGAAAAACTTTCTGTGAAGCTCTTCACTAAAATGTCATTCACTAAAAGATCTATATTAATTCTAACAAGAAAGCTACAATGTATACTGTCATTCTCCATAGGTCTTTCAGTTAGACCTGCCCTCTTTCCCTGTTTTCATTTCTTTTGATTGATCAGTAAGGAAGAATGAAGATGAACAGCCTGTGTCTCTGCTGCTTGTGAATGATCAGGCTTAGTACAATATACTAGACTCCACTGGGGATAGCTTATCAGGAAGAAAAAAAATACCATGTTTTACACCTGATTGCTTACAGGACCTTTTTCGCCACTTCCTTCTCACTGGCTCTGTAACTTCATGCCTATGCCTTTCCTGCACCAGGTCATATTAATCATTTTTCCTTTTTCTGCAAAGTGCTGATGGAAGAAGCAACCTTTTAATATTTGGAAACCTTTTGCACATGCCTGCAGCTGTAAACCTGAATATACATGGCACAAGGAAGAAATGCCTTAGTCTCCCAGTTATAAGGTAGCTTCTTCCTTGAGGAATCCCCAGTACCAGCTCATTTCTGTGTCAGGCTTGACACTCCAAGATGTACAGCAGTTTTTCTCCCACCAGGTTTCTTCTAAATAACTTTCAGTTTAACCTGGTACTATCTATCACTTTGGCATGCTGAATACCTCTTTTCATAATTCATTTCTGCTCACAATCACTCATTTTGTTTGAATTGTTTCTCAGCCTGTCCACCTTTTGTGCCAACCTTTTTTTTTTCTTCAGAAGGCATGGCATAATATGTGCTTTCTGTTAAGTATTTATATATCCTAGCAATAGTAATGCAAGTCAAAGAAGATGTAGGTAATACAAGTGCTCAGTGCTGTGCCAGAGCAGCTGTTCAACTGGTGGTTCAGACAAATCTTGGTCTCTTTGACCTCTCAGATAACAGCTTCCAAAATATAAGTTTGGGTCTCCGTCAGATTTCTAAGCGTGAATATTATCAAACTGGGATAGCATTTGGATACAGGTTCTTATTTGAATCCAGGTGCTTCTATTTCAGTAGTGAATACATCAAAACCCTAGAAACACAAATTCATAAACTTTGAGGAGATGTAAGCACACATCAGGCCAACAATCAAGTAATTTATTTTTAATTCTGTATTTAGTGAGAAGCCATATGCCCCTTCAGAAAGTTTAAGTATCCCATGGACACAATGTTCAATTTAACAGTATTTATGTTACAGCTTTTGTAGCATTCCATATGGTCCATATCATGGTCACCTGTGTCTCTTGGCTTGGAAATGTACACTGAAAACAACTTCTTCAATGTATTTTCCTTCGTCTTCTTAAGACAAGCTATCTTCTGCTGTGAAATCAGCTCCTGGACTACCTCACCAAAAAAAAAAAAAAAGTAGCTTTCCACACAGTTCCCCAAGAATAACTTCTCAATATTCAGTAATTTAAAAGAAGCTCTAAACCACCAAGCCGCCAAGATATCTGTTGCTGTGCACATTAATTTGTGTTCCTGAGTGTGTTCTCCTGTCAAGAGCCAGTCACCATTGCAATCTGGGAGGCATTTTTCATAATTTTGAAAATGCCAGGTAAAAACCCACACCCCAATATTACACTCTTTATTTCTTGATCTCAGCTTTGAATGTGATGCCTTTTGAGGCTGCTCCCAGTTATTTTGCAAAATACCCAGTGAGGATGACATTTCTGCATATATTTATGTGTAAGTACATACACACACACATAGAAGCACATATCTGTACACAAGCATGTACTCACTCATTCTCGCTTGCTCTGAATCTCACAATTCCAATATTCAAGCAGCTGAGGGTTTTGGTTTGGTTGGGTTTTTTTTTCATTAATATTCTATTTACTCAGTTTAGTCACATAACAGCAGATTTCTCTCAACAGCGTGTTTCTTCCCTTTTGTCCCGTCCTCTTATGCTGCTTATGCAGCAGAATAGCATGAATGCCCAAGGGAGTTGTGGCAACAATCTACCACTATGGGAGAAGGGATTTACTGTAGAGAAAACAGACCCATAATAGGAATGCATCCCCACACTTCAGTGATGGTACCTGAAGTTATTCTCAGCCAATTGTTAGTTGTTTCTCATATTACTTCTTTTCTATTTTGTCAACACAAGCTAGCCAGCCACTTAGAGACTCTGGATTGTTACACAAAACAGCAAATGCCACCATTGGTTTTCCCACTGGGGGTGAGTGAAGTGCTCAGTAAAGAGAATGGTTCTACTTAAGACAAGTTTTACATTATATTGAGAGGTAAATGCCATTCCCTTACTATCTTTCATCAGTTCACAGTATACAAAATAGTAAAACTGGTAACAATTTACATAACACCTTTCATTTCGAAGCATCCCAGGGATCCTTTTCCCTACTGTTAGAAAAGAGTAATCTTTAGCACCCAATAATACTACACAAAATTACAGGACAGAAAATGGAATACTAACAAAAATCCCATGCCCAGGCTAAGTTTGGATATATTTAGCTCTATACTGAGCAGATTTTAGCAGAGGGCAAAAGTTTACTGCCTTGGAGAAAAAAATCTTCTGAATAACCAAACAGAGTTGTCCTATGCAACGTGCATCAAAATTTCTCTTCAGACGTCTACACCTTGGAATCAGAAACATGTTCAAGCCTCACAGACTATGCTTACTCAGGCTGCCAGTAAACTATTTCATACTGTATCTTTCTGATGAACTCAGCTAGGAAACTGTGTCAAAACATTTGCTAACAATCAGTCATTCAATCAAGCATGATATGCAGAGACTTTGTACATAAAGTAAGAAAGCACTGTCAGTGTCCTGCATAAATTACAATATCAGCACAGAGTTAAAGGAATGCTCGTCAAGACAGTAGCTTTTTCCTTGAAGATAGAGGAGAAACAGCCAAAAGTGCAGCACAAACGTAATGGGTACCGAACACTTTCTGAAGTGTAGAGGACTACCATAAAATAAAGGCATTATAGAGATAAGTTTACCTGCATAAGGTTCTGTTTAACCATCATTCTTCTGGATTGTTTCTATCTTAGTAAAACCAAATGTTAGTAACTGCAAAGAGATGATGAAGACGTAAATGGATAATACAAATTGCAAGATGAATTTGCATTAGTGAGAAAAGGAGCAAATGGAGACAAAGATCAAAGGAGAAAGAACCCATGCAGCATAACAGGCTGAAGAAATCAGCTTAAGTCAACAGAGCTGGTACAAGGAAGGGAAACAACATTTCGTATCCAAGTAGATTAGCAGAGATATCTTTTCAGGTACCTGGATCCATCAGTTTATTCTGTTTCTGATGTGTTGTCTTTAGAACTAGGTATCTGTCACCCAAAAGATTTTCTTAACAGTCACTTAAATTTTGCTACCATTGAACCGGCTATTACAGAAGTATCAGTATGCTGTGCTAGGTCATACTCTTGCTGCTAGCCTGAAAGATGCAAAATATTTTGGAAAAAAAATCCCCAATTGCAGTATTTGAATTAAAAAGGGAAGAGATGTCTTCATTGGGAACTTGAAGGGATTCCACAAGGCTCAAAAACATCTTTCTGCTACTTGACAAGTATTAAAACTCTTGAAACTGAAAAATAAATCAATAATGTGCTGATTAGTAGCAAAACAAGTCACTGCAATAAGCTATAGACATCAGTACCTTCAGTAGGGTGTTCTGACTAGGACTACACCGTGCACTGTGCTGTGCTGCTGAAGTTTAGAGCACTGCTGCCATCTGTAGGGGTTTGTTCTTGATGTCATTTCAAACTTAGTGAGCTTGTGGGAATCTAAATACTCTCTGGAAACTTCTCCATCCAGCATCACTCTGTGGTCAGTATGTCAGACTCCATCATGATTGCTCTTCATTTATATCGCCTTCACTAGGATTGAGAAAGGCCAAATACATTCAAGGTTAAAATTCAAACAAGTAAAAGGTAAATTGGGTTTACACTTATCAATTTTACTACAATTGCCCTTTTTTTAGTCTCTGTCTTTGCTGTGAGCTTATTTTTAGTCCTCCAAAATGCACTATTAGATTATTATGAAATGTTGCAAACCTAATCATAAAATAAATTTATTTGAATTTCTGCTCTATATAGAGAGGTGTGATTGCCTCTTAACATGAAATAGTCCTGCTCTCAGATCAATGCCTGTCTTATACATGCTCATATACCTATATCCTACCTGTATATTTTAAAGAAAGCACATTATATAATCAAGAGTAAAAGAAGAATCCAGATTAGGGAACAAAAATTTTCCTGGAATGGACAACTTAGTATCTGGTGCAGGCAGAGGCTAAAGGAGCCAATCTGAGTCCGACTGCTACTGGTGGTGTGTGGAACTATCTGCAATTTAGACTGTTTACACCAAAAGAAATGGGGAAGGTTGGCTAGAAAGAGTTAGGGATGTGATCATGTGAAGACAGGAGGATAGAAATGGATACAGCTAGAATGACATATAGGACTGAGTGGTAGGAAAGCAAATGGGAGAAAATGGGAATATTTAGTGCTGGTCTTATGTGTAAATTAATCAGAAAAATCACATGAAAACCCTTAGAATACTAGAACAAGCTGAAGAACTGTTCTGCTGACACATACACAGGCCACTAGGCCTGATCAGTTGGTAAACTCAGTAATACAGTACTGTGAGCTAAAGACACTGGATAAAGAGTTGTGAAATCCCTTAGGCGCTGGGATTATAAGAATCTATACAGTTTGTTTTTCATAGATAGTAAAGTAGAATATTTCAGTTGAAAGGGACCTACAAAAATCACCTAGTCCAACTTCCTGACCACTTCAGGGCTGACCAAGTTAAAGCATGGTATTAAGGGCATTATCCAAATGCCTCTGAAACACTGACAGGCTTGGGACATTGATCACTTCACTAGGAACCCTGTGCCAGTGTTTGACCACCCTTTTGGTGGAGAAATGCTTCCCTCATGTTCAGTCTCAGCTTTCCCTGGTGGAGCTTTTAACCATTCCTGCGTAACCTATCCCTGGATACCAGAGAGAACAGATGCATTCATGGACCAGAACTGCACACAATAATCCAGGTGAGGCCACACCAGTGCCAAGTACAGCGGGATAATCACTTTTTTTGACTGGTTGTTTATGCTGTGTTTGATGCCCCCCAAGCCAAGGGTTTTCCCTCTTGGCTGCCAGGGCACACTGCTGACTGATGGAGCCTGCTGCCAACCAGCATCCCCAGATCCGTTGCTGCAGGGCTGCTCTACAGCCACTCCTCTGCCAGTTTATGCTTGTGCCTGGTATTACTCCATCCTAGGGGCAGAATCCAGCATTTGGACTTGTTAAATGCCATCCCATTAATTTTAGCCCAATGCTCCAATCTATCCAGATCCCTTTGAAAGGCCTCTTGTCCCTCAAGACAGTTAAAAGCGCCTCCCAGTTTGGTATCACCAGCAAAGATGCTAATGGTGCATTCAACCCCTGTGCTCAGATCATGGATGAATATTACTGAACAGAACTGGCCGCAGAACTGAACCCTGAGGAACACTACTGGTGACTGTTCTCCAAACAGATGTGCAGCCCCATTCACTACAACCATTGGAACTCTGCTCAGTTCTTCACACAGTGCACTCTGAACCCATTCGTCCCACAGCTGGACAACTTGTCCAGAAGGATGCTCTGAGGGACAGCATCACAAGCCTTAGTAAAATCCACAAACACTACATTAACACCCTTCCCTTCACCCATTAGCCAGGTAACCTTATCACAGAAGGATATCCCATTAGTTAAACAGGATTTTCCCTTTGTAAACCCGTGTTTACTGTGCCTGATGACTGATGGAATTATTCTTCAAATGCCTTTCAACAGTACGCAGTATAATCTTCCCCATTTTTCCAGGAGCTGAGGTTAGACTAACAGGTCTGAATTTCCCACGGGCCCTTTCTGTAGATTGAAATAACCTTGGTCAGCTTCTGGTCAGCAGGGATTTCCCCAGACTCCCAAGACCCTGGGCAGATGATCAAAAGTGCTCCTGCAGTAACATCCACTAGCTCCTTCAGTGCTCTGGAATGAATCCCATCAGGTCCCATGGACTTCTGAATATTCAGCTCATACAGCTGGTCCTTTACAATTTCAGTGTTCACAAATGAAAAATCAGTGTTTCCACACTCATAGTTGTCAGACTCAGGTGACCAGGTAGCCCAAGGTCTATCGTTATTATTAAAGACTGAGGCAAAAACCACATTGGATGTCTCAGCTTTTTCTTCATCCCTGTTAGCCAGATGACCATTACTAACAAGTATTGGTCTAATGTTTTCTTTAGACCTCCTCTTCCAATTAATATACTTTTAAAAAACGCTTCTTGTTATCTGAAATAACACACACTAATTTCAACTCTAATTAAACTTTGGCCTTTTGTGACTTCTCCCTTTTCTGTATTCTTCTTTCAAAGCCTGATCTTGCTTCCAGAGATTAACAATTTATTTTCCTCTCTTAAGCTCCACAAGGAGTTCCCTGTTCAGCCAAGCTGTTCTTCTACCCCCTTGCTTGACTTATGACACAGTGGAAATGCCTGCTCCTTCTAAAAGGTGTTTCTTAAAGACCAACCAGCACTCATGGATTCCTAAGCTCTCAAAAGCAGATTTGCAGGCTGCTCTAAATAGCCTCCTGAATAGCATAAATTTTGCTCTCCTGAAGTCCAGGGTAGAAACTCTGCTGTCCTTTTTTTTTTCTTATTACACTGAATATTTTAAACTCAATCCTTTCATGATCATTGTGGTCAAGGCAGCCATCTACCATCACATCCCCTACGAGTCCTTCTCTATTCCTAGCTGGCTCACTGAGTACCTGCGACAGTCTCCTACTAACTTCAAGAATTTTCAAGACCTGTTTGTCGCAGCAGTACGATACTGCCAGCTGATGTCTAGGAAGTCGAAATCTTCCATAAGGCATAAGGTTACCGATCCAGAAATTTCAGGATTAGCTTTGGAGATTAGCTTTGGCTCCAGAGTCCAGCCTGTCTCCATGTGGTCCCATTGCAGCGACTACAGCCCAAAAACGGTGTGGTTTTGAGATGCTGCTCCTAGACCCAGATGTTAGTGTCTGGAACTGGGTGAAACTTGCCTTCAAATATTCATGTACTTTACAGTGTGACTTTGTTTCCCTTTAAAAAATTACATAGAAACTCATTAAAATACCACTAATAAACTGGCATTTGCAGCTCTTAGCTGGGCTGTAGTGAATAGCCGGGATAGAAGTCTTCTTTCTGTGAGTTTCTGTGTTCAGCGTTAATGCTCTTGAGCACTTGCCTCTTTGGAGCAATAAGTTTATCATGTGCTTGAGGAAAATACCACAGGATTATAAGGATGAGTTGCTTATTCAGAGATAATGCTAAATATGTGTACTTTGATAAGGCAGAGATGCATAACAATAACATCAACCATGACAACTAACCAAACTCTCATTGTGTAAGTGCTGTCTCTGCAATATTGTGCAGACTTTTTAGGTGGCAACACGTTGACCAATAGAGGGAGAGCAGCAGCATGAGTATCTGTATGAGTAAAGTAGCAAGAATGAAACAAATAATTCAAAAAATTCATGTAGATATTTTTTTTTTTCCATTATGCTTTCGTCTGCCTTCTGTAAAAATAGCTGGTATCAGCATATCATGAGAGTCGTCTCAGAACATCAGTTCTCACATTTTTAGTTTTCCAGGTTTCCCAGGAAAGGAATCTCACCCACATGTCCACCAAGGACCAATATTTTTTTTGTCTTTTCAGCATCTTGTGAACAGTCTGCCATACAGCAAGTAGATGGCTGTTCTTGTCTAGGAACAGTTTTCCATCACCACAGCCCCAGTGACCCAACTCAACTTCAGGAGCTTCAGAAAACTTTAATTGTAACTTTCAATGTTCTAAAATATCAGAAGGTGGCCCCACCATGTCGTCGTCTTGTGCTCACACCAGTACACTGTGTCTTAAAGCATGTAGACTATTTTTATTATTATATTTACAATAGGTGAAAACTGTTTTCACCTGAAGCAAAAGCACAGCAAAATCTCATGTTTCTGGGAAACACAACCCTCAGGTTGTCTGAGGATCCGCTGTGCCTTCCATCATAGCAAACCTCATTACATAAATCGACTTTTTTTGCCACCTAGTAACAGTGAGTACAAATATTTTCTCAATGATTTGCTATTTAGAATAAGGAAATACACGAAAATGTCCTTCCAGTCCTTACTTCCAATGCTTACTTATACCACCTAAATTCAGGTCCAGAAATGGACCACAACAAATCAACTGTTTATGATTTGCTATCCCAGCAAGCTGAAGGCAAAGTAAGGAATTGTTCTGGCATTTGAATAGGGCTACCATATTATTTTTTCTACCTGTCACATTACAAATGTTAGTGTACCTACTAACTGATTTCCTAAACTCTGGAGGCAGTCTCCACCATAGCATCCAGACTGCTGTCAAGAATCACCTAGAAATTGACCGAATATTGTACCACCAATTCATCCTTCAATGCTTATAAACCTCAACGAAGAAGAGGATGAAGAGGATGAGAATGAACAAGAGAACTGTAAGCAGTATTTTTCTTTCTTTTACAAGGAAGTAGAATGAATTGTTCAGACTCTTTCTAAATTTTTTAAAGGCAGTAGAACTGTTGACTGTAACTCACTATGAGAGATTACTAGAGAAGGAATGAATTACACATTCCCTGCAAACTGAAAGGGGGAGAGCCACCTACTCTCACACGATCACCCCGCAAATTATTGTGGTAGTTCTCAGGCAGCCCCAAGCTGCATTTCACTTTCCCCTGCCTTTCAGGCTGGCTGGCAGGGCTGCCTGTTCATGCTTCCAAACTGCATTTCAGAATGCGTGATCCCCATTAATGTAAACAATATAAAAAGCAAGGCTTTGCTAATCCTTGTAGTCTTAACTGAGACAAAGAAGGAGTAATTACTTCACCAGCTCTGCCAGCAGATAGGACAGGAGAGTCACTTTGGACAGAGGTTTGGTGACAAGTACTCCCTCGTGACTTGTACAATGGGAAGATTTCCTTTTGGGTGTAAAAAGAGGATTATTTTGAATATGACTACTGAAGGTGTAATTGAATCACTTCAAATCAACAAGCTCTAGCTTCTTATTCTGTGTTGTAACTACAATTCCATTGTGCATGGAAATACCTAAAATTAAGGTATTTGATTATGAAGAATTGTTGAAGTTTTTTGCCTAAGTACCTAGTAATCCTATACAAATATTTCCTACCAATGTTTGTGACTGAGACTCTAAGACTGCTGCAGATCTTGAAGAGGAAAGAGCAATAAAGGAGATCTGCTGTAAATCTGGTAAATATGAAATCAGTCACTCTTACCTAAACAGCACGGCTGCCACCATGGTAAACTTGAGTGGTTTTATTTCCTCTTGAGGCATATTTAGGAGAATATTATGGGATTGAGGACCCTCAGAAACACTGATCAACAAAAAGAGTGGCTGAGTGGCTTCACCTCGAGAAAATGAGCTGCTGCCCTTGCACACCACCAAGCAAGACATGAAGAAAGGCAATGCTTTCCATCTTCTTGGATAGTGTTTATTTTTTTAGTGACTATAAAAGACAGCCTATGACAAAGAGTATAAAAATTCTTCATTACATTTTTCCCATTTGTGTATATACATATGTAAATATATAGTGCCACACACATGGTGACTACCTGCATCAACTGCAGATGGAAGAGAGAGAAATGGGCTATTAACCCTGTGTTTACTTTCCTGAGATACACAACACAAGTCTTTCCAGATCGAGATCTATGTAGTCCAACTGTAACCATCCTAACGTTAGGCATACAGTCTGAATTTCTCTCCTAGGCTCTCTCTTTTAAACGGAGATAGAAAGGCACTGTTATTAGAGGGTTATTTATTGCATCAAAAAACAGTGCCAAGGAAAGGTGAGATGAATCACTTTCCCAGGTGGTATTTTGGGTCTCTAGGTGATGAAATGCGGTTTACAGAACTAAATTACATTAAATAAATACCTCCTTTCAGTGTCTTACAAAAGAGAAGCACAAAAGAGTTCCATTTTCTTCTGAATGTTGGGCATTAGCCAACATAATCAAGCTCATAGAAATCCAAACTAATACATGTTTACATCCATTATTATTTTTCTCCTTCATTCCTGACCAAATGGCATGATGGAAACAACTTGTATTCTTTTTTTTTAATGGAATAAGTAATAATATAATCCATTTCAGGGGAGAAAGTTATGTTCTTACTGTAACAAGACACCAGAGGAACTGGCAGATCAGTCATTGAAAATTGCTGGGCAGAAATATGACCTACTACTTTTCATAAAAAAGAATAATACTGCTTATCTTGTGTAAGCTTCAGGGATGAAGTCTTGATAATACTGGTTTATGCAAAACAGATTTGAGTAGGATGATGTGATAAGAAAAAAATGGGAATGGAAAAATTGTCTCCATTTTGAATAATACAGACATGTGAAGTCATGCTTTTTGTCTGACCACTCTGGCCATCCTAAATGGTGCAATGGAATTGGGCAAAACTCTTTCCTCCTTATTTATACATGCAAAATATTTGTTACTGAAATAGTTTTGAGGAGCTATTTCTGGAAAAGTATGTAGATATATTTAGACTATAGACAAGGGAATCATTAACGAACAGATAAAGACAGCTTTTAAGATATATCTTTTTTTTTGAACATATAATATGCTCAAAGAAAGGGCATTACACTTGATAAAGAGTGTTTAAAAACTAGATGCATACAGCAAATTGAAATACCTACACCTAAGTACATCAAGGAATAGGTTTCATCCTTTTCACAAGAGAATTTTAGAAGATATTTGGCACTGTAGATAACGTATCAATCTGATCGTTGTATGCAATTCATTACCTGATTATTATTTGGCCCTTTTGGAGTAAAAAGAAAAACAGGAGGGATTTTATCTTCTAATCCAGCCTAAAACCTCTGGCTATTTCAAGTAATAGCACATCATTTTAGTTTAATTTTGTTTTTTCAATTCTAGGAATTCAGACCCCAAGGAAAAAACACAGTATCAACAGGGGGATCACAATAAGGATGATAAAACTATTCTTTACGGGGGGGGAGATAAGAAGGAAGACTTACTTGAGTTCTTCAAACCCTTGGAGATCAGCTTATGTAGTGTACTGTTCTGTCCCTGCTACCCAAGAACAAAAGCTCAATGGATCTGCAGTTGCGTTCCTGCTTACACCAGATTTTTAAAATGTCTGAAATATGCCTGTCTGTATTGTGCTGCTTCTGATTTTTATCCCTTCAGGAGAATATTAAGTTATTGATGCCTAAATTTGGGCAAGAGCAAACTTGATCCAGCATAATTTTCAAAAGTTCATTGTAGCAATATCCACAGGCAGAAATGTAAAGCTTTATAAAGCCTTACAATTAGGCAGGCAGAATATTCACGAATGATAATTTAGCCACCTTCATAGCAGGAGTTGATTTCTGTGCCCAACAAAGAAAGATGGGTGCAATCATGTGCTCATGTGCACCAACATACTGATGATCTTTTTTACAGTAGTTTTCTGTGATTTATTCTTTTGAAATATTTAATAAACCTCATAATAGTTCACTTCCACTTGTACTCTAAGAAGTGATAGCAAGAGTAGTAGCAGTAGTTTTGCAGTGAAATTTCATTTTTGTCTCAAGAAACATTTCTCGTTCAACTGTTTCCTCTACATCAGACGATGGAAGGACGACCTTGCTTTGTAGGGTATTTCCACAACTAGAATTTTACTGGACTTTTGATTGTGATGGATTCATCATTGCTTTCATTACTTAGGATGATTTTTCATCTGAAAGAAACAAGGGCTTGGGCTGTATTCAGATGTCTCTTAATGAATTAAATCGATTGTAAACTTTTGTGATTTGTATTTTGATTGTTGCACATTACTTATGCTGGACAGAGGACTGAATTCATCCTTCCTGCCATTCATGCAGGACAATATTTTTCCTTCACCTTTTCTCCATTCTCAAAACACTCTACTGTCCTCTTGATACTACAGACCACGACTACAGGCAGGATTCTGAGTCATTTCTCTTTCTTTTTGGCAACCTGTTCCAGATGTAACCATAATCTCACATCCTGTCCTTAATTTTTAACTTGCTCATACAACTTCCCACAATCTAGTACAAGATTTAGGCTTTATTTGCCTTTATACTTTCCATTTCCATGGCTTCTCTGGGTGAAACTTGCCTTCAAATATTCATGTACTTTCCAATGTGACTTTGTTTTCCTTTAAAAAATTACACAGAAGCTCATTAAAAAATAACCAATAACCTGGCATTTGCAGCTCTGGGCTTGCTGTAGTGAATAGCCAGGATAGAAACCTGAGTTTCTCTGTTCACAGTTATGGTCTTGAGCACTCTCCTCACTGCAATGATGAGTTTATCATGTGCTTGAAGAGGATACCTAAGGTTATAAGGATAAGTGAATTGTACAATCAGAGATGATGCTAAAATCTGTGAACTTTGATAAGGCAGATATGGAACAATAATGCTAAGCATGACCACTAAATGCAATATCTAAATAATATTGTGCAGACTTTTTAGCTGGCAACACATTGATCAAAAAAAGGAGAGCAGCAGCATGACTAAAGCAGCAAGAATGAAACTAATAATTAAAAAAAATCCATGTAGATTTCCCATTAGGCTTTTGCTGATGAACTCTAAAAACACCCAGGAGATGGTGTCAGCAGTGTCATGACAGTCATCTCGGAACATCAATTCCCACATTTTCAGTTCTTCAGGTTTTGTTGGAAATCTTTCTGCTTTTGGTTTCTGACACCTTATTTTCCCATAGATACATGTTCTTCAATAGTAAGAGAGTACTAGTGCAAGGTATGCCTTGCACAGCAGATTTCATTTGAGATTGAGCTGATTATTCCATTGTGCAGGAAAGGAAGCTCAGCCAGGTGTCTACCAAGTGACCGATAGGTTTTTTGTCTTCCAAGCATCTCATGCACAGACTGCTGTACAGCAAGTACTCCTGCTGTTATCTAGGAATAGCATTTTTCACATGGCCCACACACAATTGTAGTCACATCTTCACATCAGTACACTGTGTCTTAATGTGGGTAGTCCATTTTTATTGTTATATTTACAATAGCTGAAACTCTTTTGTTCTGCAGCAAAACCACAACAACATCTCCTGTTTCTGGGAAACACCACACTCAGCCTATCTGAGGATCCCCTGTGCCTTGCACCATAGCAAACCTCGTTACATAAATGGACTTTTTTTGCCACCTAGTAACAGTGAGTACAAATATTTTCTGAACAACTTGCTCATTAGAGAAAGGAAATACACAAAAATGTCCTTCCAGGGCTTTCTTACGCCATCTATATTCAGGTCCAGAAATGGACCACGGCAAATCAACCAGCTATGATCTCCTAGTTCACCAAGCTGAAAGCAAAGTAAGGAATTGTTCTGGTGTTTGAATAGGGTTACTATACTTTTTTTTTTACCTGTCACATTATGAATCTTCATAACTCACTGCTTTACTTAGGTATTTGCTAGCTTAAATCTCTTTCATAGTAAAAACAGTTAGTAGGCAGGTACTCACTGAAAAGAAACAAAAAGCAGTGCATCTGATGGGGGGAGGAGGTTGGTGGGGCCACTAGGAGCAATACCTGTTGATAGAGCACAATGTGTTCTAGGGATGAGACCCCCATTGTAGGGAGAACATCAGTTCTGGTTGTGCAGATGTGTTTCCAGGTCCTCATTTTGAATAAATTTGTGCTATGGTTTGAGTTAATTGGGGTGCTTTTGACTCTGGTTTGGCCTTAGTCTTAAGTAACTTCATTTTTTGAAAGCTAACTGCATGTTTTTCCGATAGTTTCTCTCTAAAATGATAACAGAAGGCATTGGTATGCAGAAAGGCCAATGTTTATACTTATTCCTCTAGTAACAAGGCCATCCTCAAGCTAGCAAGAAACGGCCGCACCTGCAGGGAGGGGCAGACAGGACAGATGACCCCAAACTGACCAACAGAGTATTCCACCCCATGTATGTCATACTTGGTATAAAATTGAGAGATCATGAGGGTGTCACTCTCTTTTGAGATGGCCAACGTCCAGTGAGGACCTCATTTGTCTGATTGCTCCTGACCCCAGATCCGTGCATCCCTGAATCCAGTTCCTGAGTTCAGCTCCCTCCTAGATGTGCACCCATTCCCCCATGTCTGCTCTACAGCAGTTGTGGTGAAGTACAGTTACCGAGGGGTGGAGTGAGGGTGCGATCTCGGATATTTGTACATATTTTCATTACTTTCTGATTATTTTAATCATTGTCACTATTATTATCATTATTTCATTACAGCTGTAGTTTTAGTTTCCAGTCTACAAGCCTTTTTGCATCTCATTTTCCTCTCCCTTCCCATGGGGGAGGGGGCATGAAATTTGGGAGTGTAACTGCATGATTTTAGCTGTCAGAAATTTAGAGGGGTCAGGGCTAAACCATGACAATTTGTCAGGCTTGAACATTGGATGCAGGCTTTTGAAGTACAGAAATCACATGGAAGGCAGCAAAATTGTTTATAGGAAAGTCACCGATATAAGTTGAGTGGTTTTCCTGAGCCCTTTCTATAAGGAGCTCTTGTGTAGCTGGAGTCCAGGCAGACAGCTGGAACCTGGAAGAGGGTAAGAGTCCAGGGCAGGACAGATCTCAGAAATAGGGCAGAAGCAGGAGCGAGTAAGTCAGCATGACTTGTCCCAGGCACAGGAACAAGTGCATTAGGAATGTAAATTATTTTCATGAACTTCATATTCTTTCTCAAAATCTGCCTTTTGGACTTGGTAAACAGAGTTGTGATTCAGAAAATTTTGATAGAAAAATTGCCTGTAAGCTAAAAACAGATAACTGTGCTTAGCACTGCAAAATACTTCGCAACTGATGCCATGGGGAGTGAGACAGGCCTGCCTACTATTCAGCATGTTTAAAAACATTTTCACAGAGGGGGTGAAAACATTCCTTCAGCCCAGGTGTTACTGATCACACCTTTCCCTCTGTTGTACCTATCTGTCTTGCGTTTCCTACTTTCTGGAGTTGGAAGGAAGTTACAATTTTGCAAACCTCTGCCTAAAAGGCATGAGCTGTTTATGTAGCGATCCCTTAAAGATGACAATGATTTCAAAACTTTACCAGCTGGTCTGAATCTGGATTGGATATTCTAGTTCCCTCCTAAGAAAACAAAAAACATATTCTTTTCTGCAGATGCCCCATTGCAACAGAGGGTCCAAGAACAGATTCTGCATGCAGCCCATCAACAAAAATCACCCAGAAATTGAGCGAATATTGTATTAACAATTCATCCTCCACTGATTATCAACCTCAATGACAAAGAGGATGAAGAAGATGATGATGCTGATGACAAGGAAGAGAACTGTAAGCAAGTTCTTTTTCTTTCTTTTACAATTAAGTGGGGTGTGTTGTTTCAACTCTTCTAATGTATTTCACCTTTATCTACCAAAGAAAGAGAGTTGTGTGATTCAATAAGCTGTTCAACTCATTTCCTAAACACTGGAGGCAGTCTCATTTTATTACAGAAAGTTATTCTGCAATCTAGCAAAAAGAAGGCATAGAAAACTCTTCACTAGTTTCACTGACCACATTTGTGTATATAGATGACATTTATATATAGATCTCTTTTTTTTAAGTTTGTTAAAGGTAGTCAAACTGCTCACTGTATCTCATTTAGAGATGAGAGATTCCTAGGGAAGGAGTGTATTTGTTCTGTGCTCCAAGCTGCTTTTCAATTTCCCCTTGCCCTTGCAGGCTGGCTGGCAGGGCTGCTTGTTCGTGCTTCTGAACTCAGTTTCAGCCTGAGTGATCCCCATTAATGTAAACAATACAAAAAGGAGGGCTTTGCTAATCCCGTAGCCTTGACTGAGACACAGAAAGAGCACTCGCTTGACCAGCTCTGCCAGTAGATAAGACAGGACAGTCACTTCGGGCAGAGGTTTGGTGCCAAGCGCTCCTCAGTGACTTGGGCAATCAGATTTCCTTTGGGGCACAAAGGATTATTTTGAATATGACTACTGAAGGTGTTATTGAATCACTTTAAATCAACAAACTCTAGCTTCTTAGCCCATTTTGTAACTGCAATTCCATTGCACTTGGAAATGCCTAATATTAAGGAACTATTTTTCTTTTTGGAAGGAGAAGTTGCAATCAGCACAAAGAAAAAAACAGATGGTTATTTATTGCATCAAAAAACAGTGCCAAGGAAAGGTGAAATGAATCACTTTCCCAGGTGTTGTCTTGGGTCTCTAGGTGATGAAATGCGGTTTACAGAACTAAATTACATTAAATAAATACCTCCTTTTGTGTCTTACAAAAGACAAGCACAAAAAAGTTCCATTTTCTTCTGAATGTTGGGCATTAGCCAACATAATCAAGCTCAGAGAAATAAAAAGTAATACATGTTCAACTCCATTATTATGTTTCTCCTTCATTCCTGACCAAATGGCATGACGGAAACAATTGGTATTCTTTTTGTTATGGAATAAGTAATAATATAATCTATTTCAGGGGAGAGAGTTATGTTCTTACTGTAACAAGACACCAAAGGAACTGGCAGATCAGTCATTGAAAATTGCTGGGCAGAAACATGACCTACTACTTTTCATAAAAATAAATAGCACTGCTTATCTTGTGTAAGCTTCAGGGATGAAGTCTTGATAATACTGGTTTATGTAAAACAGATTTGAGTAAGGTGACGTGATAATAAAAAAATGGGAATGGAAAATTTGTCTCCATTGTGAATAATACAGACATGTGAAGTCATGCTTTTTGTCTGACCACTCTGGCCATCCTAAATGGTGCAATGGAATTGGGTAAAACTCTTTCCTCCTTATTTATACATGCAAAATATTTGTTATTGAAATTGTTTTGAGGAGAAGTAGAAAAGAGCAGTTCATTTCTCCATTTGTCTGCAGGCACATGATTTTGCCTGTATGGTTACCCATGATTTCTGTTTTTTCACAGTATTACTGATACGAAACCAAATCTGAACACCAAGTGGGGTTTGGCTTGTACCACTGGACGCAGGCCAGCAGAGACTCTAGGAGCATGGACTCTTGGCCTTTCTGCTTGATTGCTCGTGAAGCATCTGTAGTAGCTGAACAATGATCTGCTGAGATCCAAGTTAATCAAAGGACTTGGGCTACAAAGCATTCAGAAGAAAGCCCAAGGACTATTAAGACATTTTGCACCTGCCTTGAAAGCAGAGATTAGAACCTTTATCCTATATCTCATGCCGAAATTTCAATTCTTAAAACCTTTCTGAAAGTCCATAGAGTTTTACTCCAATAAATCATGCATAGAATGTTCTGTATATCTTGTTTTGAACACAGAGCCAAGAAGACATGGAAATGAACAGGAGACTGATACGTAGAGAGGAGAAAGGAATTAAGAGAGCGCTTCAATTTCAAAGAAAGATCTAAATGATTTTGACAGATTTTGTTTTAATACCTAATTACTTCTGTAAATAAATACTCTTAATTTTGTTGTTTCGTGTATGTGACTGTCTTTGCCTCAGGCATTTTCCCATTTTTGCATTGACCTAACCTTTGGTCACTCTTAAAACATCATCAGTTTTAGAGGAGAGCCCTTTAAATTTCTTTCTGTAACACTGGGATCCCAGAGTTATCCTGTTGGCACCCGTCACTGTGAATATAAAAGCATTTTGCTTCCTTGGAGCCTTTGCTTCATTGTCAGAAGGATGGATCAGACACCTTCCAGGGTGCCTTTCCAGTTGAATGTATCTATTTTTCTATGAGAAATATAGTGACGCATTTCTCTGCCCTGCTTTACAGAGAATACCTTGCACCAGCCTTGGGTGATAATGGTGTAATTTTTGTTCTATTTACAAATTTAAGTTTTACTCATTTACACTTAAAAAAACACTATCATGATTATAAGCATGTATGCAGTTGGGCATCGCTTTCCTAAAGTGAGAGAAGAAGAGAAAAACCTAGAGTACCTGGTTCAGACAAGAGGTAGAAAATGTAAAAAAATAGACACAAAACACCTTTACAAAATCAAGGAATAAGTGTATTGAAAAATCTTTCCCCCCTCTAATTTGACATTGCAGTTCCCAATTGCAGCACATGGTACCTTGCGGCAACATTTTAGATGGCGTATGCCTGAGGCAATTTAAAATGTGAATTCAGAGGGGTATTGCATCCAGTTACACCAAGGCCTCCTGCTGGGTCTCACATTTATCTAACCATGGAATGCTCAAAAGTTCTTATGAGAGCATCTTTTTGGGGACAGCAGAAATGAGGCAGAGAGTTGACTTCTTCAGGAAATTGCTCTCAGAGCTGAAATGACACCAAGGGGGCAACTTTCCCATGGATGGGATTTGCAAAGTGTGATGGCCAGTGGTTAGAGGCTACGCAATTTGGAGATCCCAGCATCTGCAGGTCTGTATGATTATCTATTCCTTCCTCCTTTCCTTCTTAAGTGCATTCTCAATAAAAGAACAGAGATGCTTTATAGAATCTGAACACCTTTCCAATGGGATCGTAAAGAACTAGCATCTCCTTGCGCAGTTTAAGCCACCTCCCAACCCTGAAAAGCCAACCCAACAAGCCAAAGCCAAAAAACCTCCATTTTCTATTATTTTAACACGCCAATATTCCCAGCAGATGATCGGGCTGAATGTCAGGCCCAGCTCAAGGGAAAGACAGAGAACTGCAGGAGGAGAAGGGCATGGCCATGAAGACAACACTTTGACTAATCCTGGATTGCTACAGAACCACAGCCTTGGTACATTCTCTCTTCCCTTTCCACTGGAGCTTCCTGTAGAGAAATTACAGATGCTGTTCCTTTAGTCACCACTTGCTCAATCCAGTAAGTCACAGATACTAAGAAATACCTCATCATTGTGCAAGAAACAGTGGCTCAACGAGATGCTCTTGACTGATGAGATACTCTTGACTGATATCAGAGGAATAGTAACGGATCAGTGCTTTGTGTGTACAAATCCTTTTTTAAGACTTCTCTTTCACAGCTTCAAAGGCACTAACAAAAATAATAAAAATACACTCATGTTTTCCAAATCACAAATGCATCCCCTATTTTATGCCTTAATCCTCTTCTGCCTCACTGTCTCTATCATTAGGGCCCCAAAGAGGGCTCAGAGGAAATCAAGACATTTCATGCCATGAGCACCTGAAGATTGTCTTCCTGTCTTTTCACACACTCGCTGCATGACAGATCCCCCATGCTAGTTTAAACAGTGCTTAAAAAGTAATCCTGAGATACAAGAATTGTTTAAAACTTTTCTTGGCTTGTTTGTCGGGGTTTTGATCCAGCCTGGCTGGTAGATTTTTTCAGAGGGAAAAATCCAGCACTTCACTGAGGGAACCATACCCTGAGGAATTTTTTGGACTTCAATGAGAACAACTCAGTCTGTTACATGTGTTACAATTTAGGTATCTGAAAGGTCTATACGATCTTCAGTGAGAAGCAATCTACCATCCTTATCAAAGAATCCATCCCCCACTCTTATTAAATATGCGTCCCAAATCAAAATTTACAATTTGCAGTCCTAGAACCAGTTCAGCCTGCAAAAATCAAGTGCTATTCTAGTTCCAGCACCGAGTTACGCTAGCCTGAAGAAACAGTGAGGCTATCCCAGTACCAGAAGTGGCACACAACAAAAGGTTAATGAACACACGTGAGCAGGCAACAGCCTGGACATCCCATGCTGCTTCCTAAGTCTGAAACCAAAGGCCTTACTGAACTGGCTCCCTCTCTAGTCAGCTGGGCATCACTGGCATGGGCTGGTCACAGAATCCTGCCAAATGCACCATGCATTCACACTCAATCAGCCTTTTGCCTTGGAGCTGTGGTGTGCCGGTCTCTTTTCCTTAGATACATTAATTTTGTGACTCACGCTGATAAATTTATGGCATCCTGAGCTCGAAAATGAGAGGTTAATTCATGCAAAAAAGAAGAAATAAGAGTAAAAGAAACAAAGATGCCAGTAAAATGGAGCCAGGTAATCATCAAGCAGTGCTGGGACTAAAGGGACACTCCTAGCATTTACATGCTGGGAATTATTCGGCTACATAAGGCACAACACCCATCCTGCTTCTAGCTAAATCAGACCCCTTACACATGTACACACATACGTGCCCCATAGCTCCCACACAGCTTTCCTCTCTTTAATGAGTTTAAGGCCAGCACAAACCTCTACTGTAAAATGTACTGTGGAAAGGCAAAACATTCTGGGTTTCCTATTTTCTGACCCACTTTTCCAACGGTAAGATTATACCAGGATTTTCAAAATAGCTCAAAGAAATCTTTTTACTTTCAGTGTAAACCTGAAAATTTGAAAAAAACATTATTTTAATTTTCACATATTAAAAAAAGCCTGTGAAGAAAAAATGCAAAAGTCATAACCATTCAGATTTTCTTCAGTTTTGGTTCTTTTCGTAAAGAAACTGAAGAGTTTAGCTTGGCAAAAATAAAACAGGTAGGAGCACTAAAGTACAGAAAATAGAAGACCTTACACTGTCAAAATTCTTACATAGTCTCAGCAGAGGGCAATACAAGAGTTAAAGCAGCTGACATATATGTCCTAAAAAGGCTTCTAGGAGAGAAACTTCTCTCAAAACAGACGCTCCGTATTCATATGCTCTACCATCAACACACAAGTACAGTTCACAGTCAGATGTTAAAGCCTAGGAATCTTAATGACTATACGTGAAAAAGAAAGGTTACATTCAAAAATCCATTAGGATGGAAGCTGAAATGTCAGACCAGTAATGGCATTAAGCAGAATCTGGTGTTTTGCCCAATGCAGGATCAGCATTGACACATTCAGCATCATTAGAAATCTTTAGCCCTATGAGAAAATCTGCAGGTTTTCTCTCTGCCAGCGTGATGAGTAACATCTCTAGGTGGTTGCCAGACACCGCCTCTTCACCCCAACTGAGCAGGAAGAAAAGACTCAGCGTGGCCCAGTCCCTCTCCAAAACAAAGTTAAAACCAGTTTGAGCCTGAATCCTGGAGATGCCTCAGGCCTGGAAAGAGCAAGACCTTTGCAGGAAGAACTCCTCACGGTTTGGGAGCTGTCTAAGGAAGTAACAGAGGACAACAGGGGGTGGAAAATGGCCTAAAGAGCTGGGACTGAAGTGCTGAGCTGTCAGCAGGCGCCAGCAGTGGGAAGTTCAGAAGCACCTACCTGTAGATGAGGTAGGGAAACCTAGCAGGACCACAGCTCTTCTCGTACTCCAGCTGGAGGCAAAGAGGCTGTCTTAAAGGCACTGGCTATGAATCAACAATTTAATATTCATTTCCACTGAAACCTGCCAGCCTGCCAGAAATCACTGTCAGGTGAGGCATTAAGCCAGAGAGCAGCATGCTGACAGCCTATCCTCTTCCGCACCAATTGTGCTCCTTCACCCCTAGCTGCCTTCACTGTTTGTCCTTGGCCTTTAGCTCCCCTGGGCCTTCCTTCTTCCTAAATCATAGAATTTAATTACTAAGTCACTCACTTTTAATGAGAAAGGCCATTCAGAGTTGCTTATTGGACTAACCTACGTACAGATACCTGTTCACTTCTGCTCTCTTGTGAAAAAATGAAATGCCGATATTAATTGTATTTTCCCCTACAACTGAGATATCTCACTAAGAGCTGTTCAGAAAAACTTTTGAAACCTCTGTCCAATTGTATTTTGCTCCTGGATCTGCCTGTCCCATTCTCCCACCTGTAAAAACATAGGTCTAGTTAATGAAGTAGTAAATCCAAGTCCTGGAGAGAGAGGAAGGAAAGATGCTGAAAACTCATGCTGCTGATCCAGTGGGACTGTCGTTAACTAAACCCCAAAGGGAGTTCTCTTCAGCCATCCTGAGGCAATGATAAAACAAAAGATAGCCCATGACTTTGTGTGTCTCTCCCTTCAATGGTCTCAAAATACTTCCCAAATACAATCGCAATGTAACTCTGATATACAATAGAAACGTGTAGTAACGTGCCAGTTTTCCATACGGAAATGAGGCACAGGACGCATGAAAGATCTCTTCTCCATATAAAGAATGGAAGTAGTATTTCCAATGCAAATTTTAGACAGAGTTGTATTTAACCCATTTAGCAATAAACGATGGTCAAAGCAGGACCATAACTCCCATCTCCTGACCCTAATTCTCGTCTTTTAAGTCCCGAACTTCCTTCAGGTCTGCAACACCCCACCCCACCCCATCTATCAAATTAAAATTCATGGTAACAGAAATATTTGAGATTTTTGGAGTTTTTCTTGCCTTTAGGGTTCTGATTTAATATCAAATCATTGTCATCACGGGATCTTTCAAAGGAAACTCTTTCTTTGTCCTTTGTTTTTCTCATCTGTAAAATGTACTTTGTAGTATCTCCCCTATGCTTCAAAGGATGACTACAAGAGAAGAGTACCTTTATTCAGATACGAGGAGTCACTAAGAAAAATACCCATGGCAACAAGTCCAACTATCAGCCTTTTCTAAATTAGGTTCATCCCTGGGGAAGCTGAGCACCCAGCTTGTCTATCCATGATACAGAAATTGACAAGTTGAAAGACTCGCTGACTCATTTCCGCCATCAGGGGAAGGCATCAGAAAATTGCATGGACATTGTGATCAAGTATACAGTGTTATGGACCTAGCAAGCAACAAAAAAAAATGAGAACTCCATTAAAAAAACAAGATGAGGTTTTCATCCCCTTTTCATTCTCTCTGCCACCACATAGGCCTCTTCCTTGCAAGCGAAGACCCTCACAGGTTACAAAGAGTTTTATCCCTGCAAACAGGCCACTGCCAGCAGCCAAAATGAGACATCATACAGCTTCATGTATTTTTATTACTTTTCTATCCTCCCCCCATTCACCACCATTGAAAATAATCATAGGATTAGACTGGGCCAGCAGAGAAACTAGACAACTGCCCTCAGATAAGCATATACAAATTTCAAGTTGTGCCACCTGGTTAAGCAAATAGATGCTGGCTGGGAATAGGGCTGTGAGGAACAGGCAGAACAGTGACTATTGCACCTGGAACAACCAATACATGTTCTGTATAGGGTGGACAGACAGTTTGTGAACTGAAGTTTCCCACGTGCCTGGGGCTGTGTAGTAAAAAGACAGACTTAGGCCTTGTTTATGCATGCAAAATGCACTGAATTAGTAAATCCAACTGTGGATTCAGTTTTGCACAAAGAACATCACATCAGCTTGAAGCCAACACAAACATGCAATTGCATCACGATCACGCAATCCTAAGAGTTCTGCTACATAAGAAAATTGCAGTATCTTTAAGCTAGCATGGGGCTTGAATTCACAAACCCTCATTGATCTAGCTGTGATAATAAGGGCAGTGGTTCCCTGTTTGCTACCATAACTCCCTACCCATGATTACCTTTCTCAAAATGTTTAGTGCATCCCTCTCCTAATCACTTTAGTTCACATGTCAGCCAGTGAAGCCACCATCTTACCACAGGCAAATATTAACAATGATAACTGGGAGACAGACACTCTGCAAACTTAGTCTGGTTGTAGACTGCAGGGTGGATGGGCCAGACTGTGAAAGCAATGGCCTTCTCATAACATTGAGCCTTTAAACTGGGCAAACCCCTATTTTTCAGTTCCAGTGGTTTATTATTGCCTTTAGCTTGGATACAATGCATAATACTTGTGAAATCAACGGAGAGATGCTTGTAGCTGCCTGCAAAAGTAATACCGTTATAGAAGCTGTCTGTAATTTCAAGAAGTCAGAGTTTGGATTGATGAACAGGGCTAATGCTCACGTGAGATCTATCACCGTGCCAGGAAGCAGCAAGCTTTGCGATTTTTGAAAGTGGAGCAGCATACTAAGTAAATACACAATCCTCTCACCTTTTTTAATAAATGTTTAACTTCTTCAGTGTGAAGTGTACATTTTACATGCCTGTTCCACTGTGCACTTTTAACAGACTTTTAGAGCAGCACAACTGAAGGACAGTGAACATTGTCCTAAAGGTCAGCCATGGGCACAGGAAAGTGAAAGACCCATGCATTTTCCTGCTTGCTACGCTTAAAGCTTCCATGGAGCACTGGAGCAGAAAATATCACATGGAGGCAGAGAAATCTGCACTCAGTCAGAGAAGAGCTTGAACAAAAATCATGTAGGGAGGTTGCCTTCAGTGTCCCTTCTCATAAAGAAAAGGTTTGAAATTCAGTCATATCCTGCATGAAAAAGCCTTTGTGGAACTACAATCTGCCTGGAAAGAAACGAGATGGGGGAAGGGACAGGAAACTAGCAGGTGATTCCATATGAGAAGAAAACATAGCTTTCCAGTGTTCCTGTGGGCCATATTGTCTCTACCTTGCAATTTGCCTTGCATTCCCAACCACACTGTTCTTTCACGTTGTGCTGTCTACCAGCATGCAGAAGCCTCCAGAATCCGTTTTCACTCTACCATTGCCCTATTCCCTCTCAGTCCTGTCACAACCACAGCAATATTTCTGTGATAGATGTTAAAAGAGTGATGTCCCTGTCTAGAAGCAACTCATTATCCCAGCAAGTTGAAGGAGGTAATCAAGTAGGTGGTACTGCTGCCAGTGACTTGTGAAGGTCATTAGTCCAAGGCAGGGGGATCATGAGGAGAGAGTACATGAGGAGATGCCTGTGGCAGAGCAGAGTCTTGTCACTATACAGCCAATACTGGCCTTTGTACAGTTTTGTTCCTCACTTCCCTTTCTTCCAAAAAGGGTCGGGATGAAGCTACCTGCTGATCTGCAAGGGATGCCTCCCAGCACATGGCAGCAGGGTTTGGAAGGGCTAATTCCCCACAGGCAGCAAAAGGTGAGGTGCATGGTCAGAGAGACAGGCAGCACCTTGCTGAAGACATCCAGGTTACAGGAGCCGAACAGAACACCTGTGCGCCAGGATAGGTGGACTGGGGAAAGGGAGCTCTGTGACCAAACAACAAACCATCCCAATGATTTGCAGTGAAAGGCAGTAACCTCGGTCCTGTCCCTGCGGTTCTAGGGTCCCAGTGCAAGAGGGCCAGGCTAGCTTAGGAGGGGGCCCATGGGAGCTCATACTGCTGAAGGCTGGTTATACTAGGCCAGAGAAGTCATCACAGGGTAGGCTACGCAGAGGTCATAGCAATGAATTCTTCCCTGGGTCCTGTGCTCCAGTATTGAGGGTTACACACAGAAACAGTGGGGAACAGGACTTGCTGCTCTCACAGGACAACCAAGCTCTCTGACAGGAGCGCTGAGAAGTGAGCACTTGAGCTCACCCTGGCCAGTTATTTGTGAATTTAGGGCTGTCAAACAACAAATCTAGTCAAAACACATTGGCAAATTCAGATAAGCTGGCTAATGAAGATATTATGAAAACTGCATTTTTTTTCCTGGTTGATTCATTCTTCACAAAAAGATTCCACACAGTTGAACTCAGATTTCAGTTTATCAAATGCCTGCTCTCTCCTGTTCCTTTTCTCTTTAGTTTTGTGTAGAGCACCAGTTCTTCAGAACAGAGGTTGCTTATTCGGAGCCTTCTCCATAGTGCCACATGCATTCACCACACTTCAGCTGGAGCACTCCCCATTCTGACAAGAGTCCCCAGACACCTCTCTAACTGAAGAAACTTTGTTAAGCCGTGTAGAAAGGAAAAGGAAACAAAACAACTCCCATTCATGTTGCAGACGTGAAACACACTGAAAGTATAGGTCAGAAAGATCAGAAAATGTTAAAATTTCTGTGGCAGAGCTGACTCAGTGATGGCCTCTTACAATTTATATGTAAACTTCATATTTTACAGTAAAAGTATGGCTATGAAGAACTAGGTAAGCACAGGGTTCTTTTCAAGTGATAGGAAAATGACAACCTGTGACATTGGCCAGGGTTGCCCTAAGCTCAGGTGGAATGTGGGAAAAGCTTACCCAGGAGATACCTGCAGCTGGCAGATATTGAGCTCATTTTTAGCTGTACTCTGAGACAACCCAAAAATCTGTTAACTACATCAGCACAGCACTGTGCTTGAGTTACGTACCCTAATTTTGCCTTTTAATTCCCATTTTCGTTGGCAATGCAGGAAACCTGAATTTTTGATTCTTCATAGCGGATTAATAGTGGCACTACTTCATGATATAAGATACTGAAGTGGTATGATATCACCCTGATGGTTCATATTTTGTAGTGGAGACCCTGCGGGGTAGGAGGCATAGGCGGCTCAGTGGAGAACCACAGATTCAGGCTCATAGCTGCTCAACTGAGACATAATTCATTCAGCTTAGAGCACAGACAGAGTGTACTCATTTTAGTCCAAATGCTGTACAGATATTCCCGAAAGCAGCAAAATGTCTGTTTTCTTATGTTTGCAAACTTCACACTATCCCACCAGGAGGAGGAATCATCCTTACAGAGTTTAATGGCAATGAGAAGGGAAGACTCCTGGTGGGAGAAAGGATTGAGAAGTCTAATCTGCTGTAATGGCCTAATGCTGTCCTGAAAAACAGAGTTTTCAGCCCCTTTCCTTTAGTCAAGGCTTTGCAGAGAACAAGCCCTTCAGCAATACTCGTCTCCACCTAGGACACTGTTCCTCAGCTTCATTGCTACCACTTACCATTTCCTTACATAAGCAGCCCCCCTGCCCACCCACAGACCATGTGGTAGCATCTTCATGCATACCAAAGCAAATGCATTTTTCATCACTTTTGCTGTGTACTTAATGCTTTAACGGAATCCCAAGCCTCTGGGAATCTTTCTTTCCACATTTCTGCCAGCCAATGACTTAGCACCATGAGATATGTGTATATGTGCCACAGACATTGCAGTTACCGCAAAGCAAATTAAAAAAATCTTATTCCATAAACAGGGGGATGGAGGAAGCTCAGTTTCCTATCCATTATCTCACTCTCTATTCTCATCCACATCTCCTAAATCTGTTTGTTTCAGGCTCCCATGCCTTTCCCTGTTTTACAGTGTGGCATGCCAGAAGGGCAGAGTGCTGCATCGTCAGTCTGGACCCACAGATCTGTTGAATGGCCTGCCAGTAGGAGCATGTTAACCAGCCAGCTGGCTCCTGCCAGACTGAGCATACATGGGCAGGACATGGCCTCTCAGCAGAGGCACTAGCAGATGCCTATATCTCTTCTACTCAGCCACCAATTCCCACGAAACACACAGGGACTTGATGGATTTGCTTTCTGTTCTGTTACATTGGTTTCAAATTGACCTGTGGGTTCACACGTTATTACAGAAGGTCTGAAGGGCAGCAGGATTCCCCAGACCTCATTCCTGAAGGAACCAGACTAAAAACATTTTTGTGCTGATCTGCACATCATGCGCTTGTAGTGCAGTCAGTCATGGTGGCAGAGGCACCTCATCAGGATCCTAGTGGCTCAGCAAGAGTAGCCCCTGCAGTCAAGCTCTGTGCAAGGTTAGGGACTAAAATTTGAAATTGTATTTTAAAAGGTGAATGTATGTTGATGTGGGGCGGTATCAAAACACTTTATGCTTCCCAGCCTAACAGTCGCTGGCAAGTGCAAAAGCTGTGAGTACTGAAGCTCCACAAAAGCAGTGAGGGGGACTTAGACATGGTAACAGGAGAGGAAAAGAGAGAAGAACGGACTTGCACAGGAATTGTTCTCCCTCTGCCACACACTTCCAGTGAGACCTGGGTCATCTAAGTTTGTAGGCCGTGCTCTGTTTTCCCATCTGTTAAACAGGAAAGAAGATGAGGGATGGTTCAGAGCTGAGCCAGGGGAGGTTTAGAGTGAACACGAGGAAATATTTTTCTGTCAAGAGGGTGGTCAAACACTGGAACAGGCTTCCTGGTGAGGTGGCCAATGCCCCAAGCCTGTCAGCATTTAAGAGGCATTTGGCCAATGACCTTAAAAATGCTTTAACTTTAGATCAGCCCTGAAGTGGTCAAGCAGTTGGACCAGATGGTTGTTGTAGGTCCCTTTCAACTGAAATGGTGTATTCTATTGTAAACAGTGGAGCACATGGGCAATAAAAGCATGAAGCAAGCCTTTCAAGTTCCTGTGCCCGCTCAGAGCTCTGGGACAAGAAGCTTCCTTTAGACAAGCAGGTCTTGCTGATTTACCTTCTCCAGATGATTCAGAAATTCTCAATGATATAAGATACCATCAGTGCTATTTTCATTTTTCGCACTTGGCTTCCTTCTCCACCCATCTCTTTGGAAAGGACCGACTTGCTCCTGAGTTTTGCTATGAGCTCATGTATCCCTTTTCACTGCTGGTACCACCAAAGTCGCTCAAACAAGGCTGTTGCATTTGACCTTTAGAGTCCATGAGTCAAAGGGTATGGTGTGACCAGCTCACAGTCTGCCATTCATGGGCACATCAGTGATGTTACTCAGACTGCCAGTCAGCCATATAACTACAGCATCCTAAATAACTTCCAAATCAAATCAAGGGTGGTAATATATTGGTGACTCAAGAGAGAAAAAAAAAAGCCTATTATCTCTGAACAAATTTATCTCTTTCCAAAATTAAGATCTTCCGATTTCAATTTCACCTCCTCTGCTGCTGCTGAAATTAATGAAATTACAGTGTCCTCTTTGGGCTAAACAAAACTTCATAACACATAGAAGGAAGGACTTGGCACAGCTCGTTCCTTGGGCACCCTCAAATAAGAGAGTATTTTTCTTTGTCTGTTTTCTCCCATCTCAGATAAAATCTGCCTAGATCAGGGAGATCTTGCTGCAGAGACACATTTCCTTGCTGCAAGCCAAACAGGCCCTTGACAGGAACCACACAAATACACATCTTTGTATATACAAATACACTATTTTCTTACTAATAGTATTTTCATTATTATTGTTGTTTCATTAAAGCTACTTTAGGTTTAGTTTCCAATCCGCATTTCCCTTTTCCCATTCCATGGGGCAGGGAAGGCAGTGGGAACTGAGACGCAACTGCTTGTCTTTAGCTGTTGATCAAGCTAGGTGGGGCCAAACTGTGACAGAGAGGGTGGAAATCAGATGGCCACACCATATAAACAATGAAGCCAGGTCCATGTCCATACTGCTATAAAGAAAAACACTTGCTAAATCATATATAATATGCTAAGAACAGTTGGGAGGGAGATCTCCTCTAGTTCCCTAGCACATGACTCTTCAGAGTGGAGTTAGGATGCCAGAGGTTTTACTTGTAAGATGCCCAGAGGCTTTTTAATACTGGTACACTTGCACAGACAAAACACAGTTAACTGTGCAGTACTTGAAGCCAGACTGGCTTGGTATACAGACCTGTCACATGTGGGCAGTTTACTATGGCTGCAGTTTTACACTAAGTGGGAACGAGAGGCCTTTCAGAGAGATGGCCACGTAGACAGAAAGATGAGGTCACACAGAAAAAGCACTGGGAACTGGATACCATCCAGAATAACCCAGGAACTGACTGATTTTCAGGCCTAGATCAGTAAGCAGTTGTATGTGTAGCAGCAAATGACGGACTAATGAACTGGAAACTATTCTTTGCAGTCTCACGTTGGCCTGCCACAAAAAGAGAGAAGCAAATAAAAAAAAAAGATATATCAGAACTTGCTAGAAACCTCCTCAGGCAAGGATTATGGCAAGAACTGAAAGTTTTGATGGCATTTAGAGTCCTGGCTCCACAAATCTCTTAAAAAATAAAGCAGTGTCTAGAATAGATAGTAGGATCAGACAAAGACGGATCAGTATTATGATCTTCAGATGAGACATAAAACTGGGTCCTGACCTTGTGTGATCATTAAAAATCCCATAATGCTTTGTGTAAAAAGAGAGTTGTTAATCCAACTGGTCTGGAGACAATCTAATTTAGGTAACTCGCTAAAATCTATCTTACAGATCCATCTAAATGCAGTACTCTCCTCTGTTCTCCAGGCTAAAACAGTGTGGCATTTCTGTATGCTGTAGTATATGACTAAGAGAGCCCTCTTAGAAGGCCTTATCTGGCGTAACATGTACAGTTCTGCAGTCCTCAGCACAGGAAGGAGATGGATCTGTTACAGCAAGTCCAGAGGAGGCCACAAAGATGATTAGAGGGCTGGAGCACCTCCCATACAAGGATAGGCTGAGAGAGCTGGCCTAGTTTAGTCTAGAGAAGAAGAGAAGGCTCCAGGGAGACCTTAAAGCAGCCTTCCAGTTTTTAAAGGGGGCCTGCAGGAAAGATGGGGAGGAGCTCTTTATCAGGGAGTGCAGTGACAGCGAAAAGTGATAATGGTTTTAAGCTGAAAGAGGAGAGATTTTGGATTACATATTCAGAAGAAATTTTTTACTGTGAGGGTGGTGAGGCACTGGAACAGATTGCCTGAGAAGTCATGGATGGCTCATTCCTGGAGGTGTTCAACGCCAGGCTGGATGAGGCTTTGAGCAAACTGATCTAGTGGAAGGTGTCCCTGATCATGGCAGGGGGTTTGGAACTGGATGATCTTTAAAGTCCCTTCCAGTCCAAACCATTCTATGATTCATTGATTAGGTGAAGCAATCCTTGTATATGCGCTCACTGCCATTCCTACAAGGAGGTTATGAACCTTAATGTTTGTTAAGGATTGGAGATGTATACCACAATGAATAAGAAATTTATTATGGTGTTCAACATGGTTCAATTTTTAATAAAATCCTTTCCACACTAAAGTAGGTATAAATCAGATCTTCCCAAATTTTAAGTGCTAACAGGTAAACTACAAATGGAGGAGAGCATAACACATATGCC
The DNA here is from genome assembly GCA_033556795.1 of Tapera naevia. Taxonomy (NCBI): domain Eukaryota; kingdom Metazoa; phylum Chordata; class Aves; order Cuculiformes; family Neomorphidae; genus Tapera; species Tapera naevia. The sequence continues at coordinate 7,948,407 of JAUMJJ010000039.1, forward strand.
TTTGCCACTGAATAAGCTTCTCAGACAATATTTGAAAGAGAGCCAGTGACAAGACCGGGACAGCTCGATATGGCTGGGATTATGGCTGCTGAACACATCGATGTTCAACAGGTGAAACTATGAGTGGACCAAACCAGTATATTTTCAAAATATAAATACAGGACTCTTTGATAGGCACTAAAGGAAACCACACCAGTTTGTCCTAAGGACAACTTCCAGGTTCCATCCAGGATGACTCGTAAACATGTCACATTTTCAAAGTCTCAGAACTCCTTGGGGTTCATTCAGTATGGAAATCCTTAGGAGAGGATAAGAGAGCAGGCAAAAACAAACAACAGAATCATCAACTATGCTATTCAGTAAGGAGTTAGTCTCCCAATTTAGTCAATAATTATCTCTCAGAAGAATAAAGCAGCAATAAAACCTTGAAGGCATGCACAGCTTGAGCTATGGAAGACATGAAATACGGATGTAGCAAAATAGTGTGGAATTTTCACTCTAATAAAATGTAAGAAGGCGATCACATCTGTGAGCAGAAAGATAAAGCTCTGAGCGACATAGTGTCTCAACATGAGCATGCTTGCACACACATAAAGAAATGCCTAGGTCAGGGTCTGCCTCTGCACACTAACTGCGAAGGCTGAGGTTGAATTGAGTTCTTCCTTCACACTATCTGTCAAGGCAAGTGTGCTATTATTTTGCAGCTAGATTAAAAGGACAGCTCATTATCAAAGAAGCACTCAATTATAGTTACTTAGAGCACTGGACTCACTTCTTGTGATCCTTTGGCATTACTAAACAAAGGCTGTGATTCCATGCCCATTAAAATTTAAGAATAGATTCCATGGAGAAAAGATCAAGACTAATCTGAAGATGGTTTCAGAGGTGTCCTCACCTTCATCTTCCCAAAGCAGAACATCCAAGTTTTCTTCACTAGGAAAACCTACTAGCTTACCATTTTCCTATTCTTCACTGTTTACCTCAACAGTCTCACCACCTAACAAAAGCCAAACACAAAAAATGGATCCCAGAACAAGTAGTTTCTCATGGTGAAGCTTGCTTTGGATGAGCCTGCACAATAACAGTGCAGGACAGGGGTTTTTAATGCATTAAACTTCCTGGTAAAACCTTGTGCCTTGAAGTGAAGAGAGCACAACTGCAGTGGGACTCTTGTGCTCGCTCCTTCCTGTTCCTCTCACACTGGAAACAAAGCTGGCAAGCCGAAAAGTCACCAGTGAAGTTTAGGTTACAGTTTGCAGCAAGGAGACTGTGGGAACATTTTCCAGCTACTGATTCAGTGCCATTTGTTGGAACAACATGCCGACACCCCAAATGAAGCCTGGGTGAACTAAACCACAAACTAGATTTATGACACACTAAGAACTTGTACCTTTTACAATTAATAACTCATAAGTGGTCTGTTAAGAATGATGCAGAAAGTAAAAATTCCTCTGAGTACAATTCTGACACCGTCGCATTTAAGTTCATTGTAGCCTAAGAACAAAGTGGAAACATCAGAAAATTGGGAATGCTTTCCACATTAGAACATCTATTAGTCCAGTAACTAGGGTCTCCCACAAGATATTATCCTAACCTCTGGCTATTGGTCTTTCTGGAGTGCATCATATTTTCTCTCTAGTTTAGACCAGAGACTGCATTCTGGAAAATGTTCTGTATAACTATAGAATTGCATTTTCTGTTCAAATAAAGGCAAATAATTCCATGCTAGCAATAGACTTATTGCTTCTTTCTTCTATCTCCAGCTAGCTATAGGAATGACTGAAATAAATAGCTACAGAAAGCAGTAAGCAAAGATTGCTGGTTCAAAGGGAAAGTTAGATTGCAAAGCAGGGAACAGTTTCTTAAGAGCAGCTTGCTGGCAGAAAAGACTCATAAAAGAAAACAAAATTTATTGTTTCTAAGAAAATATTGGCAATGACATGCTAATTCTAGAGGAGGTCTGCAAAATGCACATGGATGGGCACACACCTGCTAACTTTTCCAACAGTGCAGTGCTTGGCCTTTGTGGCACCAGTGCACACAGAGAATGAAACTGTTTGACTCATGATGCACGGGAGTAGTTATTCAGTCACTGCTGCATAAAAAATACCCAAGTTCTGCATCCTGCTTTTAACTTCCAAATTGCACTGTTTCAAAAAAAAGATAAGCCCTACCAATATGAACGAAATTTGAGCTTCAGAGATGGCTATAAAACATAAAACTTGTTGATAAGAGCTTATTGCAAAGAAGTATGGTCAGCAAGCCCGCTCTCCTCCATAAATGTTTTAAGCGTTTATGAAACAGTACCAAAGAGAGAGAGAAATGCACTAAAAAGGGTACTTTGCATCCCCCTTCCTCCTACTCTTTTTCACACCAGACAGACAGGAGGAGAGAAATTGCCGCTGCTGCCCAAATAATTTCATTCAGCTAAACCTGACCAAACTTACAGCAGGAAGCAACAAGAGGAACAAAACTGAGTCGCTATCTGTGGCGCCTTCTAGGCAGCAATACAACTAACATTTTGTGAGTTAGCTGGGACACACGTCAGAGACAAAAGACACAGCACTTCAGCAGAAACTTTTATCATTTTAAATTTATTTTTTATAATGTATATTGAAAGAAACAAGGCCAAGTGCAAGGTCCTACACCTGAGTCAGGACAATCTGTGGTTTCAATACAGGATGAGGGATGATGTGATTGAGAGCAGCCCTGCGGAGAAGGACTTGGGGATGCTGGTTGATGAGAAACTCGACATGAGCTGGCAATGTGCGCTCACAGCCCACAAGGCCAACCATGTCCTGGGCTGCATCAGAAGAAGTTTGGCCAGCAGGGCAAGGGAGGTGATTCTCCCCCTCTTCTCCACTCTCGTGAGACCCTACAGGGAGTATTGTGTCCAGTTCTGGAACCCCCAACATAAGAAAGATACGGAACTGTTGAAATGGGTCCAGAGGAGGGCTACGAAGATGACCAGAGGGCTGAAGCGCTTCTGCTGTGAGAACAGGCTGAGAGAGTTGGAGTTGTTCAGCCTGGAGAAGGCTCCAGGGAGACCTTACAGCAGCCTCCCAGAACCTGAAGGGGCTACAGGGAAGCTGGGGAGGGACTTTTTACAAGGGCAAGTAGTGAGGGCTTTAAATTGGAAGGGAGAAGATTTAGATTAGACAGTAGGAAGAAATTCTTGGTGATGTGGATGATGAGGCACTGGCACAGGTTGCCCAGGGAAGCTGTGGGTGTCCCCTCCCTGGAAGTGTTCAAGGCCAGGTTGGATGGGGTCTTGATCAGCCTGGTCTGGTGGGAGGCGTCCCAGCCCATGGCAGGGAGATTGGAACTGGATGGGCTTTAAGGTCCCTTCCAACCCAAACCATTCTATGATTCGATGAAATATAGATGCTAAGGGTAGAAAGCTGCTTTTTTTTGTGAAGGATGCTAACATACCTTCGCAGCTGCACAGCACACCTGTGAGGCTGTCATTGTATCGTCATGGTGTGACATGATTCAGCCTCCCTCCAAACCTACAATTCACTACCAGCAATACAATAACTGAAGTTAATTCAGAGATCTTTGCATGTCCTACTGCTCTGAAGAGGTCAAATGCACCCTGAACGTGCATTGTGATGGAAGCTGCTAGCAAAAGCCCATGTGCACTGAAGTAGCCTAGAATATTGTTTTGAAGACATGCTCGTTCATTTTGTAAGGTAAAAGCTTACTGTGGTGCAAGCAGTAACAGAGACGTCACTTCATTGCAAAGTGTCAGTTTTCCTTTCAGCCAACAGATCGAATAGACTAATTGCTGAAATGTTATCAAACACCAGACAGATCAAACCCAAATAGTGTGACGTGCTTACACCACCTACACAGCAGGCAATCTGAGTCTTACAAGTAGTTACAGTCTTCTTTGCCCTTAGGTTTCCAAATGGGCACTTGGTGCATGTTATTTATGGACATCGGCCCCAAATTTCAGATCAACACCCTAAGAGATGCAAGTTTCCACCTCAAACTCAGCGGTGGCATCTCAGTTCTCTAAGCTTAACTATTGAATTACTGATTGAGAAAAGAGTGAGAAAAGCCAACAGAAGTTACTAGAAGGGAAAACTCAAAACAGAAAGAAAGAGAGAAACAGGGAAGGAGAGCCCAGTGAAGGACAACAGGGACACAAACTCTTACAACGCTGCTGGTCCTTTCAACCCAAGTGAAGTTGCAGAGTGAGAATTTGGTCTCTTCACACTCCTCTTTTCCTCTTTGGGATGGGGCTGGCCAGAAATCCACACGCAGCATTTTTGCAACAGCTGATTCGAGACTCAAGACTACCACAAAAAAATTAAAAGAATGGAAGGGAACACACAGTGGTCGTTTTATCCCTGCATACAGACACCGCTCATCATGCGAAACAACAGCAGACGTCCACGGTGTGTCTCCATTCTAAGGGGGCAGGAGGGGAAGGCCCAGTTTTAGAAAACTAAGACAAAGGCCAGTAAATTACCATAAAATTATTTTTGCAAGGGATATCAGAGGGCTGCTTTGTGAATGGAGCTCATATGGGCTTCCGTAAGCTGAAAGAAAACATGTTTTACCCCAGAGCTGATCATCAGCTGGAGGCAGGACCACTTCATTGGTGAGAGACTTCCAAGAACTTTGCAAAACTAGGAAGGAGCAAGAGTGAGAATTAACATGCCTTTCTGCTCCACTTTGTCTGCCACAAAAAGAAATGCATTTGTCTGACCCATAGCATATTTACACACCCAATTCTTAGGGCTAGTTCTACCTGTCCATGACTTCATTGGCAAAGATGTTCAGCGTTTGCCTGATATTAGTAAGTGCCCAGACAGAATGCATTAGCTTAGAAATGGATTATTAAATTCCACTGTCAAACTGAAGTAGTCAACAAATACAGTGGAATGCAAGAGCTTTAATCATAGAATGCTTCATGTGTACTTTTCTGTTCAACAATTCCCACAAGTAGGGTTTCAGTCCTATTTTGAGTTCTTCCTTGCCTAACTCTTTCCTTTCTTCTTTCAGGCTCTGTCCTACCCCTGTGTGTAGTACAGCCAGCCACTGAGTTGCCTGTATCTTCTTTCGGAATTGCCAATGTGGGCCAAGTGACTCCACAGGGATCATACACCCAGAGAATTCAAATCACGCATTCGAAGGATCGCAAATCAACTCCATTTCTTCTAGGTAGAGAAGGACATGCTTCCAAGCTGATGGGACGACTCTCCCCTTTCAAAATGCAAAGAAAGATTCAGTATAATGCAGAAAACTGCTGCCATTTAAGTTATGGGATGCAAAACCGCGACAGCCCCACTATCTCGCCTGCTAACTCAACAGCAATACAAGGATTATCTTCAACTCATCGCCAGTGTAATCAAGTATTTGTTTTTAAAACCACATTGTTGCTGTCTTCCGGCACAGCCCCTGCTGAATTTATCCCAATACAGATTCTCACTGCTCCTACGTGGGATAACATCAGTAACTTAGATGAAACCAAGCATTTTCTAACTATTAGGATCTTTTTTTTCTTTCTAAGAATTAGCAGATAGCATCTGTGGGGATTTTTTTATATGGTTGTTGTTGGCGGCTTTGTCTCCCACAAACATATGCTGTTCTGAGTTAGAACCACTTGAACCCTAGAAACCTATTTGTGGGTCTTATTTTCAGCAAAATTATTTTCTTATCAAAGAAGTCTTAAGTTTTTGATAAAGAGTTAAGAAGTCATATCAATTTTTGGGACAATTTTCATTTTCTTCATCTCTTCACTTACTCTCATTGGGATTAAAATGGATTAACAGAACCAGCAGTCTTTGGTCCTGTTTCTCTTAAACTGCATTCAGTTTAAGCTTCCATTGCATTTTTCCAAAATGCTCCTGCTGCAAAAGCACTGAATGATTCTTAGCAACTAATCACATAAAAAAATATTTAATTCTCCACTCTTTCTCCAGAAGTATATGCAAAAATAAAAAATGCAGAAAATTCAAACCAGCTTTAAGGGTTGATTTGACTTGGGTTTTTTTTAAGCCTTGATTGCATTGAAGCCGATAAAGTTTGCATTTAAACTAGGGAAAGCAATGCCCTCTAGTGTTCTGCAGAGAAATCTGTACAAGGCTGCCCGAAAAAAAAAAAAATCAAGTTTAGGATTACTGTACCACCTCAAGCTCACATGCAGTGTCCTTAGAATGTTCTGCACACAAGTGTGGCCTGCAGAACCATCTGAGATCTTCTCGTTTCTTTCCCTCCACTGCTGATGCTGGCATCAGGATTTCATGTCAAAAGATGTAGGCATCTTCTGGGCATATATTGCTGGCTTGAGGAACATCTGGGAATGCGAGGGACTTTTGAGAATCAGGCAAAAGCCTGATCCTTTCCTTCCCAGAGTTCACAAAATAAATGAAATCCAACTTCCCTCTCATTACTTAAAAATCCCATCTATGGACAATTTTTTACTGCCCTCCCACTTGTGGCATGTGACAAGTCACATAATACCCACATTGCACCTTCCCCAAGTCCTCAGGACTTGGTACCCCGTGTTACTGACCCACCACACAAGCAGGATGATGCATCTGGCTTGAAGAATTCTCTTACAGAACTCCAAAGCTTAGTGCATTTCCTCACAGCACCGTCATTGCCAAGATACTGATAAACTGCAAACAGAACTACCCAAACTCAAAGATTTAGATAAAAGAGAGCATACTCGTAGTTAAAAAAAAACCTCCAGAGCAATCAAAATATTTATTTACACATTACAAACCTCAACTTTGCATTGTGCAAAGCGCTGGAAGAGTTTATAACCGGAGTTCTGAAAAGCAAAAGGCAAACTCCTTCATGAAGGCCACTCTTACAGCAGCAAGGAGTCCTTAAATTTTACCATCCATTGCCCTTGAAAGGCAGCTGCTGGGCTCCCACCATCTCACTAGAATAGAAACCTGAATGCCATTGATGAAGTTTTTAGTCACATAAAGTACTTTTAAAATAATTAACAACAAAACCACTCATGATGGGCTTTTGTTACTCTATGTGCAGTAGAGTGAAATCACAGATCAAAAGCCTCATCCAATCTGTTCCGGAACACCTCCAGGAACTGGGCTTCCAACAATATCTCTGAGCAACCTGTGCCAGCGCCTCACCACCTTCACAGTAAAAAATTTCTCCCTAATAGCTAATTTAAATCTACCCTCTTTCAGGACATTCACAGAAGCAAGGTTAATACAAGCATGGTTTCTTTGGAGGGAAGCTGGTTTGGCCCATTTGATAGGTAAAGACAGAAGCATAGGTCTTCTGGCTAGGCATCACCCTGTGCCTTCCAGAAGAATTTATGCACAAGAACAAAACAAAAGAAATAACTTCAACAAAATTTGTTTCTAAAAGTATGTTCTCCAAAGTCTGCCAGAATGACCATAGTTCTGCAAAAATTATCAGATATAAAGAAAATGTCCAGTGAGATCACACCTAGGGTCAATTCCAGACTTGATCTGGCACTTGTGATAAGCCTTTTAGGGCACTGTATTTGTAGCCTTTGTGTCTGAATCTGCAATACAGAATTTGAATGCAAAAGTGTGATCCAATTATGAATTTTTAAAATCAGGTTTAATCTTAGGAACACCACTGTAATACTTAAATTACCTTCCTCTCTTCTCAGAGGGCATCCGATATGTATTCTCGTTGAACAGATACTTCCCCCGCAATGGGGAACGTTCACTGCCAAGCATCCTTCCCTGCTAAGAAATAATTTTTGATCTTGTAATACGGGAGAAAGAGCAGTTTAGAGACTATCCAAAAGACAGCCAAGGGAGGATATCCAGTGGTTGGACCACTGCACTAGAAACAACTATTTCTTAGAAGTCTGACACAGTAAGTCTGTGTGACTGATTGTGTGCACACAACACTGTTCTGGAAAAACTGCTTGTGTGTATATATATATATATATATATATATATATATATATAATATTAAAAAGAGCTCTCAGGATAAGCTTCCCTGCTTTACTGTCATTTTATTTGCAGGGGACAGGTGGAGAAAGGGTCATTCAAAACTCAGAGTACCAAAAAAAGCAAGGGAAAGATCTGGTGAAGACAGATGGTATCTCGAGAATTCACAATCTCCAGTCTGACTGAACAGAATAGCTTCTCCGCTTCCTTCAGTTTATTCAACATTCCAGTACCTCTCAGACACATTCTCACCTTCTCCCCAGGGAAACAGAACCACACAAAAGAGAACAGAGGAAAATATTCCACCATTCATCACAGAGAGGCTACACACACACATTGCCATATCTTGAGAAGATGTGTACTGTCTGGAGGACTGGGAGCATTCTATTACTTCACTTTGCAAAGATGCCACGAGTGTCCAGGTAAGACACTGAAACTGTCTGAAGTACACATAGTTTCATCAGTGAAGCATAAACTGAGCTCTTCCATTCTTCACCTTGGCTCTCTTCTTGCACAAGTGTTTGCTACAAAATTAGTTCTGGTGCATTCTTCTTATTTTCTTTCTGTGTCACCATCTGCAGGCACTTCAGTTGCACAGGAGAGAGCTGCTCATAAAGGTCAAATCCCAAAGGGCTCTCTGCATTCAGCAGTCTGTAGCAGAATAGGTGCTTTTTCAAGGTCTGAAGAAAGAAACAACAGCCATTTAGCATGTCTGAAAAGAATCTAATCTTTGCCACTCTGTCACCAATAAAACTTTTCCACCTGCCAGACAGTACAATTCCGTCAAGTCAAACATATTTAATTGCATCATTTTCAACAGAAAAGCTATAAAAGGTGAGTGTCTTTCAAGGAAATTCAGTTTTGATTTGCATGACACTTCCTCTTCGGAACACAACTCCTTTGTCTCAACAACCCCTCACAAAAACTCCTTGCCAGAAGCCTAAATGGAGGTCTGAGTAGGATCTAAAAACTTACCTTGGACACTGAACAAAGGGCCAAATGACTCAGCTCTGTCACACAAATGACAGACTTTGGCAAAGAAGGTTTCTATCTGTTTTGTTCTTTTGGGGGAAGCATTCCACTATGAGTTAAGGGAGATCACTGCTGACCACCTGTTCATAGTTCTGCTAGAATCATCCCTCTAGGACCTCTCAATACCCATGGCATGGAAATACAGTACAGATTCCAAGGGGCTCAGCAATTTGAGTTCAATTACTATGAGAACTGGATAACAGTATCTGCAGTGATCACAGCTCAAAATCCTGCTGCTAATCTCCTCTCGTTCTCAAATTAGCAAGGTAGTTAAACACAAATTTCAAAAGCTAAAGGTAAATCTGTAGGAGTACTGTGTCTGAAAAACTTAAGTCCCGGCAGCATGGATCCTACCTTACCCACCCACAGCCATGTCTTCCATAGCATTCTTTTCCAAGCAGCAGCAGTCTCCTGGGAGCAAAACACATACTTTGCTTAATACGGCATGATGCTGTCTTTGCCCATGGGTGTGCAGCATTCCAGGGGAATACTTGGCTCATTACGATGATGCTCCAAAGAGCAGCTTGTTCCATCAGAGATGGCTATCACTTAGATCCTGCCTCTCTCCTCCCTCCCCTGACCTGAAACTCAGCTGGCTTCTCTACTTTCAGGTAGAACTGTAGGTCAGAGGCAAAGTGTTAGCACAAGTAGCCATTGCCAGAGGTCCCAAAGCCGTGGGAGGGTTTCTACTTGGTTATTTAAGCCAGGCGAAAGGAAAGAGCACTCTGCACCCCCACCCCTGCATATCCCACAAAGTTGCTGGCTTCCAAGGTTTACATAGGACTGGCTACTATGAATGCAAGTACTTTAGGGCATAATGAACAAGAGCTGCTGTCCTCCTCTCATATGTGGATCCTCCAACAGCTGACCAGTCCTCAAAACATTTGCTTACAATCTTTTTTCTCCAAGTCAAGGTCTCATGGGAGAAAATAAAGCAGTTCACGTGAGCTACAGCCACCATGTAAGGAACAAGACACCAGGTGTGGCACAGCACGCCAGTGACCATTGTTGGGATATAGAGTTGCAGGAGGTTCAGGCTATCCTCATGGGGGGAAGTGTATCACTCAAGTGTCAAAAGTGCTCATATTGCTGAAGAACTACCTTGTAGAAATGTACTGTCTGAATTGTGCCACACTCTGCAGCAAAACAGAAGCCCCAAAGACTGTGCATGACAAAACCTAGTACTGCAGTTGGTTAAGTAAGCAGTATCGGCAAACAAGCCAATGCCAGTGAGCTGCCACGAATTCTGATCTTCAGCTAGATTTTTTATGATGTGCAGAAATACTGCTGCAGTGACATGTCTGATGTAACACATTTGAAAAGCATTGGGCCTTTGATTTTTTTTAAAAAGAAAATCCACCTTTCCCCACATTCATGCATAAACCAGGCTAATACCCATTCACTCAAGACATTTCAACAATAAACCAGCAAGCAAAGCCAAAAAGCTATCTTGTATCCAAAACAGACATTGCAAAAATGCTGCCGCTTATGCACTCATGAAATATGTATTTTTAAAGTCTATTCAGAAAGAACCTAGCTTTAATGTACATCAACACAACCATGCAAACTGCTGTGTGTTCACTCTGCATGGGCAAAACAAGAACTTTTCATACCAGCAATACTTCCAGAGCCCACAGCAGACACATCATGTCAGTACAGGCAAGACCACTACAAGGAAGAGTGACCATAAGCACGTTGCTCAATAGTAATGGGGCGGTCATTACATGTAAAGATATATCTTACGAAAAAATACAGTACACAAAAGTATTAAATTGACGCAAATACTCTATTTGGGAGGTCACACTAAATAGCTTTCAGAGGTCCTACAACCTAAAATTCTCTATGATTCTGGGTCTATTTCATATAAAGGATACTTTTCTGCCTATTACTTTTATAAGATTATAGAACTTGGATGCCTTGGAAATGCTTTGAGGCTATTTTAGTATTGAATTAAGCATGACATGACTCATTTGCAATTCTCTATAAATAATTTTTATTCTCCCCAACAGTTGGGTATTTTTGCTTAACCATAAAACAGAGCTTCTCTTTCTCTCCCCCACACATACAAAAGCTCGTGTGTTCTCCATCTAAACAAATGAGATGACAATGTATTTTTCACAACACAAGGACATATTACAGATAATTTAAAATTCAAATGCTTTAGAGACATCTTGTAGGGAAATAAATGCACACCAGTAAGAAAGCAAAAGAGATGATTAATCAAACCATGAATTCTGACACCCCTCCTACACAACAGAGGGCAAAGGCAAATTTACTTCCAGAGGAAGATGGAAGAATTTTGTAAGTAGCTAAAATAAATGCCTACATTGATAACTTTGGGTTGGTTTTTTTTTTAATTATCTTCCATTTCCCTGTTTAAGTGCCTGTAACAAGCCATATGAGAGTGCAACAGAACAAAAGCCTGAGTGGCAGAAACCTGGTAAGCAGCTTGTGCATGCCTTGGAACACCTGGAGTACACAAACGCTGAAACAGGAGTAAAATTCAGAGATTTTCTATCACGCTCCTAGGAGCACTTACAGGCCTTAAATATCCCACTATCCATTACCAGTACATTATTCTATGTATTTTATAGCACAGACTGGTGGTGTTCTGCTGATACTAGCAATTTCCTGGTTGGTAATTTATTAGATGCTATTAACAACAGTGAACTCCTGAGAGGTGCTCACTGCACTGTAATGGGTGCTGCTCTTGGTAGAGGTTCTGCATTTATAGTGTCAGTGTGATAACCTGTATGAGTGAATGCAATTATCTCTGAAGTGGAAAATTGTCTAGAAGAGGATAAGAGGGGTTGGAAATACTCATAAATTACCTCAGAGTTGTTAAGACAAATGAACGGCAGGAAAGTTCAACCAGGGCTGCAAAACACAAGGGTAGTGATAAAATCTCTAGTTTATACAGTTCTAAGCTGTGGGAGAGTACAGAGCACCGCACACCAGCGTGCGCTCTGAACATCTGCTGTTGGTCAGTGTCACTGAGCTGTGCTATCATTTCCTGTAACTGCGTTACATAAAACAAGAAAAGCACAGAAAACCTTGACACAGCTCTTCCGCTGGTACATAGCAAAAGGCATCATTATTACGACACTGCCAACAATTCCTTCAAAACACACATATGCACCTTCTTCACAATGATTACTTCAGCTTCATCTCAGAGTCACCTCCATTTTTCCTCTATCTTTACTTAGAAAGTAAGGAACACAGAACAAAGGTTCTTTGCAATCAGAAAAGCTCTTCTGAGAATCACTCACTAGCCTGGCTGTCGCATTTCAGCCTCCAGATGCCAACACTCTGATGAACTTCACAGCAGAAGCAACACTGTGGATGCCGGAAAGTAAATACCCTGTTTCAGCCACTTGGGACTCCCACTGAGTACGGAGAAATTCCCTTACAATGGTCTCAATCAACCAAGGACAGTCAAGCAGCTGCAGAGAAATAGCAGGCAGCACAAATAACTAAACATATGCAAGTATACAGACATGCAGAAGACACACAAAACATGTAAGTTTGTCTAATCTCATTACTGTAAATTTACCTGCTTGCTTCTTCCCTTTCTCAACCCTTCCTCTACCATAACAGAGTTCCTGTACAATGGGCGATTTACCTGGCTGCATGCTTCAGCAGAGGAGTGCCTTGCTATGTGAGTGAGGATGTGCAGTATATCCAGGACTAATGTTGGAACAAGTTGTACCACCTCCAAGATGTACCTCAGCTAGTGCCGGATCCGTGTCTTCAAAGCATTATGGTATTAACGATTGCTCTTTGAACTGCAGTTGCTGGAAGACAAAAGCAGATTTAACTACATCTTCTGCAAAGAGAAGGTTTTAAAATTACCAATGCAGAAACAAAGAGGTTACATTTCTGCAGCTTTGCCAGTAGGCTAGCAAATGAACAAGAGTTAGCTCAAGAAAGCAGGAACAACTGAACTTCTGTTCTGAACCACACCACTGCTGGCATTTGGATACTTGTGTTTTCCAGAGTAAGATACTGTAAGTAAGAAGGAATAGGAAAACAACCTTCCCTATAAAGGACTACTCAAAACTATGTGGCTGAAAAGGGTTCTCATGTTCCTTGAATCATTTTGGTTAGATACCACCTCCACCCAATGCAGCAATCTATGAGTTCCTGTTACGTGAGAGACAGCTGACAGAAGCAGAGAATAGACACCAATCTTATTTTGCAGTAGGAAAAGAGAGATGCAAAGAGATGATGTGATTTTTATTTTACGGTTCACAGAGCAGAAGACCTGTGAAGAAGATCTGTGGTGGTGCTAAGAAATAAATCTGCAGTTTAAGTGACAGTGTTACACATTCCTAGTTCTGCAAAAAGGCAACTCCACAACACCTGAGTTCACAGTACTGATAATTTTTAAAAGTTGCAGCCAAGCAAAGTTGTAGTTCCAGGCCTGACCAAGTTCAGTTGCTGGTTTAAATACTTGTTTTCCAACTGCATGGAGTAATTGGATTGTAACAGCCAATAAGCAGGTGGGAAATGGAATTCCACAACTGAAACAGTGGAGAACTTTATCCCAAATACCTTCAAAACTCTGGCATTCGGAACTAGTTAAAATCCATTATGCTGAACCATGTAACTGTTTCCAGAATTACAAACTGATCTTATCTCTCTGTCTACACCTCTTTGGTTAAGTTTTTTAAACAGAGTCACCTAGCACAATTCATTTGAACTCATGAAGCCTCTAAAGGAGACCAGATGCCCAAGCACAGCAATTCATTTTCCCAGGGAAGCTTTTAACAAAGCGCCATTCGAACGCAAGCTCAAGCATATGGACTAAGGGATGCGACGGTAAGTTTTAACATTCGCAGCAGGCCAAGCGAGTTGTATTAGTTCCACCAAGGTTGGGTTTGAGATAACAAAGACTGCTATTTTTAGATTTCCTACCAGGAATATGGGATTAGTCTTAAATACACGAGAAATTCCTTTCATGTGCTGTAACTCTTTATGTGAGAAATACAAATATGAAGAACGAGAGTGGGAAATGCTAAGCAGCCACCTTATGTCAAATACAAAAAAAAAGTCATTCTACAAATCTAGCTAGTTCTGAACTATTTAGCTGTAATACTCATGTTTAACTTTACAGAAGTGCATACAGACACTTGAATAGTGGCTGGAACCTTTTCACTTTTAGCTTAAGTAACAGAGCCTGAAAACCATGTCTGTATGCAGTCTTTCAGCAACTCTTACAAGGTCATCAGTGTGCTTGTTGCCAGATTCCCTAGAGGAAGTTAGAGATACTTAATGATACTGAAATCACACAGGTCAAGTCTCAACATTTTCAGAGATCAATAAGATTACCCTCCTGGTAATACATGACAGAAACAAAGTTCAACAGCCAGGGAGGAGTTCTAATTCTTGTTCAGAATGCTCTTAATAGCACACGCAGTAGGGTAGATCAACAGTACAGGTTACCACTGTGGAGAGCCTACTTTCCTAAAAAATATTTCAGGTCTATCTCTGTGTTTACCTTTACAGCACTGTATCGGGCCACATCTGCATCTAGTTCATTTATATTTTTTAATTTTTTATCTTGAGTCTTCTCTGTTCCATTTAATTCTGCCTCGTCGTCTTCTTTCTCATTGTTGGGGACAAAGGGGAATGCAGCCATCCCTCAGTACCATGAGAAAGTCTAATCAAGATATTTCTATAAAGAGAGTAAATCACATGAAATAAAATTCTCACAAAGAAATCCTGGAAGATAAAAAAAAATTCAAGGATGCTTTTGATTATGGAATGCTTTATTGATTCTCACCTAACCCTAGGAAAACAGGAGCACAATAAAGGTTATTCTAAACATGTACAAGTAGAATGCAATGCATTTTCAGGGAAGTGATTTTAACTTACGATGCACACACTTGGGAAACCATGAAAGCAATTACTGTGAGGTGAATTAAATTCACTACACAGGTAAAAAAAAAATGCAGTTTAACTGAAAATCATTTAAGACCAAAATAAGTAAATAAACTGCTAAGGCTCTAGAAGTCAAACTGTAATTTGGCATTTATTTGCTCTATTCCCATTTCTGGACCTGTGTGGAATTTAAGCCACAAATGATACAGAATGGTCATGTAAAAACAGGTATGTTAAAATAAAAATACAACTGGTATGCTAAAATACAATAAAAATCAGTTTATGTTTGTTTTGCTTTTGTTTGACTTCCCTCAGCTTCAGCAAATAAAATCCCCCTTTTTTGTTCACAACTAATGACAGCATCAGATTCTCTAAGGTTCTAGGGCAATCCTGCAATACGTGAGCTTTCAACTTTTAAGAGAGGGTACTGCTCCCACAGCAGACCT
Organism: Tapera naevia; assembly: GCA_033556795.1. Classification (NCBI taxonomy): domain Eukaryota; kingdom Metazoa; phylum Chordata; class Aves; order Cuculiformes; family Neomorphidae; genus Tapera; species Tapera naevia. The sequence goes on from JAUMJJ010000039.1 coordinate 7,963,684, forward strand.
ACTTCCCCCAAAATGCTTTAGAATATAAAAGACAGACAAATCAAGTGTTTGCACTACTTAATAACTGCTTTAAATTTCCATTTTCTGAACTGGCAATCACAAATAACTACCACATTAGACCCTGAGCTGTTTTGAAAAATTTCAAATGGAAGTGCCAGACATTTTTAAACAAACAAACACCCCCCAAACTAAATAAAGTTGATAAGTGAGTGAATGACATGGTCTGAAGAGGCCTGACATTAGTAGATGAAGCTCTGAGACCATTTAGAACACAGAGTTTGGGACTGTAGCCTTCCTTCCACCAAGAGAAGGAAAAGCACAAGATAGAATATCTGCATCTTCAAAGGAAACAAAGAGAAAGGGGATTCCTTTCCATAGCTATTGAATAATGAACAAAACCTTCAGACAGCATGATTGTTGTGTGTGTTGATCTTCTTTGTTTACAGTGGGGACAAATACTGTTTGTGTTACAAATCCTTGAGGAGAAGGCCACACTTACAGCCCTATCCCTTCCTCAGACACCTTTTAAAACTCAGCAGACCTTTTGAAACTCTAGGAAGGAGTCTCCAAGTGAGAATACATACTGACAGAACTCACAGTGCTGCTCTGGGCATTGTGAGAGTCAGCACTCCCCACTTACATAAGGCATCACACCACAAGCTCTGATCTCAAATCAGAGCATTGCAGTCATTTATAAACCAGAGGAATACCAGAAGAAAGAAAAGCACATCAAAATGCTGATTCATAGCATTAATTACCCACCCTGAGTGGGCAGGACTCATCTAGCGGAACACAATTAGGCTCATAGTTTAAAAAAGAAGCAAGATGTGGAAAACGCTACGTGGTCCTTCATTTATCTTGCCTCCCCACTAGGGATAGTTCTCAAGGTCTGGGACAAGTTGCAGGGAGCTTCTTGAGATCTACACACTCTTCCCTATCACCAGCCCCTTGCAGTCTAACACTGGAGCAGCTTTTGTGGAAGAAACTTGAAACAGCCTACAGCATGCTTTGCCTCTAAAAGACTGCTTCTGTCCAACCAGGAAGACATCTTAATCTTGCTGCTCAGCTCTCTCTAGTATCTCGGAACACCCTAAAAAAGTTTCAACCTTGTAACAGGGGAAAAAAAATCAAGGAAAAAAATAGACGTATGAGAAACAGGAAAACTACAAAGGAAGAAGACAACATAACAGGCCTTATTAAAAAAAATGGTAAATATAAATGGTACACATAGATCAGTTATCGCCAAATCTAAATTGCAAAGATGTCAAGAGGAAGAGAACCTCAGCAACCTGCACTGAATTTAACCATGAGTCAGAGCTAATGCAAAGAGGATAAAAGATGTCTGAATCTCTCAAACTGGGATAACACTCCCTTGGTCTGTCCCAAAGCACAGCAGTGGCACTCTACTGACCACCAAGCTAACTCATCCAGCAAGCCTTTGTTCAAGCTACCTACCACATCTTGTCATTCTGATTCCCATAAACAGCTCAGCATGAAATCAAGCCGCAGCACTTAATGATTGTCTCACCTCATCACTGAGTGACACCAGCAGGGCCCAGAGATCACTAACAGATGCTGCCATGATATTATCCACTGCAACATCCAGTGAGAAGTGCAGCAAGAAGAGAAATCCAGCATCAAGCAGCAGATGCAGAATGCTGCCCTTCAAGGAGGAAGCAAACTCTCCAGCCTTGGCCTGAAACATATGCCACACAAAGACAGTGTTAAAAGTGGGTACATCTCAACAATCTTCCCATTTTTACTGTAAAGCACCTAAACCACATGCAGGGTTTCCTTCCTTTATTTTCTCCTCCTTTCATTCTACTGAGGCAAGCAACTCCAGTTCCTTAACGCACAAAACCTTTCTTCTAAAGCCTGACTCCACCCTGTTCTGCCCCATCACTCTCAGAACCACACTGTTTTTAGTCTGCCTCCACTGCTGTTGGAGGGAAGGTTTGCACTTCCCATAAGAATTAGGTGGAAATGTGCACAGAAGTAAATATTCATTTTTGCTTCATGCTATTGGCACATTGCTTTATGAGTAGGTTGGTTCGTTCTCACCTCCTACAGAAAAAGCATATCATGAAGCTGGCTCAGACAAAAGTGGAAGGGTCATTGCCAAGGACAGGTTTGTCATGAAAGTAACACCAAAAAATAACTTGTGTTCAAAGCAACAACGGAACTGAAGTTGCAGCAGTGCTGCTGAACAACACTTGCAAGCACCTCTCTCCAGAGAAACCCAAAATTCGGTTTGTTATATACCAACACTTAACTTTTCTAACAGTAAGGAGATCCTCAATGAAAAAGAATGCCCTGCTGGTGATTTTGCTCACCTTCATTGAGTAGTAGAAAGCAAACAGTGAGCATCAGAGAATCCAGGCCCTGATTCACCAGAAACTTGAATTATAGAATCATAGAATGGTTTGGATGGAGGGGACCTTAAAGAGCATCCAGTTCCAACCCCCTGTCATGGGCAGGGACCAGGCTGATCAAGGCCTCATCCAACCTGCCCTTGAACACTTTCAGGGAGGGGGCATCCACAAATGCCCTGGGCAACCTTTGCCAGTGTCTCGCTACCCTCATAATGAAGAATTTGTTCTTAATGTCTAATCTAAATCTTCCCTCTTCCAATTTAAAGTCATTTGGCCTAATCCTATCACTAATTGCCCTTGTAAAATGCCCCTCCTCAGCTTTCTTGTAGCCCCTTCAGGTACTGGAAGGCTCTTATAAGGTCTCCCAGAGTCGTCTCTTCTCCAGGATAGTTATAAGGAATTACAATGAGGAATACCATGGAAAGTGACTTACCTTTTGAACAACGCAACTCAAGACCTGTAGATCCCATGTGCTCTGTAGAATAATTTGGTTGCGAAACAAATGAAAGAGCTCTTGGAGAGAATAACCAGCCCTCTAAATGGAGAAAAAAAACGAAACACGATAAAACACTCAGCTATAAGTAAAAAAGGTCTCTTAAAATAAAATTAACTGTTTAATACTGCATAATGGGAGATAAACCACAATGCAATGTTTTCTGTTGCTTTGTGGCAACTGCAAAAGCGATTTTAATCATCGATGTTAGAGGAGAAAATTGAACGTCTTAAGAAAAGGATGCACATGTACCTTTTTCCAACACCACAGAGCCTTAATGACATTAAAGAGAAAAAACACTGATGAAGTTTTCTGAAAGCAAAGCACTTAATGCATGCAGTCCCAACCTCTCTTCAGGAGCTTGTTTCAAAAGAAAACCACCCATCCACACTTTCCTAAGGTTTCTGTCACCAAAAAGCCTTGCCTAGTCAAACACAGAAAACAGAAGCAGGTGGGCCATTCCTAGTACATTACAGCTACCCCTATCTCTTCACCATGACGATGCAGACCTAGATGTGTCAGTAGATCAGTATCTGCAGGAATTTATTCTCCCTTTAAACTGAATCAAGCCTGCATTCCTTACAATAAAAGTGTGGAGGGAAAAAAAAGACTTTCTATTGCCTTCCACTTCATTCATCACTTAAATACCTCTTCTTACATCAGCTGCTGGAAGGGGAGAGTTCAAAACTCCCCAGGTCAGGCCTCAAATTCTTCAACAAAATTTCCTCCCTTCTTTCCTTATTTCTTAGCTTTCAGACACATTTCATCCCAGATCACAGCTGCTAGACTCTCACTTCCTAGCTCACTTGAGCTCTACAGACTGAATCGACCACGTATCGACCCACCCTGAGGAAAGAACTGGGTAATCTCTCAGACTAATGAGATCTCACAGACTGAGTAACCAGAAGATTGGCTTCCGAAGCCTTCAAAACTGCCACCTCTGAGAAGCATGATTCAGACACAAGCAAGGAAAAATATCAGTTTCTCTTTTCAAACCTTTTTTGGTTTTCTTCTGCTGGGATGACGGTAAATCATTCATCCATTTCTTTTTGGGTTTCACAGGCAGATGATCATCTTTGAGAGAGGTCGGGGAAATGGCAGTCTTGCCTTCCAAGGCAGGGATGAAGAAAACACTATTCCCTTTTTGCAACCTCACGGCTTAAAGATGGCATCAAATACAGGATTCACGTAAAATAAGAAGAAAACAATTTTCAAGCTGACTGTTGGCTGATGCATAAACATCAAAGGTTCCATGACAGTTTGAAGAGGAATTAAACAGCACTGCAATGAAATTCACAGACAAGGCTAATTTGAGAGACCCTGAACAGAAGTCAGGACACAAATAAGGCAAAGTGATTAGAACTAGGGCAGAAAAATAACACCAGCCCTACTTTTGAGAAGGCAAACAAATATCATCCAGGAAGGGGGTGTTAGGAGAGATGTGAAATGACGCAAAACTATTAATGCAGAGAGTCCCAAGCCAGTATGATTTCAGCCTAGATACACTGGAGAGAGCACAAACACTACTACTCATGCTTTCTTTGCATTTGCAACGCTACTTTTCATTCTTGTCCCCCTCTCAAAGCTTGATGAGATCAGTTTGGGAAGGAGAGATCCAAACAACCAAAAAGTTAGACAGCTTGCCAGAGAAACAGCACAGTAGGGAAAGTAGAAAGTTGAACAAGTTTGAACAGTTGAACAAGCTCAGCAAGTTTATGGATGACACCAAGCTGCGTAGTGAGACTGACACACCTGAGAGACCTTGACAAGCTGGGGAAGAGGGCTTGTGAAAACCTCATGAGATTCAATAAGGCCAACTGCAAGATCCTACACCAGGGTCAAGGCAACCCCCAATATCAGTAGAGGCTACGGTATGAAGGGACTGAGAGCAGCCCTCTGGAGAAAGACCTGGGAGTCTCGGTGGCTAAATAGCGGTCATGAGCCGACAATGTGCGCTTGCAGTCCAGAAGGCCAACCGTGTCCTGGGCTGCATCAAAAGACCTCATTGTAGCCTTCCAATACCTAATTGGGGCTTATAAGAAAGATGGAGAAAAACTTTTTAGCAGGGTCTGTAGCAAAAGGAGTAATGGTTTTAAACTAAAAGAAGTTCAAACTACATATAAGGCAGAAATTTTTCACACTGAGGGAGGTGACACACTGGAACAGAGTGCCCAGAAAGGTGGCAGATGCCTCATCTCTGGAAACATTCTAAGTCAGGTTGAATAGAGCTCTGAGCAACTTGATGTAGTTGAAGATCTCCCTGCTCACTGCAAGGGGGTAGGACTGGATGACATGTAAAGGTCCCTTCCAATCCAAACCATTCTATGATTTTTCTATGAACTAGAGGAATTTGAGAAACAAGACATTTATGTCTGACATCATAAGAGTTGCTCCAGGAGAGAGACAGATTAGCATGTGGAAGAATCTCACAAGTGAAGGGACAGAAGAGCTGTAACTGGAAAGGTCTGAAAGGTAATGCTTTGCTACTATGATACGACCCCATACTTGCATGAGAAGAGGTACTATCTCCAGCACAATCACACATAAGGATAGAACAGGCAGGTTGAGGGCACAAGAAACAGCAGCATTGCTCCTGCTGGAGTGGCCCAGAACTCATCTGCATTGCAGCTACTAGTCCTAGTGTTCTGGTCTTCACTTGCAAGGAACAATGAGTCCCACTGAGATTATCTTCTTTCATCATATCTTCTCCTGCTGATAACTGGCCTGAAACCTAATCTTTTACTTTCTTCCAATTAGCAGATAAAACTTTCAGGATGGGCCCTCATCCATTCTAGGATGAAGCTTCACCCTTATAATCAATGTCATATCAGTCAGGCAAGGCACCAAGCACAGTTATCTTCCACAGCCAGAAAGCTGTTCCGCAGAATTTCAGCCAAAAGCTGAGCACACATTTTAATTGAAGAGAAGGAAAAAGCATCTGAAATGTAAGAAAAGGAATGTTTGTGGGTGGTAGGGGCAAAACCAGAGGAAATAAAATCAGCATAAAAATTAAATCTATCAACATTAGTAATTCAACAAATTATTTTCTCCTTCTCTATTTATCACTAATTTGATAGGGTTGAGTTAATCGTTCTATGAATAGGATTACACATATTACCACCAGCCCTTAGTATTATGATCCTGTCAACGAGAAAAAGACAAATATATATTCCAAGATATCAGCAGATTGTTCAGTTTCTGTAAAGGAATTTCTCAGTAACACAAGCTGACAGTGTGAATGCGACATTTGTATTGAACTATTTCAGACTTGGGTTATATGAAAGGCTACCAGCCAACCTCTTCCCTTTCCACTTTGCTTCCCCTTTTGTCTTGGTGGCAGAATTCACTTTTCCACCTGATAAGATTACAAGGTGCTGGATAAAGGCTTCACTATCTTGTTTAATAGAAACAGTAGTCTTTTATCTCATTAAAGAGACAGGTTTGACTTTTGAGCAATCCCGTTGCTTTGTCTCATCATCCTCCCTAGGAAAATTCAAAATGATCATTTCTGCTGGGTTATTCATGATGAGTTTACTTCTGAGCACAAACATGCAAAATCCGAACACTAAGTGCTAAAGCCAAATTAATATTTTACATCTGCTGTTGGCCAAGATGGGCTACAGACAAACTCAGGTGCTGGAAAGATTTCCCTTGGTTTTATAACTGTTCCAGCTTATCTGTTCTTTACTTCAAATATCCTGGGAAACCTCCTTTTCTCCTTTCCTGTGCAATCTTCCATAGGAAGTGAAAGATGTTGACAGCATATGACACTGAACATTGAGCTATTCTCAAGATGACTACTATAATCTTGTTCAGCCCTTACAGGTTGGATAACCCGCCTCTATTGCTCCCAGGTGAGCAAAATAATGTCACTTAATCTAGTGGTACATGCACACTTAATCGTTCTGGAACTAAAAAGAACTAAACACAGTCCTTTTGGTAAAAGATGGATTTGTGGAAAAGTAAAATTTGGGGAGAAACAGCAAAAGGATTGTGCAGTGAAGTGTTTTTCTCAATAAGAGGCTAATCAGCTTTCCTCCTCCTGCACAGGTACAAACATTCACAGAGTGATTCCTCTCATCTAGAAAATGGTAAACGGTTGTTATTTCTTGCAAACACCAAGCTGAAATCCAGGAGTGATTCAGAGACTCTCTGATCATTCTACACACTGCACTGACACACAAAGAATGCATCAGAAGAGAGCATCAAGAGATGAAGACAGCCAATAATAAGACATGAAACTGGGGGAGAAGAATGCTAACAAGAGAGAGACATGTTACAAACAAAAGCGTGGGGAAGATGAGAATGGGAGTCTAGAATCACAACAGGAAAAGGAAATGGGTAAAGGAAAAACTGCAGTGAGGAAAGCAACAATAACAGTAGAAGTTTAAGGGGGAAACACTTCTTTTATCCATCGTGAGAACATATGGGTTGTTCTAGTTGCTGGGGATAAAGTAGCTTTCTCATCAATACAGGCATTCACGGAGTTCTGTTTTAAGAGGCAACAGCACTGTACAATTCTTCCAAAAAAGCAGAGGAACATTCTACACCTTAATACTTCCCTCCATCCACAGTACAAAGAACTGTATCCTGTAGAAGTCACCGCACAGGTTCTGAGATACAAGTCACAGAGTGGGCCCATCAGGAGCAATGTCATGATAAGATACACATGCACTATATGAGCAGTTTACCTGAAGTGAGATTGACCATAACATCCATGCTACCTAGTGGGCAAAACGCTAACTCTTACCTACCTAACACCCTCTTGTCCCCAGCCCATTCCAGTTAAGAGAAATTATTCAAGCTGCAGCTCAATCTCACTATCACACTCTTGTTTCCCTGTTCACATGACTGAACAGAAGAGCAATGACACCTACTCTTCAAAACACATTTTCCCTTCAAAAATCTCAGAACAGGTTTCAAAACCCAAACAAGACTTCTCACTGAATAGCTCACCTCCACTACAATGTGTATCAACCCTCTAATCTACAAAGCCCAAATAGAAAAAACAGAGATATTCTTTCTTGATCCCAAAATGTATATATTTTGTATATATAATGATAAAGTCCTGAGTTGGAGACCTAACAAAGTGCCACATTAATCCAATCTGGATCACTGTAAACACCACATAAACCTTACGTTTATGTTCAGGACATTAACAACATGCACTTTGTTTCTCACCTGTGCTTTCTACTTTCATATTTTCTTCCTTTCTTATAGATTCTTCCAGACCCAATTCTTGCTTGGAAAGAGATGATCTTACACCATGCAGTGCCACAGGCAGAAATTGCACAAACTCCTCCAGTCTGTTCTGTTCCATTTTTAATTCCTTTTTCTGGCCTTCATTACCACTACATCGTGACTTTAAGAAAGCCACTTAAACTGGAATCTGCAACTACTGACAAAAAGGCAGACAGAGAAGTGACAGAAAGTCTCAGAATACTTGATATTCCTATAGCTCCTACTATTTATGCTTTAGCCTTTTCACTCCCATTCCACATGCCCTCTTCTTCTGTACCAACTGTCACTTTTTTTCAAACTGAGGCATTTAACTGCTTTATGACCACTTCAGCACATAAACTGGGTACAACTTGTGAGGAGACACCAGAGTAAGAGCTGATACATATCTTTCTAGGTAAAGCAACAACAAGATCCTACTTATTCTCCCAAATTACAAATAAAGAGATAATTGCTTCTTTCCCCCTCACTGCCACTGAAAAGGCACATCCAAGCAAGACTGTTCACCCTGGAGAGAATTCTAGTCTGTGATTTTGGGAGGAACCCAGGACTGACAGTTTGCCTACCCTGCCTGTGGACTGCATCGATCTGAATATTATGAAAGTACACCAAACAGACACTGCAGAAAGATTTTATTAAATTGTGCTACAGCTGCAGTGCATGGTCTAGATGCTATGTTAGAAGAAGGAGATCTTTTTTTCTTCTGGACTGACTCCTCATACCAAGATTCAATCATGGTCTGACAACATCCAGAAAACAGATGCAGTCATTCATGCTTTGAAGAAAAAAAGGAGCATTTAGGAGGTAGGGGTGTTTTGAAGGACAGATAATATTAGAAGATGCCATTGAGATGCTTATGCCAGGGGTGAACAATAAAAACCTGTGCACTGTGCCTCTAAAAGGTACAGAGATACCCCAGTAAGCGATATCAGAGATGTATAAAGTAACAGAATATAACACTTGCATTGGTTATTGATTCTTTGGAGGACAAAGGACAAGTAATTCAGAAATGCTCTGTACTTGAGAGAAGTCATCTCAAAAATAAAATGACTGCGACATCTCTGAAACAGTTCAAAGAGGATGCACTGATTTATCCCACACCTGTGATGACTGCACACTCTCCTCACAATGCAGTTTAATATCTCAGGGAGGGACATTCAGCCCAGTCTCATTAAAACATCTATATTTTTTCCTGAATGCACGCAGAGCTCTCACTTTCTAACTCTTCACTGTACACAGCAAGGAAAAGACTGTACTCATCATTTCATCATTTCACACAAACAGTGACAAACAGGTAACTGACTATGTCAATCTGTGCACAGTATGTCAGTAAGGAAACTTACTCCTGCCCAGATCCTCCATGAGCAAAACCAGAACAGCATCAGCAATAAAACCCTGAAGACGCTGCCCAGCACGGAATTGCCTAGCTATCCTCACACTCCACACCATGGAGTCTCATCTGCTTCCTAAGAGGTCAATTCATAAACTGGGCATCATTAAATATGCAGAAATTATTCAGACTTCTGAACACAGAGAAAGAGTCTGTTTAGTTCACATCTCTCTGCCTATCCAGTTACAAGTTCATTGGTAAGCCAGGAATTTAGTTTAGGAGTTGCTTCATCATGCATAATTCCCTAACCACAGATATTTGGGGAATGCCAAAATTACTCCCAGTTTCATTAAGGCCTTGAATACTGAAAGATCTACAATTTTAACCCATAGGGCTTTAAACAAATACATTGCTTTATAAAATAATTTGTTGTTCAAAAATGCTTAAAATAGATCCTATTCCTTTTAGACTCCATAAGTACTCACTTTATTAATATCCCAGAGCAGCGGGGACAAGCAGCAAAGATCATAAATCAGTCACAGGAAGAAAGTGCATAAACAAGGTATTTTCATACTCATGCCACTATTATAAGCAGTGAAGATTAAAAAAAAAAATTTTTTTTCACCTCAGGTGGTTTTAAGAGCTCAGCCCTCTGAAGGATGTACATAAAGATTCTGTCTGTGATTATTTTGCACAGCTCCTTTGTCATCCTCCCAGTTACACCCATGCTGCCTGCAATGAAGTCAAGATCGTTAACATTATCTTTAAGATAAACGCACAAGAGATTTATGCATATAAAATGCTGCTCGTACCTTAATTTGCTGCTAGAAAATGTGAAATGCTGGGAATTTCAAAAACCTCCTACCTACATCTGTACATTTGCTCTTCTTGAGCATACAAAAATCACTGAAATCAACACCGACAAGTTTACAGTGCCCTAGATCACATAAAATCTTAGCAAACATGTTGCACTCAAGGTTCTCCCGCATCTTGTCATCAGCTGCCAGCAACAGGCTTTCCCAGAACACCACTGCGGACAGGGCTCCAGACTGGAGACCAGACTTCTGCACCCAACAGTCAAGTTGTTAAAACACTTTTTCAGGAAGTTCAGGACTAGTTGTATTTTTTTCTGCTCCACCAAGTACAGATTAGAAGTGAAGTATTAGGTATTTTAGAGGGGAAGATCAAAGGCTCTCTCGCACCTCAGCACTGCTATGGCTATCCTAAGAATAGCTTTGCTTTCTTAACTGCTTCAGAGAATTACATTTTAGGACCTGAATACATGTGCATGTAACCAGGTATCTGATGTGCTATGTAACATGGTGCATGGATCATCTTATCCCAGAGCAAAGGGGAGAGAAGGCAGACTTAAGCTAAGCCTCAATGAGGAATACAGGCTCTTTAGTATCTTCACACTTAATTCTTACTCATAAGCTACTGACATGATACGGAAGCTAGATTATCCACATATGCAATTAGCAGGAAACCCAAGCTCCCATCTTTGATCTGTGAATGTGGTAAGATTTCAAGAACACCAACACATTCAGTAGACTTCCACACCTCCAGGAGAATTCATCCTGGGAAGCACAGAAGCCTTTCCTGCTCCTATAGGATCTCTTCCTCAGACACAGACTGCAGCCTCTCCGTGCTCTCCTTGCAAATAGCTTGAGATTCTCGCTCACTCTTCTGGCTTCCAAGACCCTCCCCCGTTATGAAACAAGGCCAATGAGAGGTCTTAAAGTTACCAGGTTTATCTATAAGATCCATCAGAGAAAGCAGTTAGATATTTAAGTGTCTACAGCATTATGAACATATTTCAATTTCGTCATAACCAGGCTTGCATAATTTTTTTTTTATTTCCTTGGTAGCCAAATTAAAATAGGAGTGAAGGAGTTTATTTAGCTTCAAAGAAAACTAAAATATTTGGGATTTCATCTGATATCACAATAAAATGTCATTTCCCCACTGTTTCTTTATGACTTTGGGAAGAGTTGAAGGGAAAGGAACTTTGTTTCTTTAATGCAAAGCAACAGCAAGAAAAGCTAAACTGGAGTGTAATTCACAACAGATGAGTCAGAGCACGCTTCCAAGTTAGTGAATACTGGATTCTTTCTCTGCCCAAGAAAACCTGAACCTGCAATTGTATGTCAGGTGAACCACGGCCTAGTAAACATCTGTTGAATGAGACAGAGAATTAAAATTATTTGGTAAACCAGCTTCCAGAGTGATTCAGGATGTATTCTCAACACAGGCATACTTGCTTCTAACAATGTCCTGAGTTCACCTTTAAGGGTCAAGCATAGTAGATGTTCTAGCAGGTGGGTATTTTTCCTACCCTGAAGAAACTCAAGTCTCCTTTATCACCTGATGTAAATCCTTTTTAAAGGCTCATTTCATTTAACTCTAGCAGCAGGATAACATGCTCCTTTGATCAAAGTGAGACCCTCCAGCTGTTTCGTAGCCCTCTAAACAAGGACCTGACTTAATGGCTTTATTCCTTATGCTCTGTTCATGTTTTCCATATAGTGACTTGGAACATCCCTATGATCCTAAAGCAGTCAACTCTGAAGGCCCCTGTTCAAACAGCAGTAACAACACTCATCATAACACCAGTAAGGTTTGATACTACATATTGACCAGAAATAGATAAGAAGCCAGAGTGACCTAAAATATTCAGTAAGCTTCCCACCACCAGCAACTGAGCTGAGAGTTACCCAGCACTAACACTTTGTTACTACAAGAAATTGAGCTCCCTCTCTTCTCCTCTTGCTTCTAGAGATCCTGCCGCAATACTCATGCTAAGGAGGTCAAAACCTTTTCTGATACCTCTGTTGTGCTACTACCTTTTAGAAGCATTGTACTTCAAGAAGATCACAGCTATAGAACTGCTGTACTTGCCTCTGAGATTTCTCAGACAGAATTACACATGCACACCTGTAACAGGATCTACAGCAAGCACCATATTGACTTGGATGGTGGATTTGTGCACACAGCACAGCATATCTACGGCTTCTCACTAATTCTCCAACAGAGGTCAGGGCAGATAGAAACATGAGCCAAATGGCAATAACCCTCACATGACATGTGGCCCATACTTCCATGTGAAAAAGAGTATGTGGAGGAAAACCCAGGCACACAGTGGTCCTAGGCAAACAGGACTGCCCCAAAAAAAAAAAGCCTGGAGAAGCTGGTACCAGTTGAAATGGTTTCATCTTTCCTTGTTACGTTGCCATTAGACAAGTAACTACTGGAGGTGGCATTGACTCATCACCACTGCCTCAGAGTATTCCTTAGGGAGAAAAGCCAGTCCATGACAGCAGATCTGGTGACAGAAGACTGAGTTTTCAGTTTCTAGGTAAAAGTGAGAACCACACCACAGTGGTCTCAGACGAAAGAAGAACTCTCTTCCTAAATTTGCGGGAATCAACAATGAAATAAGAAAACTTTACATACAATGGAGAGGAAAAGGAGGACAAGAACCTTGAAAAGTAAATCTGTAAGACCTTGTGTGAAGCAAAAAGGAAGTCAGTGAGAAAGCTAACCCGATTTTTAGAATGTTAATTTGGGTCTTGTACCATTTCAAACCTTTGTTACACCACAAGCATTTCAAGTGATCTTGAGATTCCTAAACTGAGGACAACAGTGCTATCCTAATTTAAAAATAAGGTGCATTGATATTATGGTTACTAAGGCTATGTAAATACGGTAGGCTGGATAAGCAGAAACTTCTTTTCTTACCATCCTTGATGCTGGGAACAAGTACCTCTCCGGCTGCTCCCTCAGGATCCAGGCCATCCGGAGCCGCTGATCGTATTTGCACGCACTCAGCAGCAGAGGGAGCCATCGGTGCCTTTTCAGCAGCTCTTCTCACTGCCATCTTGTGCAGAAATGCTTTTTTTCTTCCAGATCCCACCTTCACCTAAAAAAAGGGAGGCCATGTGTCACCACTTTCTTCTCCAGACTCCCACACACGCCTGCCACTAAGAAATGTATAGATGTGATCCTAAAGACAGCGACAGATCAGACTTTGGGACACGACACAGAGAAGCTGCTGGCAGCCATCTGCCCTTTCTGTGCATGCACTATTCTTTTTTTTAACACACAGTTTAATGCTAGGACAGAGAGACAAAAATATGAATGTTTTTGCAACCTAGAGAAGGAATACGATTAATTATAAGTGAATTCAAGCCAGGTAAGTACATCTAAAATACCACCAAACATAACAGTTCCAGCTTTCCTGATGTTTGGAAAACCTGCATAGCTGAATACTTTGAATTTCTGAGGATAAATGGGGCTGTACTGTACTGTGCTCACCACATGCTTGGAACAGGCTTCTTATAAGGTGATTAGTGAGCAGCAGGGTGAAGAGATTTACACAGTAAGAAGTAGGCAAGTGGTGCTAAAATAATCCCAACTAAATTACTGTGTTGCTTGCCTAGGCAATAGAAGGGCAGGGCTCTGAACAGCCTTGCACAGGATGCACAGGAAATCCAAAGCAGACTAAGCGAAAAAAAAACAACCTCTTGCATGTCCTCAGTCTAGAGAAGCTTAAAAGGCAGTCTGAACATTTGGTAGTTGCTTTGTGCACTCTCATGTCAAGTAAACAGAACTAGTAGTTTAAAAAAGCATTACTCTTTCCCTTCAAAAAAGCTGTCCTTCAAAATAACCCACCTCTCCAAAGCAACCAGAGCTATCAATCACATACCAGCTCCCAGCATGTGACTCCCACTCAGCTAGCAGCTCTTGCTGCTACAGCAACAACTCAGGATAGCAGCCATGGCTTCCAGTTTTATAGCCTCAGAAAAAAAAAATTGTTTACATCAAAATCCAAAAAGCCATGAAAGACAGTTTGTGCAACCATACTCAAATATCATGCCAGGAGCAATCGGGTTCGACTTCAATAAGTACAGACTTAATCAAAACTAGTGGACAAATTTATAGAGAATGTTCCTCAGAGAAAAACAAGCAGAACAAGACCAATTCTATTACAGTAGTGCAAATTTGATTTATCGCACTTAAGAAGGCGATTGCCTTTTCCATAAATCAAAAGGATTCCAATGTTACTTAACTGCAGGGTATGGACTGCCTCCTTGATGGCAGTTTGGCAGAACTCTCTCCTACACTAAGGTGGTAATCCCAGAGACACGTTGAGCCAGCTCCTGCTCTCCAGCATGCCAAGTCACTTACTCTGAGCCCTACCACTCACCAAGCACTAGGCTTTATTGTGGAGAAGTTTTAATAGTTCATGAAGGTGGCATGAAACAGCTGCTCCTAATCTTACCTCACATTATCTCAGAGCAGTGAAATGCTCTGGGAAATGGGTCTCCCATGGGCACTAGCATGTCACTGCTACTACACCTGTGTCTTGCTCCTGCAGTGAACAATTCAAACCTGTAGAAACCATCACAACAGCCAGGCATTTTTATACCATTTAGCCAAGAGTGGATTCAAAACCTCTCAGCTGTGCAGTTCACAAGCATTCTGTTACATCACTGTCAGGCTTGGGTACCTTGTGCTTTAATTCAGAGACAAGGGAAAGCTATTTTCCAAAAGGTGGGCCGCCAAACTGCACTCACCATTCAAAGAATCAGATAAATGAAAACCTGGACCAATGCAGAGCAATGAAAGGAAGTCCAGAAACTCACCCAAATCGACACCAAAGCGCATGTCTGCATGCAAGCAGTGTGATCTGTATGAAGTCTGGACTAGAAAGCAGATTCAAACTCATATGTAAGTGACAGCAAAAATATACCCAAAGAACTTTTTATTTCAAGGTACTCCAGCATGCTGGTCTACAGGGCTCTAACTGCTTCGTCACGCTGTAGAAATAAAAAGCAGCAATGGAACCCTTCAGCTCTGTCCACTGCTCAGTTTTCAGCATTAAAAGAAAGACCAGGCCATTACATAAACCCAGAGATACAATAATTTTACTGAAGACTGCTGTAATGTGTTGATCATGACCCTCCAGTCTTTCCTCTGGATCTTCATCCTCAGTGTAGACACAGGTACTTTTAATCTTGGACTATTTTGGAGGAGCTGGAGTAAGAGCCTGGAAGAATACCAGGAAAATCTGGGAAGGTGAAAAAATAAGGCGAAAAAAAGAAGCCGTTACTTAAATATAACTACAGTGTCATAGGTACTACAACAAAGGCTCCCTAATAGCACCTGTTATTGAGAAATAGAGATGATGAGGAAGCATGATGTCTCTGATTTGTGCTAGGTAGTGGAGAGAAACATGATCAAGAATTTTATTATTTATGTACTGGCACCAAGGTCTTCTCAGAGCTGCACAAGCAGGACACGGTACTGAGACCTGACTGCAAGTATTAAGAGGGGGACTGCAAGTATTGGTGAAGGGGCTGGAGCACAAGCCCTATGAGGAGCGACTGAGGGAGTTAGGGCTGTTTAGTCTAGAGAAGAGGAGGCTCAGGGGAGACCTCATTGCTCTCTACAACTACCTAAAAGGAGGTTGTAGTCGGGCAGGGATTGGTCTCTTCTCTCAGGTGGCCAGTGGCAGAACTAGAGGGCATGGACTCAAGCTTTGTCAGGGAAAGTTTAGGCTTGATGTGAGGAAAAAGTTCTTCACTGAAAGGGTGATTGGCCCTTGGAATGCGCTGCCCAGGGAGGTGGTGGAGTCGCCGACCCTGGAGGTGTTCAAGGGGAGACTGGATGAGGCACTGAGTGCCATGGTTTAGATGATGGGTTGGTGTTCGTGTGGGTGTTGGTGTTAGTGTTGGGTTATAGGTTGGACTTGATGATCTCAGAGGTCCTTTCCAACCTTGTGATACCGTGATACTGTGAAACAAGGATGAATATACAGAAACAAATAGTGTCCTTGCAGGTGGTGTTCAGGCACAGAAAAGCACATTATCACTGCCAGCTTTACCAGCGAGTGATTCGTATGATCATGAGCAAGTCAAGGCCTCCTTTTCATTTCCTATAAACTGGTATCATATTACCTTACCTGGAACCATGCACTTTAAGATTTTAACTGTTGCTTTTAAGAAAGCACCTTGAGATTCCAAGACTACAAAGCACATGAGAGAAGTGTTACAGTTACTGCTGATACAGAAAAACAAAACCACAGGAAGGAGACTTATAAAAGCCAGATCTGTTGGCTGAAAGCTGGAGCAGTTAGCAGAGTCACACCTCCAAGACACTGAGAACAGGGTCTGGACAGATGGCAAAACGAGCACTGAGTGTCCAATGGGTACAAATCACAGAAAACACCACTTGCACTGGGGCTGGCAAGATACCAGCAACAGCTGATAAATGTAGACAAAGGTAACGTATTGGAAAGGTGGTTCTACTGGATGCTAGTAACATCGGACAAGTGCATTTCCAACGACGCTACAAACAATACCGCAAGGAGGAAACATATTGCGAGGCAAAAGCAATACTGGTCTGAGAGAGGTGAAAAGACAAGCACCAAGCAACACTGAAAAGGACAGAGAAACCTAGTAATTCAAAGAACCCCACAAGAGAAATTGCCATCCAACATGACTACTGTCCTTCAGCGGGGATCTCTCAGCATCTGTTGCTTGCTTCCTTCCTCCCCCTTCCTCTTGTCTGCTTTCTTCACCATACTCAGTACAGGAGAAGCTCTGGCTGCCAGGAACTGGTTTTGAAAGTGCAGCAGGTCTGCCTCAGACTCCTCAGACTTTGGTCTCAACAATATCCTGCCTTCTTGTTCTTGCAGCCTGGCCCTGTGTGCTGCTCACCCGGAACCTATTGAAGACATGGAAAACCGGTTAGAGAACTGGATTTTCTGGGGAGAGAACGGCAACACCAAGGGAAAAATATTCATTTTTGTCCCACTCTGCTGTTCCTGCACAACTGCCCTACTTCAGGATCACCCCAGGACACGATCAATTGCCCCAGAGTCCCAGACAAACTGTTTGCCTTGTTCCTCATTACCAAAAAACATGCCAACATCTGGTCTACCAATCAGCTGGGAGCAAACTGGCATATATCCAGCAAAAAGCCAGCCAACAAGTTTAACACTGCCAGAATGCCAACAACACGGCCTTGGATTTGCAAAGCCACAGCAGCACCTTGTCCAAGACAACAGATTTGACTTACTGTCATATCAACACCAACCAAGAGCATCAGAAGCACAGCACCATGCAAACCTCCCCCCTCCAGCATATGGTCTTCTCAGGATCTCAGCATTATCATCTCTGTCAGAATGCAAGAGCTTGTCCACGTAGATTTGGACAATGCACTTGCTCTCACTGACTCTGTTTGTCCTCTCTCCCACTCAAATCTCCTAAATCAAAAAAGCTTTTCTTTCTTATCTAGTCCCTCTGCTTTAGTTCTCTCTCAGCCTCTTATTGGCAGAAGCCACATTATTTCCAAGCATTTTTATTCACTGGCCAGGCCAGTTTTGGGTTGAAAGCCAAGGGTGTTATAAAAATTTTACCTCAGTGTATATGAGAACTTACTAGGAAGGGAACAGTTTCACTTTGCATTTACTGGGCATGAAAATATTTGTATTTCTCCCCACCTCCTATTCCCAGAGACCAGGACCATCAATCCATCTCTTGCAGACATAAAGTGTTTGCAAATACATTTCATGCTAATTGACTCACTGATCAGCACTAATGCTACAGATTTGAAACCTTCCCACACTTGGTATGTTGAAATATTTTGTATATATTTGATCTTTTCCACTTTTAAAAGCCCGTCAGGACTCAATTATGATTTATCATGAAGTTGGAAAGGAAAGTGGATACGGATTTTTAAAACTACAATTATCTGCCATTGATCAGGCTGTAGGCATGAGAAAATGCAAAACTTGGAAGTAAATCTGTCATCATCTCACACCAATGGAAAGCTCAATCCTTGTGCAGGCACAGCCTCTCCTCTGAAGCAAATGTTTTGTCTTATGTTATTATCATAGATGACTGTAAAATACGTGGGGAGATACCTTGTGGGAAGGATGCTAACAGACACAAGAATTACCTCTTGCAGTATTTATGACCTACACTTGCAATATGTATACCACTTGCAGGGATCTCATGCTTGACCATGGTTGATTAGGTGTGATGCTGCTGGTTCCCAGAGCATGAAGTAGTCCAGGGAGTTTTACATGTGGTTGTTGGTTTTGTTTTTTTTTTAAATCAAAGCCTTAGTGTAAAACCACAAACCACGTAAGACCCACTGAAATTCTTTTTCCTGTCCCTCATTTTGTGCAAAAGCTGTGCTAAAACCAGACTTGAAAGTTTTGTGAACCAAAACAGCGTGGATTTCCAGAGGTTTGAAGGCTTCCAGACTCCACTCAGCATTTCATGACTGAGGAACCAAACCTCTTCAACCGATACCAACACCACGCATCAGTTGCTTGATTTCAGACATCTCAAAACACTGACCTTAATTAAGCTGTCCGCTCAAGAGTCCCAGAACAACAAATTCCATTTACACCAAGCCTGCATGGCACAAGCAGCATCAAGGGGAACTTCCCTGTACCCTCTGAACAATAAAATCCTCCCCCAGCAGACAAGGAAAATTCCCAGGTTCTCTGCCAACACTGGAACACGGCCACTAGAAAGGCTACTTCAGGACAGGAAAGGAAGGGAGCACCCTGCTACGATGCCTTGCTGCTGTTGGAGAAGGACTTAATACAAAAACACCTGGGATGTCATTGCAGTTCTGACTGATGCCAAGAACAAAGAAACATTCCCTTTCAGCTCTGTTCCTTTACAACTGCACAGCAAAAACTGCAACTTCTGCAGACAGCTCCTTTTTGGTGCACTCATAGCATAAGCACACACCTACTTGCTGTTTATTTATGGAGCTTTCTGCCACAACAGGGTCTCCAATAGTCATACTTTGGCTGATAGGACCCTCTTTGATATGCATAAGTAACACCACATGCATCAGAAGCCAAGTGTTTCATGCCCTATCATCACAGGCTTCAAAGCCCAAATGAGGATGATGCCAGGATTAATAAACACAAAACAGTTATAAGCAAAGCACTAATCGTTCTGCAACAAGCCTCTTCCACACAGGGATGTACATAAGCTCTTCCGAGTCTCTGCGTATTAAAAACATTAATCAAAAATACAGCAGGCCTTGAAGCTGCCTTCATTTGTCTGAGGAACAGTCAGGCACAAGAAGCCAGTGATGCAGTCACTGTCTAAAGAGGTTAGATATTGTTCCAGGAATCATTTCCTCAGTTACACCTCCCTCCATATAGAGGCCACCCAAATGTAAAGAATTACAAGTTAGTAATGCAGAGTTGGGCATTAGTTTGGTACAAAATGAGATAAAAGCTTTCCTTGATCTAACCAAGTCTAGAAATCTAGTACAATACAGGCCTTTGACTTGGTCCTTCTTCAGTCCAACAAGCTAAAAATTGCCTAAATACACGTAGCACTTGCAGACAGACAGAATGTAGTGAAAATAGTTCGCTTTCTAATGGTACCTTTTTCTTGCCCCCTGGAAGCCTTCTAAGCACATTAGCAACACTGACCAGGCCATCACAAGGAGTAATTCTGAACCATCAGTACGCAGCAAAAACACGCAAGAAAAACAACACGCTGATGACCAGCATTAACCCCAGCACCCTATGGTCTGGTATCTCTAGTCTTGCATCTGGCTACTCAAAAGCTAATTGCACATAAACTGTTTGCCTGGAGGGACCATCTCCTAATCGACATACACAACCTGCTGAGGACATTGTCTCTTAGGAATGCATGTAAGGGATCAGAAATGCTGACCATGAGTACCTTTCACACCAGAATATAGGGATTATTATGTGAATACACTATTACTTACTGTTGTATCCCTCATGTGCCCTAAGTGTCAATAAATAGTTTTCTGTCATGCTTTTGACTTTCCATGGATGTTCTCTGGAAAAGCCTGGCAGTGCTGCTGGAAGTTTTACAAATGCAACTGGAACCAGTGGTCTAAGTCAGACTAAAAGATGCAAAAGCGCAGAAGGCAAAGCCACAGATCGCTCCAAGTGCCAAGAAACAATTCTGGATTAACCAACTTCAGCTCAAGCGTAAGCCTAAGAAGGAAAGCGCAGTTAGAACAGTATGGGACCCAAATCATCAATTAATGTAGCACCAATGCCTCACAAAGGAGAGCATCTACTTTACAGAAAAACTTGAGGTTTATACTCTTCCAGTGCTTTCCAGAAGCAGTATTTAAGCTTCTGAGACGTGTTAACAACCTCTGCCACTACTCTCAGCAGACATAAAACAACATGCGAATCAGGCATAGCATCTAGTGAAGTATCATTCCATTCCTGTCCCAGGTTTGTAGAGGTGCCACCAGGCTACAAAAAAAATGTATTTACTTGACATAATTCAATACCACTCTGACTTTTATTTTAGTCTAGGTTATCCGCATTTACAATGTGTTTTTCTTCTGCAGCAGGAAAGGCCTACAGCCCAAGGGAGACACTAGCATCACAACAACAGCCATGAACTAGACAAGGTTGAAAGAGAAAAGCTAGCATACACATGTAAGAGCAAAGAACCATCTCAGGCTCCTACTGGTTTATGAACTCTGTCATTTCCCCCCTCCCCCATCCTCAAGTCTACAATTTCACATACTTTTGATAAAGTTATCAAGTTTGGGGCAAAGAAGAATACAACGGACTGCTGTCACTATCACTACCTCAAATTAACATATTTCTTCATACTTTGTGGTTAAGGCAAGGAATTAAAAGGAGAAGCATTATCACATCTCAGCCTCTCCAAGACAGCTCAACAGTCAATGCAAAGGTACAATTTCTGCGCTATAGATTAGCAATCAATGAAAGCCTCACTCAGGATTCTTGGCTACTTTGCAAAACGGTAATGTGCATACTCTGTTCCTCCCAGAAGGAAAAATCCAGTCAAAAGCTCCAAGAACATCTCCTCAAAGAGGCTCCACAGCCCACGCTGGTCACTAAGATTCTGTGCCTGTTTCTTGGCCTGTCAGGCACACACCGTGCGCACGCATTTAGTCCCTTGACTGCTGTCCCCAGCTTGCCTGAAGAAGCTGTGCAATAAAAAGGCACCAGCATGGCACAAAATAAAATTAATCGCAACAAGCTGCTGTTAACAAACCGAAGAGCTGACGCGTCCCGACGCTCACACCGCGTTCGCAGCCCCCCTCACGGACTTCCCCTAAACGAGTCTGAATCGAAGCCTTCAAGACACGAACACAGGCCGAGGCTGGGGGCCTAGCGAGCCCTCTCCCTGAGGGGAAACGCTCGAGCGAGTGGCACGGAGCGCCAGCGACTCTCGACGCTGTAGCCAAGGGAAGCTCCGGGCCCACCCTGGCGGCGGCGCCAGCGGCGCTGGATGCACCGACGGCGCCGGCCCCGCCGCCAACGCACCCTCCGAGCAGGGAAGACCCCACAGCCCCGCACTCGCCGCTCACTGCCAGCACTTCCGCCCTGCCCCGCGGCAGCTACGTCCGCCAGGCCCGCCGTCACTTCCGCCCGCGGGGCCACCGCCTCTCCGCTGGCGGGACGGGGCGCCGCCATTTTCCCTCCCTTCCCGGGCAGCCACGGCTGCAGTAATCATAGAACGATAGCATTATCTGGTTGGAAAAGACCTCTGAGATCATCGAGTCCAACCGGACCTGTCCCCTTACTAGACCATGTCCCTAAGAAACTCATCTACTCGCCTCTTAAACACCTCCAGGGATGGCGACGCAACCACCTCCCTGGGCGGCCTGCAATGCCTGACCACCCTTTCAGTGAAGAAATTTTTCCCGATGTCCAGTCTAAACCTCCCCTGGTGCAGCTTGCGGCCATTTCCTCTCGTCCTGTCACCTGTCACTTGTAAGAAGAGACCAACACCCGCCTCGCCGCAACCTCCTTTCAAGTAGTTGTAGACAGTGATGAGGCCTTCCCTTAGCCTCCTCCAAGCTAAACAACCCCAGTTCCTCAGCCAAACGTCACAGGACTTGTTCTCCAGCTCCTTCACCAGCCTTGTCACCATTCTCTGGATGTGCTCCAGCACCTCAATGTCCTTCTTGTAGAGGAGCCCAGAACTGAACACAGTACTTGAGGTGTGACCTCACCAGTGCTGAGTACAGGTCCTGCTGGCCACACTGGTTTTGATACATCTGGGCACACTGCTGGCTCATATTCAGCCGGCTGTCAACCAGCACCCCCATGTCCTTCTCTGACAGGCAGCTCTCCAGCCAGTCTTCCCCAAGCCTGTAACACTGCATGGGGTTGTTGTGTCCCAGGTGCAGGACCTGGCACTTGGTCTTGATGAACCTCATCCCATTGGTTTCAGCCCATCGATCCAGCCTGTCCAGATCCCTCTGCAGAGCCTCCCTTCCTTCAAGCAGATTGACACTTCTACCCAGCTTAGTGTCATCCACAAACTTACTAAGGGTACACTCAATCTCTTCATCCAGACCATTGATAAATATATTGAACAGGACTGTACCCAGCACTGAACCCTGGGGAACTTGTGACTGGTTTCCAACTGGATTTAACTCCATTTACTACAACTCTTTGGGCCCAGACATCCAACCAGTTCTTTTACCCAGCAGAGGGTGTGCTTGTCCAGGCCAATGGCAGTCGGCTTCTCAAGCAGAATACTGTCAGAAACAGTGTCAAAGGCTTTAGCGAAATCCAAGTACACCACATCCACAGCCTTTCCCTCGTCCACTTAAACGGGTAACCTTGTCATAGAAGGAGATCAGATTGGCCTGGCAGGACCTGCCTTTCATAAACCCATGCTGACAGGGCCTGATCACCTAGTTGTACTGCATGTGCTCTATGATAGCACTCAAGATGATCTGCTCCACAACCTTCTCTGATACCGAGGTTAGACTCACAGGTCTGTAGTTCCCTGGATCCTCCCTCCAACCCTTCTTGTAAATGGGCATAACATTTGCCACTTTCCAGTCAAGTGACACTTCCCCAGTCAACCAGGACTGCCAGTAGATGAGGGAAAGGGGTTTGGAGAGGACCTCTGCCAGCTCCCTTAATACTCTTGGGTGGATCCCATCCAGCCCCATAGACTTGTGTATGTATAATTGACCAAGCATGTCTCTAACCATATTCTCCTGGAATGCTGGAGCATCATTCCCACTGTCTGGCTCAGGAGGCCAAGTATCCCAAGAACATCTCACCTTACTATTAAAGACAGAGGCAAAGAAGGCATTAAGAACCTCTGCCTTGTCCTCATCACTACTGCCCCTCCTTCATCCGCTAAAGGAGGGAGATCCTCCTTGGTCCTCCTGTTGTTGTTAATATACTTGAAGAAACATTTTTTATTGTCTTAATTGTGCTGGCTCCCCCAATGGCCAGGAAAGTGGGGTGTGAGAAATGAGGATGGAACTGCTGGCAGCTTGGTGCTCCTGAAAGAAACTCCTGCCACTGCTCTGCCTCTTCTGGTTCATTTCTTTCTTGTGCAGCCAAAGTGCAGGCTGCCAGGTGTTTTTGTTTGACCTAAATATCGGGCACTTGCACCTGGCAGCCCATGCCTGCATGTGCAGAAATGCACTAATGTCAGTGTTGCTCAGAGAAGTGATGGATGCCCCCTCACTGGAAGTGTTCAAGGCCAGATTGGATGGGTGGATTGAGCTGGTGGGAGGAGGCCCTGCCCATGGCAGGGGGGTTTGAACTGGATGGTCTTTAAGGTCCCTTCCAACCCAAACCATTCTATGATTCTATGTATAGTGGCCTCCCAGTACCTGAAGAGGCTACAAGAAAACTGGGGAGAGGCTTTTTACAAGGGTATTCAGTGATAGGACGAGGAGGAATGGCTTTAAATTGGAAGGGAGGTGATGTAGATGAGACATTAGGAAGAAATTCTTCACCATGAGGGCAATGAGACACTGGCACAGGTTGCCCAGGGAAGCTGTGGGTGCCCTCTACCTGGAAATGTTTAAGGCCAGACTGGATGGGGCATTGAGCAGCCTGGTCTGGTGGGAGGTGTCCCTGCCTGTTGCAGGGAGTTGTAACTGGATGGTTTTTAAGGTCCCTTCCAACCCAAGCTGTTCTATGATTCTATGGCCTGCACCTTCATTGTTGGAGGGTGGTGATGTGCCTGAGATGAGGTGTGTCAGAAGAGCAGATACATAAATCTGTATAAGCATGGCTGTATTTTGTCATTTGTGTCTGAATATTCATTTATTATATATGCCAAGCTTTATTAAAAACTGCCGGAAAGCTGTCATAACTTGCAGAAGCATTCATTTTAATACTGGCCATTGTTGCTTGGGTACCTTTCAGCCTTTTTACCTGAGAGGTGAATGGTGCGAGCTTGAGAACAGGCACAGATTCTGATCTGGGCTTGAACTGGACCAGGGAGGCGCAGTGTTGGGGAAGGACTTGCCACAAGTGTTCTAAAGGTGTAAGAAATGCTGCACTTTCTAGTCTACTGGATCTCGTTGGGGTTTTTGTCCCTTCAGAAAACTGTGATACTACAGCAAAATTACAGCCAGAAACAAGTTTTATATGTTTTGAGCATTGGAGCAGTTAAATTTATAAAGTGAGGGTAAACCTTCATCTTGTCTACTGATAGCCAGTCTTAACCACCGTGTGAAGGAACCAGGGCTGTGATGAACTCACACAGAATGGAAATTCCCACCGAAAATGCCAGGCAGAAAACTTCTCTCTCAGCTGTGCACCTTCTGATGAGCAAGTGTGTTCCTGAGATTGTGAAGTTGAGGACTGCACTATTTTAGGTTGTTGAGCACTTCTTGAAGTAGGAACCACCAAAATAACTTGAAGATGGCCTCACTAGACCAACTAAGAAGCCAAGCGTGGCCCCAATTCTAACGTCATGAGCACATGTTTTTCTACCACCTGATTCTGGCACAGGTGTCTAAGCAGTTACTGCTGTTACATCTGGTGCTTATAGATGCCTGTAGCAGGAGGAATAAATCAAACTGCTCTTAATTACATTTGGAGATTCTTGGAAGGGAGCGTTGAAAGTGTTTGTTGTGTTTCTCTAATGCTGCCCTACCAGACTGCAGTTGTTCAGCTGGTGGAGCTCTGCTTTGCACTCCCTGAAGGAACTGGAATTAAATTAAAGTCAAACCTAGCTCAGGAATAGCAGCGACTGCTGAGAAATGTGATGTCCAAGTCTCCATTTCACTGAAATCAGCTGTTACACTACCAATGCCATCTGCCACTTAATTTTATCATTCCCAGTTGCTGCTATTTAGGGATGCAAGAAAGACTTTGAGGTAATTGTTGACGTTTCTTGCAGTTAAACCTCAGGAGCAGCATTTTCTGCTCTTTTCTCTGTGAAACCACCAGACATCACTGGTGATTCCAGGATTCTGTTGGTCATGTACGACTGCTCAAAAATCTATTGAAATCCGTGTGTTATGCCTCTCCTTGAGGCAAAAGGTAGAACTAGGATTTGGTTTGTTGCACTGTTCATCTTCAAACTGGACAAGAGAGCACCATTGGTTTTACAGAAGGGTTTGGCAGAGACACTGGTGTGAGTAGAAGCCCTCTCACACTCCATGGCTTTGCTGGTGCTGAATTTAGGAAGGATTTTCTGTAAATCCTGATGAAAACATTTGGGTTCTCTTACCTGGAAAATAAGGCAGGGAGGCCTTGGCAGTAGTTGCATTGGAATGTATTTGGGTTAAGTGTTGGAACTGTTTAGACTGTCTGACAACCACTTATGTGGTTGAGCTATTCTGACTCTGGGGAATTTAAGAAGTACTTGTAAGGTCACTTTCACCTTGCTAATGTTTTTAGTATGGAAATGAATGACTATTCATCCAGTGAAAAAAAGATACCCTAAGGGTATTACAGGATGTTTGGGTCTATGTGTGTTTAACTGAATCAATTCAGTAGACTGGATGGCCTGAGTCTTGTTTGAGTTGTGGTTCTTTGGGGTGGCCCATCAGTCCTCTTCTCCTCTTAAACCCAGGAGAGGAGACATAGCCAATTACTTACTGAATTTTACATTACCTGAGTAGTTTTCTGAATCTAATCATGAAAAGAAACTAACTTTGTCTCTTGCTTTCTGCTAAAGTGTGCCCTGGAAGCCAAGAGGGCCAACTGTGTCCTGCGGTGCATCAAGCACAGCACTGCCAGCCTGTCGAGGGAGGTGACTGTCCGACTCTGTTCTGCACTGGTGAGGCCTCTCCTCAAGTACCGTGTGCAGTTTTGGGCGCCACAGTATAAAAAGGACATAAAACTATTGGAGAGTGTCCAGAGGAGACCACAAGGCTGGTGAAGGGTTTAAGAGGGGAAGTCGTGTGAGGAATGACTGAAGTCACTTGGTCTGTTCAGCGTGGAGAAGACTGAGAGGAGATCTCATAGCTGTTTACTGCCTTCTCACAAGGGAGGGACGTGAAACAGGTGCTGAGTTCTTTTCTCTTGTGACCTATGATAAGACTAGAGGTAATGGCAAGAAGATGTGCCAGGGGAAGTTTAGACTGGATATTAGGAAAAGGTTCTTCACCCAGATGGTGGTGGAGCACAGGAACAGACTCCCCAGAGAAGTAGTCACAGCACTGAGTCTACCAGCATTCAAGAAGCATTTGGACAATGCCCTCAGTCACACAGTGTGAATGTTGGGAGTGTCCTATGTAGGGATAGGAGTTGGACTTGATGATCCTTTTGGGTCCCTTCCAACTCGGGTAATTCTGTGATTCTGTGATTCTATGGCGTAAGCCTTTATCTTTCTGTAATACTTCTCATGTGAATGGTCAGCATTGAATTCTGCAAAACTAACATGTTATTTGAGTTATATCTAATCTGAAACTAATTTGAGGGTCAGTCAGGCAGAATTGGTCAATACCGACAGATGGGGTGGGTCTTCTCCTGTCCTGAGCATGGGGTGGCATTCAAGCCTGACAGCCATAAGTGTTTTCCCTCTCCGATTTCTCTACATTGGCTGCACAGGTTCCGTGGCCACACATAGTCACTTTAGGATGCATGTGAAGTGGGCAAATAATATTTTTTGTCAGAAAGACATAAAAATATACTCAGAATATATTCAGTTTTAATCAATGCAAGATAAGAATGCTTCTCGTCAAAACTGCCAGTTTTCTATATCTTTTCTTCATTCCATTAATTATTTACCTTCAGTTTTAATAATACAACTAAGAGTACTATATATAGCTTATGCTCTATCAATAAGTCATGCTTCTGCGTCTTCATATTTACCCTATAAATTATAAGTACCAACACACTTGTGTGGATCTGCTAAGCTATGCTAGCAAAGAAATTCCCTCAAGAGCATCTCTAAGACATTGGAGGTGAACTCAAACATTCTTCACTTAAGGAGAGCTATTTTATGAGATTTTAAAAGATTGTCACAAGCCCCAACAATATCCCTTATAACCTTCCTTCTAGCTCATCACAAGCAAATAATTTCATGTGACTTTCTGGAGGATGGTTCTGGTCTTCCAAAGCGGAAAGAAGCATGAGAGCCTACAGCTAAATGCATTTTGGCTGGATAACAGGGAGGGGATCAGAACAAGAAAGACAATATGGCAGTGGCCTTGGTTAGATTAGAAGAGGTAAATCTGTAAACACAAGAGTATTATGTGTGTTGCAGAGATGATAAATGTTAGGATGATTTGTCTAAGAAGCAGGTGAGCAAGGAGACACATAATCCCAGTGGTTTGTTGCCAGAAGACAGAAACTGAAGTGGACAACAGAGTAGCTGGAGAGACGAGTGGAGGGCAGTTTGGTAGTGGATGACAGATGATAATATAGGATAGGTCCAGGATACAAGTTCTTGTGTTCACTTGTAAAAAAGAATTGAGTCTGGTAGGACAAAACGTTCAGTAGTAAGCTGTGACCTATGCTAAAGATTCAACTCTGCAAAGGACTAATCACTGAACTCAGAACATTTATCATGCCTCAAAGGAGTGGTTGCTCCACACATCAACACCAATGCCTGCAGGAATCCAGCTGGAAGAGTGAGAGCTCTAAGCCAGCAGAGCAGGGACATATGCATAGCAGTGTCATGCACAGCACATTGGGACTCTCAGTGGTAGTAAAAAACCTGCACACATTCCTAAAGAAATGTGTGTGAGAGAGAGCAAAACTGGATTGTAAGCAACCAATGGCAGCTTTCTTGCTGCTGGGAGAATGATAGGTCAGCAGAGATGGGGTGGGGGGTGTGCAAATATCCTCAGAGATCCACCCACAGAGCTTCGAGTGGCTTTTTCTGCAGCTCTGGCCTGCTTTTGGAGTGGAACCTCAGGATTCGATAGCAGTTAACACCTCACCTAGCAAAGGCTACTGAGCATCCCTGGGACTAGGTGAAGCAGGGGTATTTTAAATCAAACCTCTGCTTGCTCAGCAATAAAAAGCACACATCCATGCCCAGTGTGAATTGGTTTAACTATGTTAAGTGAGGAGAAAGGGTTGCATATTTTAAAAGCCCAAAACAGCAGAGTGTTTACTTATCTCTTGCAGTGCATCTGCCAAACATGTTGGCTTTTGACAGTTAGCATGGGATTTTCTCTTTGTTGTTTATCAGTTGTTTCTATATAGAAATGCTGGTTTTATCAGCCTAAATTAAAATATTCTGAAATAACACGCATCTTCAGCAAATAAAGATATTTCTCGCTCAGTCTGTATAACATATCCCTATCACACTGGGTTCTTCTCCCATCATTACAACATCAAAATAAACCTCAGCTAAAAGCAAACTGTTGTGCAGCTGAGACTCCAGAGAACAGACTGCTGTGGAAATTAGAAGAAGCAGTCAAGCAAATGTGTTTCTCAAGTCAGGTCATTCAAACCCTGCCTCTGAAAAGTACTGCAGGTGAAAATCAGTATTTGCACAGATGGTGAACACATTGTTGTTGACAGTCACTGCTTTGCAGAAGGCTTAAATGAAGATGGTCTCTGAGCTGACCCTGCCTGATAATGCCCTCTGCCCCTGCTATTATTGAGGAAAGCAGCATTTCTGAAATCCAGCTTCTTGGGGGCTGAGGACATTGCTCTCACAGCTGCTGCTGTGGATCTGTCTGCCAAACTCTGAGTGATGTAGTGGATGCGTTCAAGTCTCCTGTCATAGATTTTAAAGGAAGCCTGTCAGAGGGCCTAAGGCTGATATTTCATGCCATTAAAGACAGTTTAAAGCACTGGATGTGCTCAGATTATTATCCTCCATGGCAAATCTGAAGAACTGGCTGTTTTGCTCACAGCTCAGGATTTGTTCCTTTTTTCTTTCCAAATTATTTGCAGTTGTATCATGGGGAAAACTGTACGCTTCTGCATCTGAGCAGGATGAGGGTGATGCACAGGTGCTTTATCCAAATCCCATCTGTACTAGTCAGAATATATACTGAAAGGAGCTCCATGGGTAGCTCACCTCTCCCAGGCTTCAACTCTCCCAATTTGGGAACACAAAGCATGGCCTCTGCAGTTCAGTCACTTTAGGGAGTTCAATATTCAGGGTAGGTGCATGATCGGCTAGCTTGTACTGCCAGTGGGCCCAAGCCTGAAGTACTTAACTCTAAATAGCTGTACTAATGCTGTGACATCTGCCAAGTTCTCAGCAGTGATGAGCACGATGTCCTGATGATTTAAGTGGTCTGGCAGAACTAACTGCAGTCACACAGAGCTAGGATTTTGCCTTCATCTTTGGAAACATAAAGGACTATGGTGGGGAGCTGTGCCTCATCTCTTTGAGTACTTGCCCATGGAGTGTTATGAGGCCAGAGCTGGTTTCCTGTCACAGTATCACAGTATCATAAGGTTGTAAAGGACCTCTGAGATCATCAAGTCCAACCTATAACCCAACACTAACACCAACACCCACACGAACACCAACCCATCATCTAAACCATGGCACTCACTACCTCATCCAATCTCCCCTTAAACACTTCCAGGGTCTGCGACTCCACCACCTCCCTGGGCAGCGCATTCCAATGACCAATCACCCTTTCAGTGAAGAACTTGTTCCTAACATCAAGTCTAAACTTTCCATGACAAAGCTTGAGTCCATGCCCTCTAGTTCTGCCACTGGACACCTGAGAGAAGAGACCAACCCCTGCCCGACTACAACCTCCTTTTAGGTAGTTGTAGAGAGCAATGAGGTCTCCCCTGAGCCTCCTCTTCTTCAGACTAAACAGCCCCAACTCCCTCAGTCACTCCTCATAGGGCTTGTGCTCCAGCCCCTTCACCATCTTCGTTGCCCTTCTCTGAACACACTCCAGCATCCTGACATCTTTCCCAAACTGGGGGGCCCAGAACTGTACACAATATTCAAGATGAGGCCTGACCAGTGCCGAGTACAGGGGGATGATAACTTCTCTGGTCCTGCTCGCCACATTATTCCTGATGCAGGCCAGAATGCCATTGGCTTTCTTAGCCACCTGGGCACACTGCTGGCTCATGTTGAGCTTCCTGTCAGCCAGCACTCACAGGTCCCTTTCTGCCTGACTACTCTCCAGCCACTCTGTCCCCAGTCTATAGCTCTGCATGGGATTGTTGTGTCCAAAATGAAGTACCTGACATTTGGACTTATTAAACATCATCCCATTAGAATCAGCCCATCTCTCCAGTCTGTCCAGGTCCCTCTGCAGGACCATCCTACCCTCTAACAGATCAACCCTTCCTCCCAGCTTGGTATCATCTGCAAACTTGCTGATGATGGACTCAATCCCCTTATCCAGATCATCAATAAAGATATTAAACAGGACGGGACCCAACACCGATCCCTGGGGGACACCACTGGTGACCGGCCGCCGACTGGATGAGACACCATTCACCACCACTCTTTGGGCTCGGCCATCCAGCCAATTCCTAACCCAGCACAGAGTGCTCCCATCTAAGCCACGGGCTGCCAGCTTCTCTAGGAGTCTACTGTCCTCCTGGGAGTGATGTGAAAAGCTGTGGGTTCCCAAAAGAGTGTGCTGGCAGTGTGCATTTCTGCTTCTCAAGTGCCAACACACACTGCTTCACTCAGCTTTCTGGGTAGGGAGAGACAGCAGCCTAATGAGAAACAGCTATCTATAAGGGCATCCCAGCAAGGTGGAAGAGACCTCTGGAAGAGGGATGTTCTAAGCAAACTACCAAAACTGTACTGTTGTTGCATAGGATATCTAATAACTAGATGTGGCACTGGTACACAGTGCCAGGTCACTTTTGAACTCTGTTGCCACCTCATACATTGAAGAAGTGCTTTTGCCAATCTTCTGCAAGGTAGAAAGTTGCATCCTTTTTTTTTCCAGAGGCTCAGTGCTTGTGAAGTTTGAGGTGTGCCTGGCACCAGGACAGGACTGTTTTGTCACTGGTGGTACTTTGTAATTGAAGTTAAGTCATCAGAAAGCTTCAGCTGTATGTGCTTCTCTACCAGGCTGATGTGGAAGCATCTTCTAGAGTAATCTTTTATGCTCCTTATTTGCCTGACAACAAGTTCTCTTCAGTGTTGTTTTTTTAATTTTTTTTTCAGAGGTATTTATAGCTGTTATGGTCTCTCATGACAGTTGCCTACGTCAGGAGCAAAGAAGTTGCCACTGGCAAGAGAAGAAAGCACACAGGCAGAGAAACCCTCTCCTATTTGTAGTAAGCAGTACCATTAGCAACACCAACACTTAATAGCCCTTTTTTTTTCCAGTGGCAAAGTTGCAAGAGAAACAGCAGAGATCACACTAGTGCTTCCTCAGTGTCACTGTGTGTGAGCATTGATTGCTCAGATGCATGTGTGCACCTTTTCATTTTGGTTTGTCACTGAAGGCCATGCATTTTAAAAGTCTATCTGGCACTGGACAACAGCCCTGAGTGCTGACAGGCTGCCTTCTAGAGATGTACAGCAGCAGCAATTGCCCAGCTTTCTTCCCATGGGAAAATGTTGGGATCTCTCCAAATTATCAACTTGGCTCTGGAATAGTACTGCCCAGATGGCTGTTCTGCATCAGAAGTCATGAGCCATAGAGGTCAATGGATAGATTTGAGCTTCCCAGTTTAACTTGGGCAAGAAGTTGACCAGGCCCCATGATAGTTAGGTATTTCCTGCTAAGGAGGAGAGGTATTTGCTCTTCTTCCAGCCATACATGCCATATTTTGGTGCTCGGAGCTGCTGGTGATTTGTCTAGCTTGGTATTGCTCCCGTGGGCAGCCACTGTGTCTAAGGACCTCTCTTTCCTATTGAAGATAATAAAATGTTGTGAACAGATTCTTCCATTGCTGCTCCCTTTGATTTACCAAGCTACTCAGTGCTGAGGAGAGAGATTCTGTGAGCTCAAATTCCCTGCCATTGTCCACAGCACCCTGTTAAAGTCAGGATGCCTTTACAGTATTTTGAAAAATAATTTTGTTCTCATTTGCTGCAAAGCAGTTTGTGGACAGGACTTGTGTAGCATAAAGCTGAGCTACCACTGAAAAGCCGGGTACATCAGCTGAGGCTCAGCAAAGCATGAGCAGCAGCCTCAGAGGGTGCCGGTGGACTAATGGGCTTTTGCTGCTGCCTGCCTCTCAGAGCATCTGTCCAGTTTTATGAGGTACATTCAGCATACATGAAATAGAAAATGTCAGCACCTGCAGAAAGCAAAACTCCTGTGCACAGAGAAGGCAGAAGCAGTTCTAGCTCCCTCATGCTGCCCATGGCCCTTCGTGTCCTACCTATGGCTGAGAAGACCATATCTGTTCTGTCTCTGTGAGAGGAGGCTGAATATGTCCTCCCTGACCAGTAGCCCCAAAAGGGAAGAGCAACTGTTTGAAGAAGCAGCAAAGGGAGAGATTGGATTCTGCTCCAATACAGTTAGAAGAAGTTAGAAGCCTTATGAGCAAAGGCTTATTCCTAAGTGCTTCTTGGGAATGACTCAAGGGAGTGCTGTAAGAGGACATGCATCTCTTGTTGACAGTGATGGGGAAAGAACTAGGAAAGATTTCTTAGAAGTGAAAGACTGAAAAAGTTGGGAAATAAGAAGTCGTGGGAGATTGGTGATTGTTCAGGTGTGGAAAACAGCGCATCAGAAGGAGCAATATAAGGGAAAGAGAAATAGGAGACTGGTGCCGAATTTGAAAAGCACAAGCCAGAAGAATACATGAGAAGGGAGAACATTTCATTCTGAAAGGAAAGAGCAAATGTCAGTGCAAATTCTGGCATGTCTCCACAATGTGCCAATAACATTGTTAAGCCTAGAGTCTGAGAGTGGACATCACTGCCACCAGGAAAGAGATGGTAGGAGGCAGGGACATCTAAGAGAATGGGAGGGGGACAGTATGGAAACAAAAAACCTGGAGTGCAGAGATGGGTTAAGTAAAGACAAGCAGTGCCAGGAGGTTAACGATGGCAGGACATGACAAGGAAGAGCATGTCACACCTCTTGGGCTTCACATCTGCATGGGTGACACCTATGCTCTCCAGCCACCTCAGGTCCCTAGAGGTTTTTCACATTGTCTGTTAAAGCCTAGGCCTCTCTGGGCACCAAGCCTGCTGTTTACACCAGGAGTGCCCATGTGCTAGGGCACCAATACCACCCAGCTTATTTTGTGCTATTAATTGGAAAGACATGCTACAACAACAGGCTGGGTTGTTCATCCCACTGTGGTCCCTGGAGCTATGAACATCAAACTGAGAGTAATTTGTATTATTTGAGTCAGAATTCCCCTCAAAAGGAGGCATCCTTTTTCTGCACCAACGTATTAGAGTATGCAAAGACTTTACAAACCAAAAGATAATATTGCCTTTGTCCTCTTTTCCTCCAAGAAGGCAGCAAACTACAAGCACTGGAGGATGTAATCCAAGTGCTAATAAATTATTGATGTCTCCCTTCAGCTTTTTACTTACTAAAAGGATATCAAAGCTCATTTTGTGAATGGTCCAGACAGATTCTCTTTTGCTATATCCACAATTTAATTCACAAACATTGCACTAAGTGTTAATATTGAAGCAATGCAGTGTTCTCTCTTTACAGGCTTTGGAAAAAATAATAGACATGTTTTGGATTACACAGACTCATAAACAGATATAGCAAAGGAATTGCCACTTGTGACTCAAATAGATGTTTGAATTTGTAATTTAAAAAAGGAAGAGCTTGTTATTTATAGAATCACAGACTATCTCGTTTGAAGACATCCATAAGGATCATCAATTCCAACTCGCTGCTCCTCGCAGGACAACCTAAAACTAAACCATGTGATTAAAAGCGTCATCCAGATGATCCTTGAACTCTGACAGGGTTGGTGCCGTGACCGTTTCCCTAGGGACCATGTTCCAGTGACTGACCACACTCTCAGTGAAGAAACTAGGAATTACAGTTAACTAGGAATACACTTCTTTTTTTATATTAAGGGCCTGATTGAAAGCCTGCTGAAATCACTGCATTTGCTCCTTACAGATAGTCTGCATAGTTCTTTGGCAGTTCACACAAGTTGTAGGACAGTATGACTTAATTTATATTTAGCTATAACTCCTCTCTTCCAATATGTCTACTTGCACAAGTCAACTAACAAACCATCTGTATTGGAAATACTCTTTCCATTACTGCCAGTTTTGGGGCAGCATGTGGTAGTTCCTTAACAGCATATATTAATTTACGCTATTTTTTGGAGCAGCAGTAATTTGAATTATCATACTGCAGTTTCTCTAGTAGGAGTCTCACCTGGACAGAAGGCTCAATGTTTCTCTTTTTTTCTGCAAGTTCTGATGGCTGGAAATGCTCAGGATCTTGATAGCTGTCTGATCTGAAGGATGGGCACCAAGTTCGCAGGTATATCTTAAAATTATACCAGATCTTTGCAAATTTAGCCCAAACGCCGTATGTTATTAAAGACCAGAACAAAACTCTGTCTGTTAAATCAGTGCTCAGCTGAGCTCAACAAAAGGATTATCAACATCTTAACAAAGGCATGCTCTGAATAACAGGGGTTGATTTTAAACTAACAAAAACTGCAGTTCCTGACTGCATCGGTTTCTTCTTGCTGTGAATAGAGGCGGCAGCCCTGCAAATGCAATTTGTTCCTGTTCTTTGCTAGCCATTTAGAAAGAGTGAGTGACCAGGCACAAAGCCTGGAAGAGTCAGCTAATTTTTGCAATGTGGTATACATATTTTGCAAACCAGCCTGCAAACACTTGTCACATTTTTGGTGCTATATACATAAATATTCATCATTAATCTCCATCAGAATAGAGAGAAAAGCTTCTAAAGTACAAAAATAGCCCCTTCAGGCAGTTTATACCAGTGACACTGATCCTTTGCATTTCTGAAATTAAAAAATTAGCTTCTTTACGCAGATTTTGCAGTACTCTCTGGAATTCAAGCTTCCTTTTTTCCCTTGTTTCTTTAGGTTGTGAAGGTGACCTTGATAACAGAGATCAATACCTTCAGTCTGGAGCTAGAGACGTGGAAATAAAGGCACCAAGTGAGAGACAACATTTCCAAGGCTTAAATCTCAGGGACAGCAACCTTCATTTTCCCTTTGCCAGCTCTCCTTTGTCTCTAGGCTTTTTCCCATGTCTTAGTTTCAGGTACCAGCAGAACACTGACGCCATGGCAGGCGGGAAAGAGTACCTGCCTGTGCCTTGTAGACCAAAAGCCTGAATTCAGCTTGGGGCTATGTACCCTCGGAAATAAACAACTGCTTCCCTTAAAGGTGGAGGGGACAATTAAGCAGTCCTTGGGAGTGCTTGCAGCCATAAGCCAGGCAACAAGCATGATTGGTTTAGATGAAATAAATCATAATTTATTCAACATCAAAAGCAGAGTGTCTGTGGAAATGAAAATAAATTTAGAACCTTCATGAAGCTGTGCAGGCTGTCCCAAAACCCAGTGGGTATTAGATATATTTATTAAATAGAGGTGACTTTTTGGACTGGGATGGCAGATAAATCTGACAAGCTGAGCTATGTCAGGTCTTTGTCTTCCATCCTTGTCTGACTCAGAGTTTTAGTTTGAAGCTCTTGCTCCTGGGCTCCTTGGTTTGCCCAGCTGAAATCTTTCTAATGCAAAGCCTCACACTGCTGTCTGTACAAAAGGGGTCCTCAGCTTCAGAAAACTGTCACCCTCTTCTGCCTTGCCAAATGGGGGTACATCTTCACAGCTGCCTCATGGCACATCAAAGCCCGGTTTTTTCCACTTCCCTTCATGGTGCCTTTAACTGTTGCTTTTTCACAGTCCCTACAAGTAAAAATTTGGCATTAATATAACGTTCATCCCAGATTTCTCAGTGTACAGTTCTCTGGTTTGGCACATTTCCCCTCTCACCATTGC
This sequence comes from Tapera naevia, assembly GCA_033556795.1. Lineage (NCBI taxonomy): Eukaryota > Metazoa > Chordata > Aves > Cuculiformes > Neomorphidae > Tapera > Tapera naevia. The sequence goes on from JAUMJJ010000039.1 coordinate 8,000,234, forward strand.
ACTCTATCATCCCAGCACAGACACAGACACACTGGTTTTACAGTGGCAGGGAGGGGAAGAAGGGGCAGGAGCAGCAGGGAAAGGAGGAAAAGCCTGGAGCAGCAGGGCGCCTCCGTTTCTCTTGTCAACTGCTCCTCCTGGAGAAAGGAGGAGCAGGTGGGCAGCAGGGCGCTGAGGCAGCTCCGCGCCAACGCTCCCGTCGCATCAGACGTCCCACTGCGGGGACGGGACACGGGGGGCGGCTGCTGCTCCCCGGCCGCGCCTGGAGATGCCGAGACAACCTCAGAGCTTGGTCCCGGCAGCGTCTCCTCCTGCTCCTTCCGGCAGCGTCTTCCAACCCCTCCCGCCAAGGGCAGGGACACCTCCCACCAGACCAGGCTGCTCAAGCCCCCATCCAACCTGGCATTGAACACTTCCAGGGAGGAGGCATCCACAGCTTCCCTGGGCAGCCTGTGCCAGTGGTCAGCCTGTGCCAGTGGCTCACCACCCTCAACGTGAAGAATTTCTTCCTGATGTCTAATCCAAATCTTCCCCCTTCCAGTTTAAAGCCGTTAAAACATACAGACACACTGGAGAGCGAGAGGCTGGAGAGCAGCCCTGTGGAGAGAGACCTGGGAGTTCTGGTTGACAGCAGGCAAGTTGAACATGAGCCAACAGTGTGCCCTGGCAGCCAAGAGGGTCAACCGTGTCCTGGGGTGTATCAAGCACGGCTGGTCATGGGAGGTGATTGTCCCACTCTACTCTGCACTGGTGTGGCCCCACCTCGAGTACTGTGGGCAGTTTTGGTCATCACAGTGTAAAAAGGACATAAAACTACTGGATAGTGTCCAGAGGAGGCCACAAAGCTGGTGAAGGGGCTAGAGAGGAAGTTGTAGCGGCTGAAGTCTCTTGGTCTGTTCAGCTTGGAGAACAGGAGACTGAGGGGGTACCTCATAGCCGGTTGCTGCTTCCTCACAAGGGAAAGAGGAGCAGGCGCTGATCTCGTCTCTCTGATGACCAATGATAGGACACGAAGGAATGGCAAGAAGATGTGCCGGGGAGGGTTGGGTTGGATATCAGGAAAGGGTTCTTCACCCAGAGGTTGGTGGGGCACTGAACAGCTATCCAGGAAGAAGTCACGGCACCAAGCCTGACAATATTCCAGAAGCATTCGGACAATGTACTCAGACACGTAGTGTGAATGTTGGGGTTGTCCTGTGCAGGGACAGGAGTTGGACTCGATAGTCTTTGTGGGACCCTTCCAACTCGGGATGTTCTGTGGCTCAGTGAGATGACGCTGAGCGGGGCTGCCCGGCGGCGGGGTGGCTCCCGAGTCGAGGCGTGGAGGGGGGAGGCTCAACCCGAGAAAGAGACACCGGACACCCTGGGAAGGGCAAGGGACCCCCAGAGTCGGGTCGGGTCAAGGGGTGTCGGCCCCCTGGTGGGGAGGGCGCATCCGCAGCTCCCAGCCTCCCGCAGCGGCCGCCTGCCCACCTGGGGGGGCCGGGAGCTGCAGGGGCAGCCCCTCTGCCTCGCCTTGCTCTCCTCTCCTCCCACCGTCTCCCTCCCTGCCTGCCTGCCTGGGATGCTGGAGGGAGCCAGGAACATCGGGCGGGGCGGCCGTGGGCGCAAGGGGCGGCTCGCCCCGGCATCCCCATCCCCGGCGCGGGGGGGCTGCACCGTGTCGGGGCCGCGCAGCCCCCGCCGCTGCCGGTGATGGCCAAGGATGTCCTCGCAGGGGGAAGCCGAGGCGGCTGCTGAGGGTGGGCCGGGCAGCACCCCCGCGCCGGGGGCCGCGCGGGAGGAGGTGAGCGGGGCGCCGGCCCCACCTCGGGATGGGGAGCTGGAAGGGCGCAAAGGCAGCCCCACCGCGGGGCCGGGGTGCAGGAGGAGGGAGCCCTGGCTGGGTGTTTCTGCAGGGCGGAGAGAGCCGAGATACCGGCCACAGCCCGGGATGAGAATGGGGATGGGAATGGGGAGTGCAAAGGCAGGCTTGCCGCGGCGCTGGGGTGTGGGGAGAGCGCGGGGAGCCGCGGCGGGAGGAGGGAGCTCCGGCTGTGGGGTAGGGGGAGCCGGGGTGCCGGCCACAGCCCGCCCGCTCGGGTACCTGCAGTGGCGCCGCGGTGCGGGATGCGCGGCGGAGTTGGACTCGGTGATCTTGTGGGTCTCTTCTGACTCAGGTCATTCTGTGATGCTGTGACTTTGTGACTGGTGTACTGCACCACCGTATCGCTTTGCGGGGTGTGGGAAGGAGGTTGCGGCGCGGTGCCGGGGCAGGGCCGCCGGAGGGAACTCTCGTGCGGAGCGGCTGCAGCCCCGGGACCACTGCCTGCGGGATTTCACCCCGGCTCTGCCCTGGGGGCACAAAGAGGGGCTGTCCAGGGGAAGTTTGGCTGTATGAGCTCCTCGGGGTTTTGCCTGGGAGAGCCTGACTCTTCCCTGGGACTGCCAAGAAACAGGAGCTCTGCGAGGCATTGGCGTAGTTGGCAGGAGGTGTACATCGAGTGTGGGAAGGCGTTTGCATCCCGTGTCTTCCAAATGTTTGGGACCAAAGGAGGGGCTGATCCCTCTCCTTTTCCCTTGGGCCCTAGGCACTCCTGTTGCCTAATCTGCAGTAGAAAACACTGTCGAAAATGCAGCTTTAATGTTTCTTCAGATCAGCCGTGAAGCGCTCACCGTGGCCTGCAGATCACAGGGAGAGAATGATGGATGTGTCTGAGCCACAAGGCACTGACCAGACGAACTGGCAGTAACTGGCAGTGTGTGTGCAATCAAGCACATTAGGAATGCCTAAGTTTCTCTTCTACGCCTAAAGTAGCCTTTGCTCCCAACTGTTTTGACAGGTCTGCTGTTTACATCATGTAATCCATGTGCAGGTCGTGGAAGTGACTGAACATCCTTCATAATGTGGAGTTAAAAACAAACATATGTGCTTCCAGTGGTGCCTTGAAGCAGGCAGAGAAAACTGAAGTCAAAGTGGCCCCGGAGCATTGCTGTGTCCAGTTCCTCTGCCTAAAGCTTCTGTTAACAGGTTCTGTGGCTTGTCAACATCTCATGGTCCTGTAGTCAAAATCCAGTAGCCTCAGCAAAGCTTTCATGAACCTGCAGTGTACTTAGGTAAAGCCAAACAGCACTTTTTAAAGTACCTGTGATAGAAAACTGACTTTACAGATCAGGTTGAAAAAACTGTCTTCCGTGGGTGAAAATTAGGGTATTCTCCTGTGCAGTTGCTTTTTTAAACACTTGTGACACGGTTCACTGCAAAGAGCTGTGGGTGGATCGAGGGTGCAGCTGCTATTCCAACAGTAGAACTTCCCAATGTAATTACAGCCCTACAGAAGATCAATAGACAGTTAATGCTGGAAGGGATTTTTTGATTTATTAGGTCTATGACCAGGAGCTACAGAAGGCTTTCCGATATAAGTCCACCATAAAAAACATCCAAGACATTTCTATGCATAAGAGCACTTTATTTCTCTGCTAAGCACATTATATCTTGCTTCATTCATCCTGTTCTCAGTTTTTCTTCTGTTCTGACACAAACATTTGCACATTTGAATCTATATCTCAAATGCCTATAACAGTCATATCTTTACACTGCAGCTCTAAAATATTGGTCTTTTCCTTATGTTTCCTTCATCTTTTCATCTTGGCATTTATGGATCTCACTAAGATCACGTACATGGACTTAAGTCTTAACAGTGACTAAAAATTGCCTTTATTTGGCAATAAATCAATATGAGATAAAACTCTGAGCTGGTAACAGAGAATGTGTCAGAAGTCCATTTTTACTCCTGAAAGCAGGACAAGCGAAGGTGCAGCTTCAGAGCAGGGGCAGGTCAGTCACCTGCCAGGGTCCTTATTCTTTTGCCAAGGGCCACTTAGGTTCGCTGCTGACTTTGCTGAATATCTGAGCAAGCCCTTGCATTACATGCCAGTATTCTGGTTTGTTTTTTTCAGTATCAGTTGCTCAAGCTGGATGACCTGGAACATCTGTGCTTTTGGTGGTGCTGTAGCATTTTATCACCTTATCAACTCTTGCTAAAAAAAAAAAAATCAAGATCTTTGAGGGGAGGGAATGTAAAGGGCATGTTCCTGAAACCCACCGTTGTCAGCTCACTGATGGAGATGTTACAGAAGAGGCAACTTAAAACTGTTTCATCTGCCTCTTGTTGCTTCTGCAAAATGCAAGAGGAGCTCATTTCAAAAGTGCTGTTTGTGGTCACAAAGGCACCAAGGAGTGTTACAAGTTAAGAAAACACACACATTTCTTGTTTTGCAGGCTACAGCTTTATAGGCTGTCAGGTCAAAAGACAGTTAGGTTCTTTCTTCTTAAGCATGCCACTGGAGGGATATCCTCAACTTGTGGAATTGACTCCATTTTGTCTTAGAGCTTTTTTAACCCTTTCCACCAATATGTATGTCAAACACATTTATTTTATTTGTCAAGGCTTGTTTTATGGCATTGAAAACACAAGGCATAAAGCCCTTTATAGCTTAGACTGGGTAGCTTTTGTCCCCATCCATGGCTTGAGGCATACGCATGGGGCTGAGAAGTGGTGGAAGAAGCAAGACAGACAGCCCTCTCAGGTTTGTCAGGCCTGCTGTAGGTGCACCTTTCTCACCAGTAGATCCCCACGATCTGATGAACACTGCTCTGTCACAGATCCGCAGGATCATCTTTGCTCCCCACTGCCTCTCTGGTGCCCTCTTCCTCTGGAGGCTTGTTGTCATCCCTCAAGAGAAGCAAACCCAGGAGTAGGGGATGGAGAGGAGGGAGGGCAAGGCCTGTGATGGTGATTAGTATCCCCACCACCTCTTAAGCAGAAGCTGCAGAGGGACCATTGAGTGCCAGTCACAACAGAGATGCTATTTGCCTTGTAAACCTCTCCACCAAGAGCTATGCAGGCCTCTGCCCAGAGGAGAGCAGGAAATGTGAGATGTGGCTCCTGGGGAAGCTCTGCTTTTCCTTCCCCTCAGCTCTTCTAAACCTCTTGCAAAAAACCTGCTCTGCTAACAGAATGAATGACAATTGTTGGTTATTAAGCGAGTATGATTGACCGGCTATTTTTTTTACAGTGCACTATATTCCCCCTCTTATGTGTAGGTCAAATAGGAAAAGCCCCTTTCTACCCCTCCTACCCTTGGTTTATCCAGCATAAACCATGGACTGCACCTCATTCCTTGATCCAAAGTTTGCCTCACGGAGACAAAGGAAAAAGTCCAACAGTAATGGCATCAAAGGAGCTGGAAAGCTTTTTTTCATCATCCTGTAGTTTGAGGCAGTATTTGCATTGCAGATCCTGTCATAAGAAAATACGTGCTGAGGCATCACATCTTTTTCTCTGCTTTTCTTTTTTTTGATGTCCCACTTTATCTTCTGATCATGCATCTGTTCTTGATGCCCTTCACATGGGAAGCTATCAGGGGTTTAAAAAAATGGATAGGAAACATCAGATGGATGTATGTCTGAGCGCTCTGAGGGGCAGTCTGGTCTCCAGCTATGTGGGCTTTCTACAAGCAAAGTCTTTTATCTTCTGACATAGAGGGCTCCCTCACCACCATGGCTGAGACTGAAGTAAGCTGCTCCTTCTGACTGAGTTTCCCAAATACTTGCAGGAAGGGTATTTTCTCAATGGAGCAGTGGGATGGAGCAACTGGAGAGCTTGTGGAGCTCTGCCAGTGGAGGATTATAAGGAAAATGTAGACAAACTGCTCTTAAGTGCGTAGTTGTTACGTTATGGGAAAAGGAGAGACTAGGTGACTAGGGGGTAGGTCCTCTCCAGACCTGATTTCTAATGCAGTTCTCTCAGAAGTAATGGGTCTGCACACTGTTTTGAAGCCCCAAAATACATTTCATTCCATTTCTTGCTTCAGACACCCAAGGGGATGATCTCCCTCCAGAAGGGAGGAGTGGATATCAAGGTTGCTTTTCAATCAGTGTAAGCCATTTCAAGAGTGAAGTAGGAGGCATCTTCTCCCTGCGAACAGAACACGAGGCTTCCTCTCATCTTTCTCTACACATTGGAAGAAAATAAATCAAATAATTGCTGGTGACCAGTGATATTGCAGAAATAGAGATTAGAAAGAGTAAAATGTCTCCAGGTAGTTCACCTTTACTGGAGCTTGTTTCTAGGTGAGTCCTAACACATGGTAATGTGTTAATGCTAAGAAGAGTGGCTGCTGAGCTATCGTAGGCACTGAAAGGCCCTTTCAGTCGTTACAGTGACACTGTCATGACATTATACATAAGGCTGTTTGATTTTTCACTTATATCAGGAGTTCTACTTTTCAGAAAAGTGTGGTTAAGTATTTAATTAGTTTTTAAGTTCTAATCACGGAAAATATAGTTCACTTGAGAGTTCACTTTCAGACTCTAATCCCTCATCAGACTCCTCTGAGCTTAAGAACTGTAAAGTTAAAAATAGCACATAGTGAAACTTTGTTGAGGTCACAGTTGCTATAATGGCTTTTTTAACTACGCAAAACTCTAGCGGCTTACTTCATTTAAGCATCAGTGCACAAAAGAGCCAATGAGATATTGTAGCAGGGATGCTGCCGGCAGCAGAGCTGGAAGGGCCTCTGCCAACAGGAGCCCACAGTGCAGTCAGGGGTAGAGGCTGCCTCCAAGAGATGCCCTTGCCTGGTCCTCCCTGAGTGCTGAGCACTCTGCTCACAGCACGTCTCAGCCGCAGCCACAAAAGCAAGGTGCCTTAATTGGGCAGGACAGATGGCGAGTGGGAAGGCTGGAGGAGTCTGGCTGCCTGTGGTGCCAGCAGCTTGGCAGTGCTGGGAGGCTGGCAGCCTTCCCAGAGCAGAGTTAAGGTTGTGAAGTTGTGTCTGGTGTATCTGGCATCCACTCTCATGGTGCCATGCCTGCCACCAGGAGAGGACAGAGGGGATTATTCCCTATGAAATACCCAAGCTTTTATCTTCTGTGGCTTTATATCAGGTGAATAATGTACAGGGAATCCCAACTCACATGTAGCACCATTTCTATATGGCTGAGGTCTTGCACATCCTCATTCAGCATCCACCCAGCAGAGGCCTTGTTAAAGGAAGTCTGGCAATACTGGGCCTCAAGGAAGACAGAGGCTGGAAATAGCTGGCAGGTGAGAGCAGGGACCAGTAGTAACTTAGAAAAAAGGGCAGAGAGCAGGTCATAAAGGGTCATGCTCTGGCAAGGAAAGTAACGGTAGGTAATTGGAGTGGTTTGCAAATGTGGAATATGCATGACCTGACACTAGCAGGGAAGAGGATGGTCTCAGGGAGAGACTTTTGCAGGTCACAACATATTTAGCTGCAGAAAAGGAATGACTTGTGCCCACACATTTATGGTCAGAGGCCACCTTTATACCCATGTGATTGATTGCCCTTAGGAGCTGGACTGGGAATTGTAGAGTACCACATTCAATTAGTGTGGTAACAAAAGTGATTCAGCACAAAGTATCAGCATCTTTGAGTAGCTCTCGCAAACCAGCACAGTGTATCCTGGAGGACAAGAGCTAGAAGAGCCTGAGTGCCCATAGGCACAAGCCGTGCCATCTCCTCTGCCCTACAATGAGCTGGGACACCATGTAGCACCACAGAGGCTGAGATGATAGCATCTGCCAGCATGGTCCTGCTAGCACAGGGTTCCCTCTGAGGGCCAAAAAGATGGAGAAAACTCTCTTGTGACTGCCTGGCAGTGAGGCGGACAGCGAGAAGTGCCAATAGCTGTTGGAGGAAGGGGGTAGAGAGAGCATGGCATAAAAGGATGGGAAAGGCAATCTGGCTGCAGGCCTAAGGTGTGCCGTGGGCCTCTGCAGGGGACTGTCTGTCAGCAGGCCAGGGCAGGAGCTAAATCTCCTGGTTCCCACCAGCTGGTACTCAGAGTGGTAGGATGCAACATCTCACATGCAGATGAGATGCCTTCCCAGAGAGTGCTGCTGCAATGCTTACGTGAAAGAACTTTATTAATGCTATTTTTTCAGGAGGTATAAAAAGTTGTGCTGAAACTGAGACATGGGTCAAACTAAAGAAATAAGATCCAGGTATCCTGGCTCCCAGGATCGCTTTTAACCATTAGGTGTTTAAATCAATTTCCAGTGAGGTTTTCCCCTGCTATGCTGTCACATGTTATTGCAGAATGTGTTGCAGAGAGAGAAGAAAGAAAGAAACAAGAGGGAGAGAAAGGGACATTTATGATGAAATCTCATTTCTCACAGGGAAGCATTAGCTGCTGGGATACTACTACATCTTAACGGGAGCACCATTATAAAAACACCTGACAACACTGAGGTCCCAGCTTTGTTCAAAAAGGTGCAGGGAGGTGGAAACATGCTCCTTGAATCTGACAGAGCAGCTGAAGCCCAAGCAATGGCTGGGTCTTATTCTGAGGGATGCTCAGCTCAGCAGTACCAGGGATGGCATGGCCACAGCCTGAGCCGGCAGCAGCCTAGCACCACAGGATTGGCAGACAGACACACATTGTCAGCCCTTCCAGGAGCTCCCTGCAGTGCAGAAGCAGGGGCAAGGGGTCCTGCCCAGAAACCTCCATGGGGGGGGGGGGGGGGGGGGGGTGGCCACTGGCTGTGGTGGGGGACAAGAAGCTGGACAGGCATGAGGCAAGCTGCAAAATACCAAGCAGCACAACCATGGCTCCTGTCAATTACTTGGTCTTGCTAATCTGACGGCAGCTGGAAACTGCATCTCAGGAGCTTTCCTGAGGATATGTGACGCATTTATTAGTTGACTGAGAAATGTTGAGGTAAGCCACATTGTTATACCTGTAAAATTTACCTTGTGTCTATTAGGAACCACCAATATTCAGGGCAGGGGAGTGGAGAATATAAGCTGTCTGGTGTACTTCAAGTGTAGAAAATATTTTAGAAGAATCAGGGCATTCTGTGATCCTTAAGGCCTGTGTGCACAACCCTGCCTACTTGCCGAACGACACCGATTCAGTGACCTTGGCATGTTATGAGAAAATGGAATGTTAGCTGATAGATAAGAAAGAGAATGTGAAACAGGAGGTTTTAGCTGCAAAAGAAGGGGGACTGCAGGGTATCAGGTAACAGCGCATGGACAGAAACTTATAACCAATTAAGATAGAGAATATACCAAACGGACAGCATGTAGTAGCCAATTATATGTACACTTGTAGTGTGTGAACACAGATTGTGAGTATAAAGTAACATGTGGAAGCACAATAAAGGGAGCACTGACTCTACCTCTGTGAGGATGCGTCTGTGACTCGAGGGGCTCTCCGATATTCAAGTGTATGCTTGAAGTGTAGGAAGTTTTTGAAATTGTAGCTGTCTGAACATGAGCCTGCAGTGTGCAGGCTAACAGCGTTCTGGGTTGTATCAAAAATGGTGTGGCCAGCAGGAGTAGGGGAGTAGTTACTCTCTTGTACTTGGCCCTGGTGAGGCTGCACCTTGAATCTTGTGTCCAGTTTTGGGCTTCCCAGCCCAGGAAAGACATTGAGGTGCTGGAGCTTGTCCAGAGAAGGGCAACAAGACCGGTGAAGGGGCTGGAGAAAAAGTCTTGTGAGGAGCATCTAAGGGAACTGGAGCTGTTTAGTCTGGAGAAGAGGAGGTTGAGGGGAGACCTTATTACTCTCTACAGCTGTCTGAAAGGAGGTTGTAGTGAGGTGTGTGCCAATCTTTCAAGTAACAAGCAATAGGATGAGAGGAAATGGCCTCAGGTTGTGCCAGGGGAGGTTTAGATCAGGTATGAGAAAAATCGTCTCTACTGAAAGAGTGGTCAAACATTGGAACAAGCTGCCTAGGGAAGTGGCAGTGTCTCCTTCCCTGGAAGTGTTCAAAAAACATGTAGATGTTGTTCTTTGGGACATGGTTTAGTAGGCACGGTGATGTTGGGCTGACAGTTGGACTGGATGATCTAAGACGTCTTTTCCAGCCTTAATGCTTCCATGATTCTATGAAAAAGAACCATTATTGAAGCTACTCACTTGCTCTAAGACAGCTCAAACCCCAGCTTTTCTTTCCTGAGGAACTCAACCCAGCATTGACATCACTCAGAAAAAATCCTGTGCCCCCAGAATATGCTCTTTGTGTAGCTGCTGAGTCAAAAGCCACTGGCAGCAACATCAGCATTTTGGGGCAAAGCGAATCATTTCATTAGTGTATCATTTCTGTGAGCTCATGAGAAGCTGCCACTAAAATAGCCCTGATCTCTGTTTTGCTGATGGTGACACGTTGTTGCTAGGATTCCTTGGTGCTGACAATCTAACTGCATGGCTTTTCATCACCCATGGATGTGGCTAGGGCCAAATTCTTCACACCTCTTGCCTACTTAGCCTTGTATTTTAGTGAGTGGCTTTCCCATCATAATGCAATGTTCAATGTGTATTGACTGGAATTCAAATGTCTTCCTTTTCCGGGATTTTCTCAATTTCTGCTTGAAAATCTGAACAGTATCCTGCAAGAACTACTGCTGAATTTGACATTTTAAAGGACTGCAGGCTCCTTCTATCCTGACCTCTGCTTTCCTCATCTTCAGATGGTGGCTTGAATTCACAAGGATAAATGATGTGAAATAACAGTCTGTGTGGTATTTCAGAGGCACCCTAGCATAAAAAATCCAGGTAAATCAGCAAGTTTTGTGCCTTTTCATGGTTTGTCTTGTCATGCAATAGGCTCTGCTGAGGAGAGAATTTAATGCTGCCATTTGTACTCGTTCCCAACCTGAGATGTTCTTCTTGACTGCTCAGTTGATGGAAGGAGATTAAATCTCTTCGGGGACTTAAACAACAAGAAACCAAGCGGTCCCTGTTACCACAGGAGGACAATTGCTGAGGTGAATGCCTGAGTCACTGATGCTGCAAACTCATGGTGCGTGTGCAGGTTATTCTTTTTTAAACCAAGTAATATAATTTCTACTTGGCATTGACGTCATGGCCTCTGCCTGCAGGAAGCTTTCCTTCTCACAGGAGTTTCATGGCAGAAGAGCAAATGGTGCATCCAAAACATTTGTGCAGCAACCAATGTGCAACATGTTCAAGTACTGGAGGAAAATTCTCTTTGATACAAAACAGACTTTTTCTTTTGCCTTCTATCACTTATATTTCTCTTCCCCTCCATGCTGGCAGCTATGCTGAGAGCACTCACTACTGGCTCAGTGTGAGTTAGGGGTAATGGGCTTCTTGCCATTCAAGATAGATGACAGGAGGGATTTTGTTTCTGGCTCCCCAGGAGGGGATTTATGAGAAGAGTGTTATAATAGCTCCATTTTCCCTCACCAGGCCTTATTATCAATGCCCCATGCAGTGCCCAGATTGGGTCACACAGTGGAGGAGTGCTTTTGCCTGTCATACACCAGTGTCTGGTTTAGGAGAGCCATGCAGGCTCCTTCCTCACAGTACTAATGAGTATCTGACCTGGAAGGCAATAAGAGGTCATACTCTGACTCTTCTCCTGCAGTTATCTTCTCCCTGGTCACCCCAGACTTCTTGGGCCAGTCTTTCACCTCAGGAGCTGGAAGGTGATATGTGCACCCATGTCTGCTGTGGCTGTCTGGGGGTCAGGCGCAGAGAGTTCATTGCTCTTCTTGCATTATCCCTGTGCACTGCACAAATGGTGAAGCCTTTCTCAGCACCAGAGCTTGGTCCTGGTGTCAGAGCTCACCTCAATTGTTGTTAACAGCACAGCCTAGCACATACCTAGCTAGGAGACAGTGGTCCTCTTTGATTGAACATTTTCCACTGCCCTGTCTTTACCACAATGGAAGAGTCTCTCATAGTTAGAGACAAAAATCTGCTTTCATCCAGGCAAGTCACCACCTGCCAAAGTGTGTGACTTGTGGTTATTGATTATTCTTTCCCTTTCATGTATCTCATTAGGACATATTTATCACAAGCATAAATCTGTGGAGGCAAATGAAATTATGATTAGTATTAATTTATCCACCATTTTTCCTTCTTTCTTCTCTACTTTTATTTATTTTCTTCCAATTCTCTGTCAGAGTTCCCCAACTCTTTTTTTTTTTCCCAGACAGGAAGATTATTCTTGCTAAATAAAAGGGAAAAAAATCAAACTCTTTGTTCACATGAGTAATCTCAAGTTGTGGGGTCATTTTTTTTGTGCAAGACAGTGATAAAGTCACCCTGTAGCCCTGAAGGCAGGTTTGGTGGTGAACAGGGCCATGCTGTGATGCTGTGTATCTCTTCTTGCTGAGACACAGCTGCAGCCTCAGCCCAGCAGCATGCTGTAACCACCATGCGACACTCTGCCCCAATTTAGCACATCCTTACCCCACCTCCCAGGCTGTGGGGAGGAGATAGGGACTTAGATCTGTTTTTTGGAGTAGTTCTCAGTGGTGAGGAATCAGCCGTTCAGGAGCAGGTGCTTTCCAAGTCATAGCTGGGCCAGGAGAACTGCTGGCTCATACGATGCTTTGGTGCTGTCAGGCTCAGTGTTCCCCCCATTTGATCCTCACCCACATCCTTTCTTTGGGCCAAATTTCCTCCTACCTCTGCCCAGGCTGGCCGGTCTCCACCCTTGCCTGTCAGTGCCCTTCCCCTGCGTCAATGGCACTGGCATTCAGAGCATGTCTAGGTTGTCTATTGTTCTCTCTCCTCCAGTTCTCCCCACTGCCCATGTTTATCCTTCATTTATCTGTTTCCATTTGGACCACATCTTCGCTACCTTCTGTTTTCTCTCATTCTTTCATTTTAGACATCATAGCATTTTGCTTCAGCAAAATTGCAGCTCTTGAGGTCATCCACCAAAGGCAAATGCATTTACACATGGGGTTTAAAAGGACAGGAAACACTTTTGACATGATTTCCTCAAAGGAGAATTTTAATGCTTTTGAAATTGAGGAACCCAGATATCTGTCTGCAAAGCAGACACAAGCAGACAGAGTTGGGCCCTGAACTGTCCGTAAAACAAACATTAGAATAAATTCATGCTGTGGCTGCATTATTTTCTGCTTATACAGCTCATTCTGGTGTTTTCAAGGAGACTGAAGCATGAAGTCTGACAGAAGAGGAAAAAGCCATTTTGTCAATATAGCACTATGGAGAACAGTAAGCTTAAGGCAAAATTATACATAAAATTTTTAAAGTCTGTGACTGTGAAATAGTTTGGTCTTTTTCCTTTGGACTTCCCTTACTATTTCTTCCCCTCTGTTGGGGTCAGTTTGGTAACTTTCAGTTCAAATTTATTTTGCCAGTCAAAACCAGAAGTGGACAAACAGAGGTTTCTAATTGCCACTGTAACCATTTGCATAATGTAAGCAGTACTGAGTCAGCTAGAAAAGGAAGAGATGCTTCGAGCCCATAGTGCCATACAGCTGCTTTTGGAGTAACATACAGCTGCTTATGAGTAGCGCGTGGCAGCAGCAAGCCAGGTGAAGCTTGAGTGACGCTTTGGGGGGTTTCTCTTAGTGTTGTGTGTAGAGCTGCGTGTGGGATTACTCCTGGCAGTGACTACTGGAACTGTGAGGAGCACCTCGGTGTCTGCATGACACACTGCCTTGTGTTTATGACTGACACTCAGCTTTGTGAAGACAGTTGTTTTGTATAAGTTAATGGGATATTTAGCTATTAGATTGGCAGAGTTCTGCAGGAATAATTACTAGATTTGACACTATCCACTGGAATTAAGCATAAAATCACTGCTGGTAACATTTAGAGTTGGCACAAACATTAGCAGACTGGTCTGTAATGATGAGACGAACGCAGTCCTACAGAGGGGTTTGCTTCATGTCATCATTTCATTATTCAATCCAAAGCCAAATCTGAAGTTATGCATTTCAGGGTAGAGAGTGCAGCCAACCCTTCAGCTGTCCTCAGAAACAATGACTCAAAAAATACATGAGAGCAAAGCAGGTGAGTAGTTGAACGTGAACTCCCAGGGTGGTACTGGGAAAAAATCTACTAACACTACTCTTGGAGACAGTAAAAAGACGGGAATGAGTGGGAACAGAAGGTGGTTTTATGTTTGGTACGATGACAGTGAAATAAGTTCTGAAGTCCTGTATCCACTTGCAGGGCACACATTTGAGAATGATCTCAAGGTGCTGGAGAGAGAGAAGAGCACCAAAAAGGACTAGAAAAAAGGCTGCTCAATGAAGGACTTCAAGACCTTGACCCATTTAAATTGTCATAAAGAAAGCTGAGCGGTGTCAGAATGGACAAGTATCTTCAGAGAGAGAAGACAGTTATATGAAAGGAGTCTTTCATCACCTGGAGGATGGGCATCCCCACTGCCATGAATGGGGGATAGAGTGAGATGAAATTACAGTCATAGTAAAATTTCATCACCAGATGGAAGGGAATTGCAGATTTTCATATTTTTAGTCTCATCAGTTAAAGCAAAGTGTCGTTATGGAAGATGAGCTTTTACCAACCACCAGTTACTGGTCAATATATAGGACTGTAGAGTGAAATTGCATTACCTTTGAGATGTAGGAGCTACAGGGACCATGTATAATGTCTCCCAGTCTTAAGGTGTAAATGTTGTTTGGGTTGTAATAGAAGCTGAACCTTCCTGACTAAGAGCAGCCTTGCAAAGTCAATAGGAGAAATATCTGTGACTACCTGTAATGCTAAAGAACCACGTGGCTGTTCATTATATTACAATGATGCCCACCATCACAAAGGGACAGGCACGTGGCTAGTGGGTGAGTCCTGCGGCCAGATATACTCGTATCCTGAGGTCAGCAAAAGCAGAGAGCCATTGCTGGTAAAACAGAGGCACTGAAGTTTCAGGTTAGGTGCTCAAAACACCTGGGCTGGTGGAATTCCTCTGGAGCTGAGTGTGGCCCTTCCTCCTTCTGCTAATGGGAGGGGCTTGCTTGGGAGATTGGGGACACCCCAACCTGCCTGGACCTGTGCTCCCAGGTATTCATTGGTTCTTATGTACCCACCAAGGAAGGGACCTAGAGACATAAGCACAATTTGATCACTCAGAACTATGTTGTTCTGGTTCTTTAGCATCAGTCTGACATTTCAAATGTGCCTTTTAAGGAGAAGTCAGGTTTGGGGATTGTATGTAATTGTATTCTTGGACAATAGAGTTGCATGTAGGCTTACTCAGGGTAGTTACCAACTACAATTTACCTTCCTGCATCTTAATGCTAGTTGCTTGAGCGGAGTCAAGGGATGGATCAGAGAGCCAAAACCAGTCCCTTGCTATTGCCACCAGAGCACGCTTGGCTCCAGCTGCTAAGCAGGGCACGTACTGGGCTGTGCACTCCCCCTCTGCTCTTTCTCCGCCCCTTTACACTGTGTGAGATTAGCAGCCCTAATCTGCACGCTGCTGCAACACAGAGTGTGTTTTGATGATTTTAATTACAGTTGCTGCAACATGAACCCGACCTGGCTGCTATTGTGCCAGGATGAGCGCTGGGTGGGTGTGCCTGCATGAGGGAGGCTCCACGACAGTCCTGGCGTACCTGCTTTTGATCTTGGGCATCTGCCATCGGAAGGTGTCTTTGAAGGCAATTGCCCTTTCAGCCAGTGCCCGGACATTTTATCATTTGCAAACTAAGTTTTGCACAGAACTTTCTTGAAGGAGAAATAATCACAATGTTGCCAGCCTGGAAACTCCTGTCTGCTATAGGTGTCAGTTGAAATTCCAGTTCTCCATTGGCAGTTAGGGCTTTCCAGACTATTTTCCAGCAACTGTGGCAACAAATTAAATAGCATCTATCATTTAATGTCTCAGAAGTCTCTGTGCCACCAGACAGAAAGCAGACCATGGGAGGATGTGGAGCTGCCTCCTCATTTTGCATGGTACACAGAACCTTTGCCCTGCCTGAGCTTTCTCAAAATGATGGACCAAAAAACCCCGAATGCAAATGTGGCACAGTACTGCAGGGCCTGAGTTCTTGGGGCCAGGGACAGTTCGAGACAGAGCTGTCCCCAGATCTTGCCTCTCTCCATAAGGTCCCCAGCACAGGCACTCCCAGCCTTCCCCATATGTGCCACCTCTTACCCATGCTGAAAACCCATGCTCCTCATTCATGCTGAGAACTACTTAAGAAAGTAGGAAATATTTTTTTGTTGTGTTTATGGGTAGCTTGGATAAGAGTCAGCAGGAGATACCAATCCAGTCAGGTATGATGAGAAGGGAGAGCTCTGAAAGCTGTTCAGCAGCATGCCAAAGCGTAGCAAGACATCATTTACAGTGTGTGTTTTTAACACAACTTGAAATTCATAAACTACAATACTGACAGCTGAGGTGTGCTTCTTCACAGCATCCCGTCTAAACTAGGAGATTTCTACAATTTGTACTGTCATCAGAGCTGGTTGGGACCTTTAGGGTGCAACATTTGCTTTAGCAAAACCATCCCTCTTTACAGAAGCAGTTGCAGAGTCACAGAATGATTTGGGTCAGAAGGGACCTTCAAAGATCATCTAGTCCACCCCTCCCCGCCATGGGCAGGGACATCTTACACTAGATCAGGTTGCTCCAAGCCCTGTCCAACATGGACTTGAACACTTCCAGTAGTGGAGCATCCACAACTTCTCTGGGGAACCTCTGGCTCATTTAATCTTCTGTTGGGACGTTTCTCAGGTCAATGCTGGAAGCAAAGCCCCTGGCAATCAGGAAAAGAAGGACAGCTCTCTTGATTTGGGTTAGGGACCCAAATCTGTGAGTTTTAGCTCACAGGCAAAGTGCCTAATGCCTGAGCCTCCATCTACTCTGGGATTGTCTGTCTTTGGCTCTGGCTCTCTGTCTTTGCTTTTTTCAATTATGTTTCTCTATTAACATTTTCTAGGGGTTATGCTTTTTTTCCACATCAAAACAACACAGATCCTGCAGCATTCCTCAAAGGATGCAACTCCCATTCGCTTCACTGGCCCAAGTTATCATGGAAATTATTAGTTTCCTTAAGCATTTATTGTACTCTTCCAGAAATACAAGCTTGCCCTGTTTTGATCTGAAACACTGTGCACAGAAAGGAGGAAATTCCACGTAGCACCACAAACGTCATGCTTGCAGGAAGGTGGTATGTTAATTAATAAAATCTGGGAGCCAATGGTTTAACATATTAATGAATTTGTTATGCAGTGAGAGATGGAAAGATATATTTCCTTATTAGATTTGTGAATGTCTGATACTTTTATTGTAATTCTGTTCTATTTTGTGTCTTTCTTACCAACACTCTAATAGCATTTTATAATAATATGTATTAGATAATTATTTAAGCAAAAGGAAAGGGAAATAAGGGATATAGGCCACGTGAGTGTATTCAGAACTTTAAACAGGAGGGACAGCTGTGGGGGTAGACCAAGGGCCTGTAGAGGGTAGGATGTGCTTAGCAGCAAAGGAGGGGATTAGATAGTAGGTCAGTAGAGTCAGGAGAAAAGAATTGTGTTTTTCCCAAATGATTTTGAATGTGAAGGCCCTGCTGAACTGGACTGGTAGGTGTGTGAATCAGAGAAATGTGGCAGTGGGCTCTGTGGCTACTTGTCTTTTTACTAACGCAAGGCGGACAGAAGCTGCCTTTTTTAAAAGCTGCAGTGAGAGTAGTGGAGGTCACCTGGCTGAGGCTGATCTGACACTTTCAGTGCAGTGGGTTGAATGGACACTTCCATTTTTGAAGCGTCTCCGGAGGTTGCATACAGAAATGTCATCTTGAACCTGAAAGCCTCTGAGCTGCTTCCCACCCAGCTTGGTGCTTCTCCAGGACCAGTGAGACCAGAACCATCTCTTCCCCAAAAGGGGAGGATGACATTTCATGGAGCTAAGCACATTAGGAGGCATTAGCCCACTCCGATATGGCTACTGATAGCCCTAACCGGTGGGGCTAGTTGAAACAACCCTTGGGCAGAAGCCAACCTGTGGGTTCTAAGTTGGACCACATTGCTGCAGGAAGCAGAGAAGTTGTTAGTCAAGGGATTTGAGATAAAGGGAAGGTGGGGATTGCAGTGCCTTCGGCAAATAGTGCCTTAGCTGGCGTGGGACAGCCCTCTCGCATGGCTGTGCCCAGGGCCAGGCTAAGAGCACTTCAAACAAGTCATAGAAAAAACTGATCTTCCTGGAGCTGTGTGGAGTGCTTAAGCACTCACCTTATATTAAAACTAACTGCTGGACATCTTTTCCTGAGCCCACTAGCATTCTTCATAAAATTAATCATATCATGAGAGGTACCTGTGGAATCCTGAGTGTGAATTTAAATTCCTGTGTTAGAATATTACCCAGGTGTTTCTTTCTGCACAGTCCCAGTGACTGGAATAGAGAGATATTCATTTTTTGGGTTTTGGGGTTTTCTTCACCTCAGAAAACCTTCAGGGAGAAAAAAAGTGTAGAAGTTTCCAATTCTTCATTATAGTTCATACTTTTGCATTACTATAGCACTTAACAACTCTAGTTCTGTGTCAAGAAGAGACAAGGAATAGAAGACAGTGTTTCCTAGTGGAGTTCCCACGAGTCAGCAGAGCCCGGGCCTCTGACCTGGAGTCCAGTGTACAACTAGGGCAGAAGCTTATGTTGATGCAGTAGCCACATTGGAACATAGCAGTGGATATTTGACAAGACTTTCAAGAGATGAAACTCTCCATGACTGCACAGAGACTCAGGGATTCACTCCCAAAACTCCCGTAGTTATTTTTCAGCCAATTGCATGAAGCCACTTTGTGGCTTTCATCAGGTTTTCTTGCAAAAGTCTAAGGAAAATAGCCTTATTGTTGCCCATACTAAGGTGTTTTCACCGTCCTACCTACAGAAAAGTTATGTCCTGTGTCTTTTATAACCCACTTAACTTTTCTGCAACCATTTTTGGCCACTATAAAGGGAGTACAGCCCAGAATAAATATTTTTTTTATTCTGACACATACACACATAGAAAAGGTTTGGGATAAGAATACAAATATTTTAACAGATTGCTTCTGGATGCATTAGGAAGAATCAGGGGACAGATTCTGTCCTTAGGCCCTGCAGATGAACACTGGTAGCTCCCTAGAATCAATAAAATCACTCTGCACTTACACAGTGTCAGATTAGAAGCTACAAAATCAAAACCAGACTCCATGAAATCCTGTTTGGCAGTGCTCACCCAGCCATAAACCTCTTATAGTTACTTAGAAGTGGTTCTCTGTCCCAGAAAGAAAGAGCAGTATTAAATCTGAGCCTGTAGCCCCACAAGGTTAGATGCTAATACTTCCATCTCATTGAGGAGACAGTAAACTCTTCTTTCTAGTGGCACCACACAATTATTTCCTGAGTCATATGATGCTGCTCCTTAAATTCCTTGTTAGTTCAAATTTACTTACTGAATCTTAACTGCTTTGGGTCCAAGATAAGCTATACTAGGGGAGAACTTTATCCCTGGAGAAAGAAAGAGAAGATATTTCCCAAGTGTAGCATCTGTTGGCATCTGTGGAGCAGTTTGAATCATTAGATGTTGGCCCTTAGGAGAAGGTGTAACAGTCTGCTTCTATTTTTGCATGGAATCAGGCTCAGCAGAGGGCATAATGATGCATGAGTATCAGTGTATATCTGCTTCCTTGCTGTCATTTCCTCAGAGTTAAGGGGGTGGCAAAGGATGGTGGTAACAAGAGGGACGCAAACAGCCCTCCACGTTATTTATCAGGGCAGCGGGGGATCTTACTTCATACACTTTCTACAGATGGGCAGCTGCCAGCCGTTAATGTAGCTCAAGCTGCTGCTGCTCTTTGCAGGGAGACAACTCCATTTCCGTTAGCTGCTTGGCTCAATTTGGCGTTTTTTATTATAGCTCAACATAGCATGACAATGCAGCTGATTCACTGCTCCATGGCTGGGGTAAGGACTGCAATCACACTGTCTCAGGGGATGCAGTGGGAGTACGAGCGTGCGAACTCTGGCTGTACTCCTAGCCTGACTTTTGGGGCTTGAAAGAGAGGGATGTGCTGTGTTCTAAATATTCATGCGTACACCCTTAGCTCTAACGCTTAAGCTTTCAGGTATTTTAGGTCAGAGCTAGTCTTCTACCCAGCCTGAAGCTATGCTGCACTGCGCTGTAATCCTGACAATTTTTTTCAACTAAATGTGCTTGAATCTAGTAATTTTCCTGATGGCTCACCTCCAAGGAAAATGGTGTCGATCATTTGGTAGGTTTCAGGGTTGAGTGTGAGTCAGCTCTGAGTCAGGCAGCAGCTCTATTTCCACAAAGTGCTGTTCCCCTGTGCTAGCACAACCCATGGGGCCGCAAACCTGCGATGTACGCTGCTTCTGAACCTCCTCAGCAGCACTGAGTGGGAACCCAGGATCCAGGCAGTCACAAGCAAAAGGGCAGGTCCATAGCCCCATACTTTTGGCTGTTCACATGCTGCAAAGCCCTCTTGGCCTCAGAAGATGGTGGGGTGCATAGTTGATACTGGCTCCAGGCAGAGAATTGGAGACAGAGACCCATCTCACCTCCTGCAGATGTGCCCATCCAACCGGGGACACTGCTAATGAGAAGCAAGGAAGGAGTTTTGTCCAGAGGTCTTTGTCCCTGGCATGGTGCTTCTGTTTATATTTACATTTATATTGAGTAGGGTGGTGTCCCAGTCCTCAGGCAGTCCAGAAAAAAGCCAGACGCAGTCTTGAAAGCAACAGTCATGGAGTCTATTGTGCAAAGCAGTGTGACTGACAGTTTCTTTGCTCTCTCTTTGTCTTTCTCTCTCCCTCCCTGGTGTTGTGATTGAAGCAACGCCCCGTGAAGCAGTCCCTGAGTGCGTGCATGTGCCGAGAGTCCCACTGGAAATGCCTTCTCCTTTCCATCCTCATGTACGGCTGCCTGGGTGCAGTGGCCTGGTGTCAGTTGGCCCGGGTCACCAAGCTCAGTTTTGATAGCTCCTTCAAGGGCAAGTCCATGATCTACCATGACAGCCCATGCTCAGATGGCTACGTCTATATCCCTCTGGCCTTCCTCTCCATGCTATACGTGGTGTACCTGGTGGAGTGCTGGCACTGCCATGTCAAGAGAGAGCTGCAGTACAAGGCAGATGTGGACAGTGTCTATGAATGCATCAACCGCATGCAGCAAGCCACTCCGTGTATCTGGTGGAAGGCCATTAGCTACCACTTTGTGCGGCGAACCCGGCAGGTGACCCGCTACCGCAATGGTGATGCCTACACCACCACACAAGTCTACCATGAGAGAGTCAACACCCATGTGGCTGAGGCTGAGTTTGACTACTCTCACTGTGGATACAAGGACATCTCCAAGGAGCTCCTGGGCCTGGAAAGCTACACAGCCACCAAGCTGAGGTTCACCAAGTGCTTCAGCTTTGCCAATATTGAGTCCGAGAACTCTTACCTGACTCAAAGGGCTCACTTCTTCACGGAGATTGAAGGGCTGGATGACTACATGGAGGTGAGAGAAGGCATGCAGCTCAAAAATGTGGACTTTAAAGAGCTGATGATGGCCTACGGGGACCCAGATCACCTCCCATGGTAT
Source organism: Tapera naevia (assembly GCA_033556795.1). NCBI lineage: Eukaryota > Metazoa > Chordata > Aves > Cuculiformes > Neomorphidae > Tapera > Tapera naevia. The sequence continues at coordinate 8,021,597 of JAUMJJ010000039.1, forward strand.
GTGTCACACTATGCTTTCTGGGTGGCAGCTATCCTGATGATCTCATGGCCACTCAGGGTACTCATAGAGTATCGGACTGCTTATGTTCACTACCACGTGGAGAAGCTGCTAGGCCTGGAGTACAGAGCATCCTCCACAGCAGAGGAGCCCTTGTACCGGTATCGCATGCCACGAGATGCGACGCAGGACAGCACCGAGCTGGAGTGGCACATCTGCACCAACCGGCAGCTGATCCCCAGCTACTCGGAGGCCATGCTCATGGACCTGGCCAACTCCCCAGCCTACAACAGCTACGCAGTGTGTCAGTATGGCGAAACAGCCCACGGCTGTGAACGCTGTAACCGTGCCTCCAGCACCTCCTCCATCTTCTCACGCCATGCTTTCCACAGCTGCAGTGGCAACTCCCACCTCTCCCTCAACACCAGCCGCTTCTCCCTCTGCCGTGTCCATGGCTCTCACAGGACAGGCCTCTGGAGGAGCCGCAGTAGCAGCATCGCGGAGCGGGGCTGCCAGGACGAGCAGTGCTGCTCCTACTCCAGCCAGCTGGCTGTCAATGAAAACCCCCCAACCTACCATGACGCTCGCTTCTTCCCTGTCCTGATTGTGCACAGGCCAGAGAGGCACAATGGGCGGCATTTCTACGTCAGGCGCTCCTCTTGCCTAGAAACCTCTCTGTGAGAAGTCTCCATGGTTTCTTGGCTCCTCTGTCCTAAAACAGGGCTTTCAGAGGTGCCATCAGCAGGGACCTTGCCAATATCAGTCTCCACAGCAGGTCGGCAGGATGAGTGTTAGTTCTTTCTCCTGCCATTGCAAGAGGACATAGTCACTCTGATCAATGGCTAACCTCATTTCCAAGAGCTTCTCCTCCTCCTTCGGCTGGTCTTCCTAGTCATTTTTCCCCTCTTCCTTTCGCTCTTTCATTCCTCACCCTTTCTCTGCTCCCCAGTTTCCTGCCTCTTCTCCCAGCCCATCCTCAACCTTTATTTTACATTTGACTTCTGTTGCAGCTGGAGAGTTTATAAACCCTGTGCTTTGCAGTGTATTTGCCCTCTTGGATGCCCTGCAAGGTAAGAAACTCAGATAGAGCAAGGCAAAAGGCACACTGCCAGCCAGAGTCAAGCCAGAAGGAGAACTCAGATCTGCAGGCACTGAGTCACCTCCTGCAAACCCCCAAAACGGTGCTTTTAAAATTTATTTTATTTTCACCAGTCTGTTTTCCTCTTCTGTCAGTTATTCTCTCCTTTCTTCACATTCTCCTCCTCTTGCTTTACCCTTTTTTCTTTTTTATTTTTCTCACTTCTACTTTTGTGTTTTTCTGGAGTTTTGCTGGTGAAGATGTCTTTCAGGGTGTAATTGCCTTCCACTGGGCAAAAATAAGGTATTCACAGCACAAATGTCACTGACTGCTTATACAATCACAGGCCATACCCCTGAGGAGTGCTGAGGACTTTCTTTCTAGAGCAGTGTTTTTAGAACTATGGGTCTGATTTGTGGTTGTCTCATTCCTACCGCTTGCTCAGAGCAACACAGGCTGTACGAGGGGAGAGGACCCGGAAAGGAAAGGGTAAATATAGTATTAACCCTCCCACTGATAGTCTGGAGTTGGTATGAAGCTCTTCCACCCACAGCATCTATTAAAGCAGTTACAGGACTGCTCTACATTACCCTTAGCCTTCCATTTGCCCTGGGGAGGGGTTTTGGCCCACAGCCCACTGCTGTCTTCCCACCTTCCCAGGCAGGATGTGGTGCCACCCCAGCCCCAGGCAGGGAGCACAGCTGGGAGCCAGCCCCACTGGCCGCTTCTGCTGGTGCTCCAGGGTCTTCCCGCAAGGCTTTCCCTGGAGCAGGTGCAGCACCTTCCAGAAACCATCAGATTAGTCTCAGCCATGCTAGACCCAGAAGGTGCCCCATCCAGCACTCTGGGCTGTGGGCTGCCCTCTTGGCCTGGCCAGAGACCCCTCCAGAGCCAGGGGCTGACCCAAGAAGCCTATGGTCACATTGAGGACCCTCGAGGGACCTTGCACCTGCCAAGCCTCCGTCCCACAAGAGATGGTAATACGCCAAGCAAGCTCTGTACCATTCTGTCGTGTGGATAGCAGAGAGTACCATCCACAGTGACTCACAGGAGAATGCAATAGGATCACAATACAGTCACTTTCAAAAACAAAGTGTTTGTCATGCCCTATAGCAAGTAGGTAACAGACTGAGCCCCTAGAGGGGCTGGCAACAAATGCTTCCTCCCAAGTTCTTTCTGTGTGTATCTACATGTAATATGAGATTTGTAAAGTCATATTAGTATGTGTAGATTATATATAACTCTGTATGGTGATTTCTTATGGCTTGACTGTTGCACCATGTTAAATACATTTTGGTTTGGTTTGATGACTCTGTTTTGATGTGCTGTGTTTATTTCAACTCCAGAAACAGAAATATTGGCAATACCTGGCTAGCCTGCTGCAAATGATGGTACCATCAGAAAGACTGTTTAAATTCATATAAGTCCATCTTTTTTTTAATGTAAATGCTTTATGTATGATTTGTGTGACATTTTCTTTCTGACAGCTTGGCATTTATCACAAAAGATAGATAACACGTATGACGTGTTATTTTATCACATCTGAAAAAGAATAACCAGCCCAGACACATGGAGGAAACAAGTTTGAGCTCAGGGTAATAATTATGGTTGGGTTGGGGCCAAACTAGATAACACTGAAACTCAGAGAAAAATCCAAACTTAGATCCACCCGACAGTGATCCAGTCCTAGTCCCCCATCTATGCTGTGCCACCTACCACCCACAGGCAGATCTGGGAGAGTCTGGAAACTAGGAAAGGATCAGGCCTGAACTCAAAGCTCATACTCATCCCTGATTTACTTGTATTCTGAAGACAAAGTAAATTCAAGTCTTTAGTATGGTTCCCTGTCCTTATCTTCATTCAAACGGAAAGTTTAAACCAGCACATATGGAAGATGTAAGAGCTGGAGGAGGCTGAAACTTCACAAAACAGAGAGGCTGGAATATTTCAACAGTTTCTTACTGAAGGAGGTGGTAGGGAGGAAGACAAGAAAGGAAGAGATGGTAAAATAATATAAATTAAAAGAGAGCAGAGTCTAGCTGCAGCTAAGATAATTTCCAGATGAGCAGCATAACTCGGTTACAACAAGCTTAGCCCAGACACAGGCAGGATGAGCTTCAGTCATCTTGTGTAGCTGTTGCAGCCACTTGTGGCTTTAAATAGCATGTCCAAGGTCTTGGCATGATCAGTTTTGGTCCCATATGTATTTCAAGATGGAGGGTTATATTTGGGTCCTCAGAAGTGCCCTTGTTAATAGTATTATTATCTGACATGAAAAAGCTCTGGCAATCCCATTATTATGATGGGTTGGGCAGAGAGTAGAGACAGTTCATGCCCAGTTAAATCTTTTCAGTGTCCTCAGAATCCACTGTAATAGCCAGCAGCTATCAAGCTGTATTCTTAGCAGGGTTTAGAAAGCCCAGAGGGATTCTGCTTCCTCATTTCTTGTGTTCTGGCCCAACTTTGGGGCAATTATTTGAGAAGCCATCCCTAAGCTGAAGAAGCTCTCACACACATGGAACTCCCTCCTGTCACTTGCTGTAGCCTCTGGTGGTGACAGAAAAGCTGGGAGCAGGTTGTGTTCTGACCTGAGCCTGAATATACTGGTTTCAACAGATCATCCACTCAGCACCTGAACAACCATCCTGGGTCTCCTATACTGTAAAGCAGAGCAGCTCCTGCGACCTTTGAATGCCCTTGCCATCGCCTCAGCTTCCTGATGCAGGATGAAGAATCTGTCCCCTAGCAATGGAAAGGATAACGCTGCTTTTCAAACCCCAAGTCAGAGAATGGAGTGGACAGGTTCCTGAATCTGAGTGCAAATCAGGCTTCTCTTCAGAAAATGTCTTGTACAAAACAAGGATTTTTTATCCAATTGCAGACTGACTGCTTTGGCAATAGAGTAGTGGCATGTGCCAGCAGCTTTTACTGAACTTTTAGGGCTATGGCTTCTTGTGTCGAAATGGACGTTTTGGGGTGCTTTCTCACTGGGATAACCCATCCTTGTCCTGTAGGGTCTCAATAATCAGAAGAGGCTGAACAGCAGAAGAAGGTGAAGAAGTCCAGCAAATACTGCCTACTGGCTTCTCTCTCTTCCTTCTCAACCTCCCTCTCTTCCTTTCTTCCTTTTTCCTTCTTCTTCATCTTCAGAAGTCTCCCAGCACTGCAAATTCACCTCTTCATTATTACACAGCTCTTCAGGCATTTTCTAGAACATGCCTACACCACCCAGCAAATCCGGTGAGATGTGACAACACACTATCACAACAGAAGTAAGGAAAAGATGGAAGCCAGGAAGTCATCGCCTTATTTATGAGCCACTCTGCTGTGTCCTGTGTGAATGAGTAGTGAGCACTGCCACTGGTGTTACAGCTTGTAGAACAAAACCATGTTGCTTAATTCAGTGGCACAAAAGACCAGAAGAGGCTTTCTTTGGCTCCTAAAAGCATTTCAGAATCACCAGTTCCTTTGATTTCTGCATGGTAATATTGCACTCCTCCATAAGGTTTCCCACAGCAGTTTGTGCTCCAAGTGGCAGCACATGCAAGATTTCAGTCCAATTTTCATACGGCTCTTCCTGCCTATCGCTGTTGACACAAGGCCCTTCTTACAAGAACTGAAGCCAGATCCCCTACTGAGGAAAATTCCCTTTGGTCTACTGGTTCCAGCAAAGCTTTGTTCTCTTACACTAGCCCAGAGGCTGGCTTGTGCTGTGCTACAAGTTCTTATTGCATGCTCCTCTTTGCAGATGAAAGTTCCTTTTTCCCTTTCCCAAAGCCTTAGGGAGCATTGCATATGACATGTGGATGAAGGATAACATGCCCATCAAGGCAGAGGAGTGCTCTAGGCATGCAGCGTGGACTCAAGCCTCTCTTGACAGGCTTGGTCAAGACATAGCACTTGCTCATGCCTTCTCTGTCCTGTTTGTACACCAGAGCATTTCCTGAGCCCACAGTGTAGTATCATGAAACACTGTAATTTTAAGGCTGGCAGAAATTAGAAGGAAAATGCTGTAGAAACACAGCACTGTTCTAATGGCCATTTTTTTTCTCATGAAGCAACTAAAATCTGCAGAAGTAGCTACTTCTGGAAGGTGCTATTGCCGTGACTAAGTGCAGAAACACATCACACACTCGGATGGGTGAGTATATACGGATATATGGAGGGGAGAGAGCAGTGACAGCAAGTGCACATAAACCTTTTAGCAAACACTGGTGCAGAAGCTCTCAGCCCAAGAGCTGTTGTGATCCCTGCAAGAGGCATGTCTTGATTCCCTGTCCCTGAGAGCACCCAGGTTTCCCGCAAGCTCTCAGGTGCATGGCTTGTCAGTGTCTTGTCCTGGACACCACATTCCAGTGGGAGTCACTGGGGAGGAACATTTCCATTCAAGTCATGAAATCTTCTTGGCATTGCTCCAGTCCCCTAGGATTTCCTATCAGAAATGCAAATAGCTAGGGTGGGGGAAGATCTGAGCTTGGGAGGGAATTACGTGCACTTGTCGAGCCTCAGTATCTCCATCCCTCTGATGGGGATAAAGCTGTTTCCCCTCGCTCCTCCATTTAGGCGGGTTTTCAGAGTGTTACAGGAGCCACTGGGTAAGTGTTGCACACTGATGTCTGTGACAGAGCTGAGAGCTGCATTGTGTTGTAATGATATTGCTCCTTATGGTGCCTTTCAACCCAGATTCTCACTGTAACTCCTACGAAAAGACAGCACCAGATTTATTTAAAATTATTTGTTGGTGACTTTTTCCACACCATGCCAGCAACTCTGTGGCAGCAGAGATCTCCTTCCTCAGACCTCTCCGTACTTCGTCACTAGCAGAAAAGAGGGCAAGGCTGATTGACACGGCTGATCTGATCCTGCTTGAAGGGCACAGGCACGTCCTCACATTGCCAGTACTCCTCCGTGCATTGGGCACTAGGATAGGGTGGTTGGCATCTCCAGAGCTGGGATCTGGCAGGTGAGGGGAGCCTGGATCTGGCAGGTGAGGGGAGCCTGGCTGAGGCAAGGAGCCAGAGAGAGTCAGCCAGGGAAGATGGGGGTGAGGATGCTGGAGGCATGAGGCACAGTGCTGCTCATCCTGGCAGAGCCCTGGTTTGGCCCCAAGCCCTCCTCCCCTGACAAGGTGTGTGGGGGCTCCTTAGAGGCCAGGCTGGTCTCCTGCTTCCATATTTATGTGGGGGAAAAGAATCATAGAATGGTTTGGGTTGGAAGGGACCTTAAAGCCCATCCAGTTCCAAACCCCCTGCCATGGGTAGGGACACCTCCCACCAGACCAGGCTGCTCAAGCCCCCTCAACCTGGCCTTGCACACTTCCAAGGAGGGTGCATCCACAACTTTCCTGGGTAATCTATGCCAGTGCCTCACCACCCTCACTGTGAAAAATTTCGTCCCAATGTCTAACTTCCCCCTTCCAGTTTAAAACCGTTCTTCCTCATCCTATCACTACTTGCCCTTGGAAAAAGTCCCTCCCCAGCTTTCCTGTAGCCTCTTCAGGTACTTGGAGGCCACTATGCATATATCATGGAACCGTTTGGGTTGGAAGGGGCCTTAAAGCCCACCCAGTTCCAACGCCCCTGGCCATGGGCAGGGCCACCTCTCACCACATCAGGCTGCTCAAGGCCCCATCCAGCCTGGCCTTGAACACTTCCAGGGAAAGGGCACCCACAGCTTCCTTGGGCAGCCCGTGCCAGTGTCTCACCGCCCTGGTTTCCCCCCGTGCCCGCTGGGTGCCTCGGCAGCCCCCGCCGATGTGCGTCACCTGGGGGCGCGGGGGGCCACCCCGCAGAGCGCTGAACCCCACTCCTCGGCAGGGCCGGCCCCCCCCGCCCCGCCCCGTCCCATCCCGCGGGGGCGACGGGCACGCTGATTCGCCGCTCCGCGGGCGGCGGGCGCCCGGCTTATGCATATTCATGAGCGTGATGTCAGACGGGGGAGCACAGCGCGCCGCGCTCGCCCGAGAGCGCCATTTCCTGGAGGAGAAGGCGGCGACCACGGGCGGAGCCGCCGAGCGGCAGCCGCGCGCCGGCAGGGGGAGACCGCCCGGATCCGACCCCACTCGACTCGGCTGGACCCGACCCGCCGCCAGAAGTTTGAGCATCCCCGCAGCCTCCCGGGAGAGCCCAGCGGCGAGCGGCGGCGCGGGGCTGCCGGAGCCGCTGTCGCCGGCGGTGGGAGCCCCCTGCGGCGCCGGGAGAGCTGGGGGGGAGGATGGTGTTGCGGGAGCGATGGAGCTGAAGCGGAGCATGGCGCGGCTCCTCCTGCTGGGACTGTGCGCCGCGGCGCTCCGGGACATCGCCGCCGTGGCAGGTGAGAAGCCGGTGGCAGGAGGGGGCACGGGGCTCAGCTCCCGCTGCCCGGCGCCAAACGCGTCCTCCCCGAACTGCTGGGGTGCGGGGTCCCCCCGGTGCAGGGACCTCGGGAAGCCACAGATCATAGAGTAGAATAATAGAATCATAGAACAGAATCATAGAATCGCTTGGTTGGGAAAGACCTTTGAGATCGTTGAGTCCAACCGAACCTGTCTACTACTAAACTAGATGCCAAATTCTTCACGATGAGGGTGGAGAGGCACTGGCACAGGTTGCCCAGGAGAGCTCACCTACCCGTCTTTTAAATGCCTCCAAGGCTAGGGACTCAACCACCTCCCTGCGCAGCCGTTCCAGTACCTGACAGTCCTCTCGGTGAAGAAGTTTCTCCTAATGTCTAATCTGAAGCCCCCTGGCGCAACTTGAGGCCGTTTCCTCTCGTCCTGTCACTTGGGAGAAGAGATCATCACCCACCTCGCTACAGCCTCCTTTCAGGCAGTTGTAGACAATGATGAGGTCTTCCCTCAGCCTCCTCTTCTCTAGGCTAAACAGCCCCAGTTCCCTCAGCCGCTCTTCGTAGGAGTTGTTCTCCAGCCCTTTCGCCAGCTCCGCTGCCCTTCTCTGGCTGCCCACCAGGCTCTCCTCACCAGCAGGCTCCGGGGTTGCTGTGGGGTCGTTTGCGTGGCGGTGGGGAGCTCGAGGCGCCCAGGGAGCCGCGATTCGGAGCCCCAGGAACCCTCCTCGCCGTTTGCCGGGCACTGCCCTGGCGTTTCCCCAGCTCCTGGCGCTTGCGCATTCCTGAGTGGCTCGGGTGGTTTCTCCTCTCCTGAACTCGTTTTCGCAAGTTTCACCCCCGAGCCGGCAGGGAAAGGCAGGATGAGGGGCTCTCACATCCAGGCCGAGCTTCTGCCGGGAGCTGGTGCGGTGGCACGGGGCCGGGGGGGGGGGCGGGGCTGTGGAGCGGTTTGGGGCGCCAGAGCAGCGTACTGAGGAATCCGAGGAGTGAAAAACCTTTCCCTCGCATGGGGAGGCATTCTACTCTCTGTCCACTCCCAGAATAACTTCAGGAAAAGCATTGTTCTGTTCCAAGGAGTCAAAATATTCAGAGGTGATGAGTTTAAAAAAAAATAAACAAACCAAAACAAAAAAACCCCAACAAATCAACCGAAAAAAAATATGGAATGTATTTTGACAGCTAGTATGCTTGTTTGCTGTTAATTCTGCCTGACAACTGGTTGATAAGAAATTTAATATAGTTTTATTTCCTAGATATACATTTTGACTCCCACAGCCCTTACAGGTAGGCTTGGAGGAACCTGTTTGAATGAGATTGTTTCTTGCACTGGCAAGAATGTTATCCGATGAGAAATTGTGAGTGGGAGAATAGGTGGAAATCAAAATCCATGTTGGCCTCCTGATACCTTGTTCCTGATACCTGCAGAAAGCGATGGCTGCGGCTAACACTGGATTTCTGTAAAAAAAAAAAATTAAAAACCTGTACATTTATTAAAAAGCCCTGATCTGGGTTTCTTCATTTTAGTTGATCACGATGGAGGGATTATACTTGAATAATGTGGAGAATGACAACTAAGGCTGAACACTTGTACTGTATAATAATTTCCTACATCATTAATTTGTATGGGAACTGGAAACCATAACAAGTCTCTAACAATGCTGCTTTGTTTCATCTGTGGCTAACTCTTTCAGTAGGGCAGTCTGAGGAAAGCTGAATAGTTTGCTTTTCTGTGAAGGCACCAGGAATGAAAGTATCTGTCAGTTTGTAGGTGTGCTCAGCAGCCTGGCTATATCAGTTTTCTGTAACACAGAGAAAGCTGCTATGAAGCTTTCGTGTTTTATTCCAGTATTGTGAGGATGCTTTCTGGCATGCACTGGGACGTGTAATTTGTGTTACAGTTGAGTTAAGTGATTAGATCACCCTCACCAAGGTGATTTAATCCTTAGCCTAGCAAACAAGTTGTAGCAACTGAACTAAAATGATCATCTTAGTGGTTTTTGAATGTTCTCTGTGAATTTGCTAAATTAATAACAGCAGATAAAAAAGTAAAATAATCCAGTGTGAGAAACCAGGTGTTAATAGGCAGGGGATCTCATTAAGGAAAGGAATAAAGTACTTCTGCCTGTGTTCTGGGATTGCTCCTGGACCACCGTTGCTCTGCTGGGAACTGACTGCCGGCAGCAGAGTGCTGGCTGGTCCTTCAGTGCTGGCTTCCCTTTCTTCCAGCTGCAGTGGCTCTGCCCTGTGAGGTGGTGCCCTCATGGCTGTGGAAGGGTGGTGGCTTGGCAAGAAGGGACGTGGCACATGAGAAAGCTCTGTATTTAATCACCGGTCAGGCTGTAACAATTCAAGAGCAGGAGGGCTGCTTACTTAGCAGCACTCTGGATTTCACAAACTCGCATTTTTCTGTCTCTGTAGGCTAGCAAGGCATCCTATGAGAAGAAGCTGACCAGCCAGGGAACTGGCTGAAGTTATAATATATTGTGATACATGGCTTGCCAGAGCAGCAGATACATGGAGTCATTTGTTTGTGAAGGATGTGGAAGCTGCTGCCAGGGCATAATACTGAACTACGCTAGACCTGTTCTGTTCTGTCAGTCCTGTGCCTCTGCATAGGAAATGGCCACTAACAAAACTAGCTTTACGTTTATTTCCTTCCCACCTTCTTGCTTTCCCACGATCTCCTTTGATCCTCTGGTTCCTCCTTCATATGCCTTTCTTTCTTAAATGCGCTTGTGCAATTGACTTCCGTGTTTTCTCATGGTAGCACATTCCATGTATCTGTTTCTGCTTGAGGGAAACACTCCCTTCTCCATCCACACATGTAACAGTGCTCTGGGCCAAATTCTGATCACTTCTGTGTCAATGTAAATCCGAGTAGCTCCATCATCTCTCACTTTTCTGCTATGGGGTTGCAACTGTATAGCTCTGAGTATAATGTGGTCCTTTGGCTGGACTGAAGGGTCAGGGAGGCTCGTTTGAGCACACACCCACATCTTGCAACAGAAATAGCTGTTCTGTAAACAATTCCACTCTTCGGCAAAGTATGCTGTGGAATAGGCTTTGCTTTCATGGGTTTTGCAAATTGCAGAGAAGCTTTCTGTTATGTAGAGGAACAGTGTGCACTGAATAATGAGACATAATTGATTCTTTCTCATATCCCAGCTGTTTACAAATGCATATAGAGGAGCAAGCATGATGATTTCTTAGCAGCACAGGAAACTGTGGCTGAAATTCAAGCCTGGGGAAAAGAGGGAGGTGTGGTACCATGTTGAGTGAATGTGCTTAGCACTGCTGGATCACTGACACGGCAAAGCTCCCAGCATTTGTCTGTCATGCGTGAGTACTGCTCTGCAGGAGCTCATCCTACTGTCGCATGAGTTGAAAAAAGCCCTATGTATGGACTGAGCCACCACTTATCTCCAGCAATTGTGCTTTCAGTGCTTGCTTTTGACTACTGCTTAACAGACATAGTAGAGCTGTGCCGAGACTAACAGACCCCTCTGCAGTGTTTGCGGGTAGGGTATGTAATTCCAGACCAACCTAGAGTAATTTGCTGTACTCCAACCCCCCTTCTTCTGGGGGTGGGGCGGAGTAGTATTTTTTTTTTAGGTATGAAATTTACAGGATCTCCAATCAAATTAAAGGTGTCCCAGGGTCAACCCGTCAAATTAAATTGCAGCCTCGAGGGAATGGAAGATCCCGAGATGTTGTGGATCAAGGATGGAGCAGTGGTGCAAAGCGTAGACCAGGTGTACATTCCAGTAGATGAAGAACACTGGATCGGCTTCCTCAGGTACAGCAGATGCAGAGAAGAAGGAATATCGTGGAAACTATTGCCCAGTTTTCTGCTGTCAGCTATATCTATACAGCTGCAGTGCCCTCAGTGGGGCAGGGTCCTTAGGTCTGCAGTTCAGCTTGTGGCAAGAGCATAACTGAGAGCAGGATTGAAGCCAATGAGGGCTGAGATTTTATGCCCTAGAACTGTATTGGTTTCGCGACTACTGTGGTGACAGTTGCTTTGCTAATGCTTGTGATGCTTGAGACGTGACTTCAAGGTGAAAGGATGTTCTTGCCTTGTTTGTTCATCTTGTTCTGCTGTGCAGCAGGAAGACTAAGGTCTGACTAATAAATATGTTTCCTCTCTCACACTCATTCTGTTCTCTTGCTCTCTCTCTTGAGCTGTCAGTCTGCCTAAAGGGTGAGAATTGTCAATTGTAATGAGAGTCCCAAGACTACATCCCCTTCCTTTCCTTGGGGAGGTGTGTTTGTCACCTGAATCACCCCCAAGTCATTTTGCAGGGACTTTCCTGATACATTCACAGTACATTGTATCAGTCCTGCCCTGCTCAGTGGCGCAAAAACCTCTTCTGCAAAGCAGCTCACTGTACCTTTATTTCAGCAGAAGGGGCATGTCAGCTAGTTCTGGAAGTACAGAGTTAAACAAAACCCAGGGTTCTGCTCTGGCTTTTTCTATGGATAAAGAGAGCTTGTACAAGCAGGTGCGCCATCAGTGTGAGGGCTCAAGACTGTTGACTGACAGAGAATCACTCTTCCATGAGCTCCAGCTTCATCTCCTGTTAAATTTCTTGGATTGACATTGCATGGAGTCTCCAGTTCCAGCAACCAAAAGTCTCTGTGCTAAAGCTTGCCTGTAGGAAACATTTTGATAGGAACAAAATCTGTGCCCAATGAAACAAGTGCATAAGAATATGTTGTGGAAACAGTTTGTCTTGAAACTATATATTTTACTTTGCCCCAGTTCCACTAGTTAATTCTCTTTGCCCCTCACAATCTCTCAGTCTAATTTCCTTTCTCACCTCTTGTTTTCCTCCCTGAGAACTTTCTGCAGCACCAGGGCTAAGTATAGGGTGCTATAGATGTGTCCGAATCTTTTTCTGCTTTTTCCTTTCTTCTCCTAAAGTGATCATTTCTACCACCCACTGTGTGACCCTCTGCTGTGATCGCTGTGTTTCAGAACATGCGGCTGGATGGGCAGGACAGCTGATGCCATTTGAAGGTACAGCTCTGAAAATCAGGCTGTAGTGGGTTCATTTTGTGCATTTCAGCAAACACTCTTCCCTTTTCCGTCCTCCTTCCTGAGACATCCTTTCCCTTTTCCAAGGCAGACTGCTAGCATTAGAAGGGCAGGCATCAGATCTGCTGCAGATCCCTGCATGGCAGCGGGTGCATGGCTGCACATTCTAGGGGGGCATTCAACATTTGTATACATTGACAGCCACTCAGATTCACACCGGTGCTTTTGTTAGCTGAGACCTTGTTGCTTTGGGACCAAATTCTGCCCTCATTCATCATGCTAGCCTCATGTTGCTAACAACAGTGGTACCACACGTGTCCAGCAGTGGAGCAAGGAGCAGAATTTCTCCCCTGAACTGGAGGCCTACAACTTGAATGCTGCTTAGTCTCCATGGCTGCCTGCCCCTGCTTGGATGCATCTTCTCAGAAGCGGAGCTGTTGCTGAGGAAGGAAGGACACAGAAGAGCTCGTAGGTTGAGGTCCTGTGCTGGAGTAGGCCAGTATAACCCCTCGCTATTGCAAATTGAGAGGCTCTAGGAGTTTTACAGTGTGAGTGTACTCTTGGGCTAAGAATAACACTGAGTACAGATGAGGCAAGGAGAGGCTTTTTCTAACTAACTCACCTGTTCTGTATGGGGCTGTCACCAGTTCCATCATCTAACTGAGGCAAAACAGTTGGTCTCATTGAAAGTTTGTGATTTGGAGCTTCCTGCTAGCTCAGACATTGTAGGTCAAGCTGTTGCTCTTGAAGGCTAGCTAAAGTCAAGATTCAGGATCAAGATGACCACCCCCTCTACCCTCAAAGAACACAAATGATGGGTTTTCTATGATGACGTTTCAGAGGAAGGCTGCCTGCTCTGCTGAGGATTCCCTCCACCCACTTTAAAGAGGAGCCTCCTGTCTCTGCTGTTTTGCTACGTGCTTTGTGCTGGCTAGCTGTTGCCCTCCTCCCCAGAGCTGGCTGCATCTCAGGGGGTGTTGTCTCTGCATCTGATTTGCCAAACACTGGAGGGTCCTTGGGGGCAAAAACATGCTTTATCCACATAAAATATCGATATGGCTTTTGACTTTTTTCAGCTTGAAATCCGTCGAGCGGACAGATTCTGGGAAGTACTGGTGCCAGGTTGAGAACGGGGGGAAGAAGGAAGAATCACAGCAAGTGTGGCTCATAGTGGAAGGTAAGGAGTAGTAGTAGTGCTGGTTTCCTTTCAGAGCTGACCCACCAATATGCTCTAGGTGGAAGCGGTGAGAGCATTTTGCTGCAGTGACAGCCACCTTGGCTCTGAACCATTACTGCTAGCTGCAGTGAGATCACTACAGAGCAGGAGTAAGAAATGGTAGGAGAGTAGCTTCAAGGAGAGGAGCTGTTAGTTTATTACCTTCTGGTTTTATTTTGGCGTATTAGGAAACAAGTGAAAGATCCTTTCGTGCACACGCGTTTCTTTCCAGCCCTTCAATCAGTTGTTGCTTTGCTCTTTAAATAATTTGTAGAATGACGGGATGGTTCAGGTTGAAAGAGATACATGGGGATCGTCTGGTCCAACTCACTTCTTGAAGCAGGGTCACAACCTGGTTTTGTGTATCAGCCAAACAGGTTTTTGAGGGCAAGGTACGGTTTTAGACCAATTCAGTGTTTTGGGAAAGGTGCTGTACGTCATCACTTTATAGCTGTGACTATTCCATTTTGCTCAGTCTTGTATGATAAAGAATAGCTTCTACATGGTTGCCCAAAGTTCACCCAAGGCAGCGTGGACTGGTGGCTTCTTATTGTCTCTAGTTTCATTTTCCTTGAGCTGTGATTGTGTTACATCCTCAGAAGCTGACAGTCATAGGTTGGTGTAATATTTGATGAGGAAGTTGACAGCAACAGTGCATTTGCAGCAAGAAGTGGGTTTTGGGATGTAATTGGTAACACTTTGGGCTACCATTGAATGGGCAGTCTTAAAGAGGGGGAGCAGGGAGGATGTCACAGGAGATTGTGTGGTCTGGATATTTTACAGCAAAGGTCTCTTTTGGAGCCATGGAAACATTCATAGCAGTTCTCACAGGAAAAGCTTTTGCCCGCTGCCTTCCATAAATTGCAGGCTTTTGTCCACCTAGATTTTCAGGTGCAGTTTCAGCTAGAGAACATTTACAGCTTAAAATGCTCTGTATTGTACAGGGTTTCTATTTTTGTTCCAATTACTGTGATCTGCTCCAGAGGTGGCTCCATTTGCATGGTGGATGTGTTAGGAGTGATTGAGTAGCTGAGTGTGCTAAGCCATCTGAAAAACAGCTGAACCCTTCTGCATAGCACAGCAAGAAGTATCAAAGTCACAAAGACCAGCTGCAGCTATATGAGGGAGAGTGTTGACAATGAAGGCCAAAGCTTACAACTGAAGCATAAGCTAAAAAAAGGCAACTAGTCGCTTTTATGAGAAAAGCAAGTAGCTAGTTAAACTCAAACTGAGCATGTAATCATGTGAAATGGGAGTTCATGGGAAAATATAAAAAGTAACCAGTAGTGATAAGGGGTGGGTTTTTAAAAACGTGGCAGCTGTTAGCATAAGAAAAAAGGGGAAACACAAAAGCCTATCAGTACCAGTATCATTTTTATCACTGTGTGTATTTCTTCCTGGGGCCCTACCAACTTTGTCTAGAAGTGGTTTCTGTATTAATAACAGCTGTTGTTCTCTTTGACTGAGAGAGGATCTTTACTCTGGTCACTTGCAGCTTTCTGGGATGCTGATACCCTTTAATCTGCCACAGAAAACAAGTATCTGCTACTGGTGATCTCACTTAAAGTGAGCTCTGATGGATTTCTGTGCTGTTTCATGTCTGCCTTGAGATCCACTTAGGTAGTGTGTGTGTTTGTAGCAATGGTATTTGAACAGTTTTTCTAAGACAACTGAAATGTTTGATCTTATGAGACACTCCTCAATTTACAAAACTGTTTTCTGGTTTAGAAATTAGACTCTGGCCTTACTGGGAACATGATAGTGTTTGATGCCTGGAGAGGTCATCTAAAAGGCACACTGCAAAGTGTGAGCACCTGAAAAATACAGATTACATTTCTTATAGAACTTCCCCTCTGAAATTACACCTCTAACTGTGCGGCTGTTCCCAGGGCTGCTGGCTCCTGTTGTGGCTGCAGTCAGAGCCCCAGCCATACCTGTATGGATACGTCCCCCTGCATTAACAGTGTCTAAAAACTGAGCTGTAGAAAAGAAGAAAATGACCCTGTAGGTTGCATGCTGGCTTGAAGTAGGGAACGGACAGGCTCTTTTCCTTGTTTTACCACTGATTTCCTGGCTGTTGGCTGCTCAGTGCTGCCAAGGTGCATATAGTAAAAGAGGTGCTGGCACTCACCTCTTGTACCAGGAAGTGTGAAACTAAATGCATTACAGAAGGTGACATATCCAGGTAACATACGTATGGGGGCAAGTTTCTGAGCTGAATGAGTCAGCTGTACTCCCTCAACTATAAAGTTTTTTAATTGTGGTCTTGTCTGATCTGTTTAGCTGCTTCCAAAGTGAGAAAACCTGCTGAGCTGGGCATGGTCCTCCCAAAATGTTACCTCAGGTGCCTTGGCAAAGGGAAGGCAGGCATCCTGCTCGCAGGTAGAAGAAACAAAGATATTATCCCTTCTAATCTGTCTTGGAGGAGGGCAAAGCAGGTGGAGCTGCCACAGCTGGTGTCTGGAAAGTTTATTCACTTTTATTATTTAGGTATGACTGCAATAAAAAAAAACAAGTAACACATGTAAGCAAAAACCAGCAGTAAATCATGATGATGGATATACTTATTCTCAGCATTAGCCTTTGTGCAGATAGTCACCGTCATTCCTGACGTGACCTATTTTTAGATCTGGTTTAGTTTGTTCATTTACGTGCCATTCTAAAGGGAGTGGCAAAGAGGTGAGAAAGGCCTGAAGAAACTGCCACCTTAAAGACACAAGCAGCAAGTGGACAGCCAGTGAAAGACCAAGGGCACCACTTTCAGCAGGAATGTAGGGGAAATGCCAAGCCTTAGGCTTCCCAATCCCTATTTAGGCACCTACATTAATTGCCTGCTATTGGAAGTGCTCAGCATCTGCCACACCAACTGAATCTGTTTGGTCTTGTCATCTTTGGCCAGGGACAAACAGTGTAGTTAGAGCATGTGAACTTACAGTGTTGTTGGTTCCTATGTTTCTGTGATGCGGCAGATCAGCAGTTTCCAGAACACCCTTTTTCCAGCTGAGCATACCTAATTTTGGTGTAGATGCAGTCGGTGGTGGCTGTGCTTGACTTCTAAAGCTTCAAGTATGAAAGGGAACTTGGCATTTCTCTGGTCCTGCAGCTCTTCCACAAGCTGCCAGAAGTGCACGCTGGCTACCTGCAGGGTCAGCACTGGTGGTGATGGCCGGTGACTTTTGTATCACAGGTTTGGAGCACTGAAGCCACATGAGTTTTGGCAGTGACCTTAAGAGGAGCCATGTATCTTGATATGTTGAGTTATCTCTCTTAGAGATGACCTGACGTAGTTAGCATTGCAGCTGTGTTTTGCTCCCTATGGACCTGATCTAAGGCCTATTGATCCAAGCAGGATTCTTTGTGCGGTGGGGAACAGATAGTTATCAAAACAACAGTGTCCATGGGTAGCCTTCAGCTCTGAAACAAATTACCCCTAGCTCCAGGGCAGCCTGGTTCTCCTGGTGTTGGAGCATGCTGGAAGGCAGCTCCAGCCAATTAAGCTCAGGAGAGAGCATTGTAAATGATCCTAGCCTCTCACCTGGGGATTCTTCCGTCATTCATGGGTTAGTTACAGCCACTAGTTCAGCATGTTCACAAGCTTCAGTTTTTAATGCAAGAAGTGTCTGCTGCTGAATTAGATATCTTTTAAAGTGGTGTCTGCCACCACTAGATTTATTGACTGTTGCCTCTTTAGACTCCAGTCTCTCCAGCTGGAAGATTGGGCAAATACTACAGTTAAAAGCTTCTTCATACGGGAGTCTTGAAGGAGAGTCAGTGAAAGAGGTTTTTCGAAGGTGTTTTGGGAAGCAAGCGCCCTATCTTTTCTGACTTATTCTAGTGGGAGTATGTAGATATTCATGTCCTGAGGTGATCCAGGGTATCTGACCCTTGGGTCTTGTGAAGGGCTTGGAGATTGGATACCCACTTGACCTGTCTCTGTGCCTAGTGTTGGGCACTGGTGTTAGTGGAAATAAACAAGAGACAGAAGGAGTGTCTCCAGTTATTATCACTTGTCTGTTGCTTTTCTAGGTGTGCCCTACTTTACTGTGGAACCTGAGGATGTGTCCGTGTCCCCTAATGCCCCATTTCATATGGCCTGTGCTGCTGTTGGTCCCCCTGAACCAGTGACAATTGTCTGGTGGATGGGAGACTCTAGAGTGGGGCTTCCAGACATCTCCCCCTCCATCTTAAATGTGTCAGGTAAGGCTGCTGCCAATGCAGGGGATCACTTTGAGCATCAGAAGAGGAGAGCTGTCTTCTATTTATGCCTAGTGACCTGTGTAACCACATAGTGCAAGAATGGTCTTTGACTGTACATTGAAAGCTGAGAGGTCATGATCACATACAAAGCCAGATCATCTTGGGGGGTGATCACTGCTCTGTGTATTTTCTGCTGGCTTGAGGCTCTTCAGAGGTTGGGTGGGGCTGGCACTGTGGTAAAGATGCTATGGCACAGATGATGGATTGGGTGCCTCTTCTGTTCCACCTCATGCTTTCACGGTTATATTAAATGACTCTGCTGGTGACATTTGGCTTGGAAATTTCCGAATGTTCACATGTAACAGATGCTGCCGCCTCCTTCTTTGCGCACAGCCATGTCACGCTCTGCTTTCCCCTCTCTTCCCTGCCTCTGTGCCTGCTGGATGTGACTGTTTTGATACTTAAGGTAGTTGTGTTGGTGCTGAGGTGGGCTGGCTGATGGTCGAAGTTCAGGGTTTTCCCCAGAGCAGGCACTAGGTCCTTGGTGGTACAACTTCCTTCCCTAGCAGTGTCAGATGAAGAGCTCAGGAGCCAGTAGGTGTTCAAGCCTTTCTTCAGCCCACTTTCATGGGAAGGCAGGACCTGACCATGGCTATTCTTGAAATTACATCCTAAATGTAACTTTGTTCTAGTCAGTTGTTCAACAGCTTTGTGTTACCTCTTCTCTTTGCTGCTATTTTATTATTTTCAACAGCCTTGAGCCAAAGTTGAACTAGCTATTTAGAATGAAAAGGTTTTACAACTTGGAGGCATCTCTGAAGCCTCTTTATCATTGTTAATACTGTTATACCTAGGGGGAGTTTCTTTCTGTACGTCTTTGACTGTCCTTTGAGCTATCCAATCCTATCAAGCTTTTCCTTAGAACCTAATTTATACCTAAGTCAAAACCTGGTTTGTAATTTGCAATGGTTTTATCATCTACTCCCTCTCTTATGTAGCCATTCAATGCTGTTCCAAGTTGGAAATGAAAACTGCTCCCTTATGATATAATCTGCCTGTTGAAATTAAAACTGAAAAACAATGATAGTTGAGAGGGGAAAGACAATAAAAAATGCCTCTCTTCCTCCACTGAACTCGTCCCGTGGTACCTCACAAAACTTCTGTCACTGTGGGGCAGTTGCATGGAGGCCTAAAGAAGAGAATCTGCTCCTAGCAATTCTTCAAGTAAATTGCTATTATATGTATTTGTCACCAGCATCTTTCTTTACCCTTTTCAGTGCTCTTTGGGATGTCCCTTGAGCATATCCTATCTTTGCAATGGAGAAAATGTAGCAGGATACAAGCTGCATGCTCAAATTGCCAAAACGTGTCAAAAAAGATGGTTGGCAAGAAAATAAGCATTGCAAACTAAAGAAAGTATTGAATCCTGAAGAAAAAGTACTGGCTAGAAAGCAAAGTTCTAGAAGGTTCAGCCAGCAGTTAGTTTGGTAAAAAGATGATTGTATTTGGAAAGCAGTGCTGGCAGTGTTGCTTGACAATAAGGAGATCTTGGTTTGTGGTGTGTTTTCTGTTTTCCTGAGGGCAGGGCTGTGTTTAATTCTGTCTTTGGGATAACCTATCAAGTCAGGTGCTGATGTGTTCTGCTGCCTGGCCTTCAGCTTGCTGGCAGCATTTTCCTCTGGTTCACTATAGTGAGTGGAAGAAGCTGAAGTGTTTTGCTCGTTCATTTTGTAGCAGTTTCTCCTCTCTTCTACTGCAACTTCTTCACAATGCTGTTAATCTCGGGCTTGGGAGATGAATCGAAGGGCAAAGACAGACACTGTGCATGAGGCTCCGTGCAGCTCTGAAGCCTTTTTGCCCTCTTAAACTGTACGTGCATAATGTGCCAGTCCTTAACTTTTCTCGGATAGAGCCCTATAACACAACTGAGGACCATGTTGAGGCAAAATGTTTGCTGGACACATTCCTCCAGGCAGCTTTGCAAATCTGCCTAAATTCTGATTAATTAGCAACCCCTATATGCATCTTGGAGCTGCTGGGCATTAGTATGATGCCATGTTCAGGCCTTGTGGAATGGATAGATGCTCACAGAAGAGTGGGAGCGTAGTCCTCACTTGCAGTGTATCGCCCCTGGAAAGTGCCTCAGCACTGATTCAGTAGCATTTTACTTCCATTTCCTTTGCCTGTGCTCATAAGTCTGATGCAAGGTGAGCGACAAGTGGACATTAGCTTGAAATCTGCAGCATCTGGTTGGACGTTTTCCTGGGCTTGTAGCCCAGTCAGAAGGTTATTTTTGCTCATGTGGCAGGCTGAGGTCCAGAGCATTGGGTATTGTATAAGCACATGGTTCAGCACAATCCTTGCTCCAAGGATGCTCACCAGAAAGTGAGAAGTGGACATGTACTAAATGAGCATTATGACCTGCTGTTCTGCCAGATTCATCTTTCTTTTTCAATGCTTTCTGAAGTTCCTGTGAACGCTCTTCTACATTGCCATACTCTCCCCATTAAAAATGTGTTGAGCACATTAATTACATTGAAATTCATGTGCCTTTGATTGGCACCCATCTCAGCCTTCCAATTGCCTGTATTGGTTGAGCTGGATGTCACACATAATTGAAATTCTGCTGAAGGCTGAAGCTGGATTATATTGGTGTTTGTTTCCTTTCCTTTTCTTGACTGATATTCAGGTATTAATCAAAGCACAGTTTTCTCCTGCGAAGCTCACAACGTAAAGGGATTGTCTTCATCTCGGACAGCCACTGTTCAAATTAAAGGTGAGAGAGTGCAAGAGAATGGGCAGGGGACTCGGGTTTGCTCTCTGGGGAGGGAAAGTAGGGCTCCTTAATGCCAGGGGCTGTCTCAAAGCTGCCAGCAACCAGCACCAGTTGGAGCTCTTGGCAGTGCTTTGTGCTCTAACAGCAGTTCCTACTTGCTATGCAGGGCTGTATCCCAGGCTGTTGAAAATGAAATGTGATGTCAAATAACAGTTTTTCCTTGTAAATGAGGGAGTCAGAGCAGTCAAATTGTTTGTGTGAGATGAAGCCAGATATGAATCTGTAGCTGGGGAAATCTTTCCTTCTTGGAGATATATAGATCTTGTTGGAGCTGAATAGGCCATTACTTCTGCTTGCTTCTATTGACATCACATTACATGCTGAAAAAAAACCAAGGAAGATGATCACCAGTGGCCAGTAAAGTCTGCTCATCCACGCTGTTTCTATGATTTTATTTTTTTAAATTCTTTGCACTTTAAAAACTGATTCTAAACAAATGAGTCCTAGCCTTTGCATGGCCAATTGTCATTTGGAGATGCCAAAGCTGGTGTCATGTTTCCTCTGGTCCTCCAGGTGGCTGAAACAGGGATAATCAAAGCAATCAGCTCTTCCCCTCCTCTTCATGTTGAGATGCTTCTGCATTTGAATTTTCAGTCATGGTTTAATGCATGTTAAATGACATGATTATCAGCTCCAGGAGAGGCATGTCGCAAAAATAATTTATTCCAAGTGGTAGCATATTGCTCACTGCGAATGAAAGCAGGCCTTTATGTCCGTATCAGAACTCACAGTTGTATAAGCTAATATTCATTAAAGGATAGCTTAGAATCCAGCTGTAGATCTACTGCTCTTACAGTGTATTTCTCTTCAGGACATTGTGGTTGCTGCTATGCCAAGAATGCGGTATGCTGGACTAGTAAGATTTATAACTTAATTTTAAAACGTTTGGAGTTACTGCCTTAAAGGCTTGTCTACACAGGGGAATTAGTTATTGTGGAATATATCTTCTATGGATATTTTTAGCCTGGGATAGAATTTAGTTCACAAAGCTACTATGCTTTCAAGAAAAATGTCTTCAAACTGTAATTTGAAATAACATTTGACATAAACGCGCTTTTTTTTAAATGTTAACAAAGGTTTTTTAAAACTATTAATAAGATTACGTGGTAAAAGACCTCCGAATTCTTGCATTTCTCAGCAATTATGTTTAGGCAAAAATCCATAGGGGTTAATCATCAGCTGATGAATCCACTCAACTTATTTGGGAAAGATGTATCCCCATCACACATTTGTGTGCATACGCACACACTTTAGAGCTGAGGAAGAACAACCTTAACTGATACAGCAAATGTTGTACCAGTATTTGGCATGGCCTAGAGATTAAAAAAAGGGGGGTTTAAATAGAAAGTCCAGTGATGCGGTCATAAAGGACTAACTGTAGATACGTCTAAAACAGTAGTTATGAACTTAGGGAAATGATGAAGCTCTTTTTAAAGAGCATAAGTTTTGAAGTTCTGGTACAGCCCTGATAAAATTAAACAAAGCTCCTAAGAAGGACATCAGAAAGAACAAGAGCAAGCCTAGATAGTGTTTATTTAGTCTTTGATTCTATGAACATGTAGACTTCAATGAAACTATTCCTGGGAGCAGCTGTCTGTACGTGCATGGTCAAAGCCTTGCTCTCTTACACAGATCCGTCTGCTAATGAGACTTCTCAAGTCTTTCTACAATTTATTAAACAATTTGTTTCTTCTGTGTTTCCAGAGGCAAATATTTTTGCAAGGATATTTACAAAATGTTAACATTTCTTCCTATTTGCCAATGTTGTTCATTATCTATTCTCTGTAGTGTCCATAATGTGCTGGGTGTACTCCAAGCAGAAAATTACTGTTATTGTAGCCCACAGTCCACAACCGTGTACAAAGCCCCATTATTGCAGCCACTCTACAAGCACAGAGGAAGTTACCTCTCATTTTGTTAACATTCAAGGTCCTGTTTTCAGACTGGCTTTGGTCTCCTCCATGTGTCCAGCTACAACTTGTAGGGTTGTATCCTGTGTTTCAGAGCACAACAGGAAACAACCGTTCAGAGTTTTTTTTCCAACGCGTGGTGGGGAAATGCATCTGTCCCTTCTACAAACTGAAGACTTAGGGGAAGGTGCTAGCAAGCCAACCCTCTTCAGTGGCTGTGTCTGTTACAGAATGGATGTGTTAGCATTTGATTATTCTTACTGGTGGTATAACCCATACCTCCTTGAGCCATCCAGTATTGAAAATTACATGTTGCTTAACCCAAGAGTTATATGTTTATGAGAGACTTAAGGGCAATATTTCAATGATACCCCAGTAAGTGAAAGCAAACTTCCCCCATTCACAGAAAAGTCTTAAGTTAACTCACAAAAACCTTTCACTGGAAAGTAAAGAGCTCATTGCCCATCCTCCATTCCTCACCTGTGCTCTGGTGCCTCACCTCCCACCCCCACACACTGCAGGATTGGCAGCCCCCTGCCCTGACTTCTGGTAACTAGTTAACCAGACAACAAAGGCATTATAGGGTTTATCTGTGGCACCACCTAATTCCTTCTCCATCCTCTCCTCTAGGCCCTTGGTAGAGACTTTGGAGTGGGTTTTGATCTAAGCATTTCTGCAAGATGGCTCTGTGGACATACTGAAGACAGTATCATGTTTGTCCTCAGTGCAGTGAGAGACAAAGGTGCTCTCTGGCAGAGCAGAAAATGCAATAGGAGGAACCCTGGTTTGTGATTACATTTCCACTGCTGCTTTCCGCTGGATACAGCACAGGAGAGGTGGAAAATTTGTTCTGTAGGCAGGGCCTTGTCCTGAGGACTGTTGCATTTTTTAAAAAAGGACTCCTGAGGGTACAATTTGTTGAGGTGCTGCAGGAAAAGTATTACTCGTGGCAGCAGCTTAGGATTTTTTAAATGCACAAAAGGTCAAGGGAAACGTTAGTATTCATGAAGCTGGTAATCTTTTTCAGGAGTGAGATGCCTAAATCAAAACAGAGACTCAGGAGTGAATAAGAGATGGTGAGGGATATATTGGGAAGATTAGGAAGTAACTGTGTGTAATTACAGTGGGAGGAAAATAGGAGAGGGAAGCATTGAGGATCCTAAAAGGAAGCAAAGAGCTCAAGTTAATGTGGCAACATACTAGAGGCCCCTGCAGTGATGGAGGTGTCTGCTTAGAGCAAGAGCAGAGGGTCAGTGCTCTGGTGTTGCTCTGTAGTGTTAGGAAGCACAAACATCTGATTAAATGGCCAGTCTGGAAATTCTGATTTTGTTCCTGGCTCCTCCCTTGAGTTGTAGCATGATATCAGCCATGTAATAAGTATAAAGTTTTGCCTTGAATTGCCCCTTTATGAGACACAGTGGTTTCTGAGATTATTCATCTTAAGCCTGAAGGAGGCCCAGTTTTCAGTCCAGGCTCCATCCCAGGGTGTTTCAGAAGGGTTTGGAATGGACATCTGGAGGCAGCACTTTCACAGCAGGAAGCATTCTACTGCAAATCCAGCTGCAGGGTATTGAGGTCACTACAGCAAACCACCCTTCTACTGGTGCTGGCAGAGCTAGTTTGGGGGGCTGGACTAAGAACCAGGGGAGGAATTTTAAAGCTCTGGTTTGGTTCACAATGTAGGTCCACAGGCAATTGTGTGTGCAGGGCTGAGTCATGCATTGCAATGGAGGAGGCAGGGAAGACTGCTGAGTAACCACGATATAAATATCACACACTGGCATTGCTATCAAATAGGTGAAATGCTGCCTGTATGCATCAAGCAAGTATGCTGGACTGTTACAAAATGGATGCTAATAGCTCATTCAATGTTAAGATAATAGTTTCATTCACAATAGTCAGGGACGCTGTACCATCTCTCTTAGTGATTTCATTCCATAATTTCTAGCCTCAAGCCTCTGCCATTTTCGTGTGAATACCTGCTCAGTTCTGTGTATACTGAAGGGTTTCTTTGTTTCCTTCATAGCCATGCCTCTCCCGCCTCTCAATGTAACTGTAAACCAAGTCACCAGCAGCAATGCCAGCGTGGTCTGGGTGCCAGGATTTGATGGCCACGCACCCCTCCACTCTTGCACTCTTCAGGTATGGCCTCTCTGTATTGTCCTCTGCCCTGCATGAAGAATGGGAGTGGGACACCCTTGAGACATGACACTGCTTGGGCCATCTTTTGCTCTCCTCCAGCTGCTTTGTAGTACTGCTTGAATTCTTACATTAAGTGGAAACTTAATGGGATGCAACTTGGGGCCTAAGTAGGTGCCAAAGAGCGGGGCTGGTTTTGAGCATTAAGTGTCCATTTGAGAATCTGAGACTGATAGGTTATCATGCTGGTCGTTCTGTGGCAGCTGCTCCATGCAGAGTCATTCACTGCATCACCTGTGAAGCTCACATTTCTCGTGGGAGGTGCCCGCAGGGTGCTTGTGTGTCCTGGAACAGCTGGCCAGTGGTAATGGGTTGCAGTGCAGTGGCCTGGCAGGTCAGCCCTGTGCTTTGCAGTGCCGCAGAAAATGCTGGGATCTGGGCATAGTAGTGAGCCCAAGGGATAAGGAGCTTGCAAAGTGTAGGTTATGATACAGGAAAGGTGGCAATGATGAAGGCAGGAGACAGGTTGGACTTTTTCATACTGTCAGGCCTATATGCATGTTTTGGAGTAATTTTAAGCCCTGCCTCTAAATCTTGATTGTTTTTTTTCCATTTCGAAGACCAATTCTGCCCAGAAAATCAAGGGTGATAATATCCTTCAGCTGTACTGGGTGCTGAATACTCAAAGTCTCTGAAAAACGAGATTGCTTCTTTAGGTTCCTGGGAACAATGGTACATGTCCAGCTTCAGGTAGAGTTAGTTTCTAGCCTTGCAGGCTTATCTGTAAAATCAGATCAAACAGCTGGTGTCAAAAAGGCATGGTGATTCCTGAAGCAGGCCATGCAAACACAGCTAGGCACATTGCCCATGGGTTTATCTGCCAGGTGTGAATATTGTGCCCCGATGCTTTCCATACCTGATCACAGAAGCAACGTGAACAGGAGTGGAATTTCTATGGGATGATGCCAGCTATGTAGAGGAGGATTACAAACATGAGGTATGCTGGAAGCATCTTAGCTAATTTACTTCAGTCCTCTCTTTGTTTGGGGAGGAAAACAGAGATTTCATGCTCTGATGTTTATTCCCTTTCAGAAGTAAAAGAAACTATCATCTTTTTTTAACTCACTAGCAGAAAGAAGGCCTGAGTCTAGCTGGCTCCTGGTCTCTGGGTTTTGTTGCTGCTTCTGTTATCATTTGAAGTTGAGAAAAATGGTTCTCTTCCCCTGTTTTACAATGCAAGTTATCTCCAGCTGGAATAGTCTATTCTCTCTGGCTTGCATGCTGCAATGCTAGTCACTCTGGGGTTTGGGTTCTCCCTCTCACTTTGGCAAGGAGCAAGGTTGGGGGGAATGGGACATGTGGGAAAGAGACTGAATCAGAGCAGCTCAGTTTCTGTCCACTCAGCAGTCTCTCACCCTTTTTCTAAGCCATTTCTTTTCTCTTTGGAGAGGACGAAGTTTCTGTATTTGGATCTGGAAACAGTGTAACTTGGCAATAACCCTCCACTGACAGAAAGCTGTGCTTCCCCTGTCTCCCACATTGAGAGATTTTGCAGGAAGTATTGACCCACATTTCTGTGTGAAAATACGCACCTTCCTGGCTCCCCATGACTGCACTTCTGCTTGAAGCCTCCCAGAAAGAGAAGGGCAATTGAAACTTGGCTCTGGTTCTCTGGCAGTCAGGAACTGCAGCAAGTGCCATGTTCAGACAGACAGATTGCTTCTGGGGACAGGGTAGGGAATTGCTGTGTTTACTAACTGTTAACACAAGCCATGTTCCAGGGCATGAAGAGGGCAGCTGTAAGAGCATATCAAACTGACAGGCTTTTACACAAAAGTCTGATTGTCTTTTCCTTGCTTTGAATGACACAGATAATGATAACAGTGTGCTTTTCTGTTAAGAAGACTTGAGATTCTTCCTGTTTATTAGCCAAATCAGTGGGCCAAAAGTGTGTGTGAATATGAGCAGAAGAGCAGGGAGAAATGGAGAAAGATTGCTATATAGAGAATATAAAGTTCATATGAGTGTTTCGCCTTTACCTGTACACCTTGCTTTTACTCCCAGCTTTGCTATTTCATATGCACTTGAGAAAAAAGATAGGTTGAGCCTGGGAAAGCAGGTCCATTGACACTCTCTGTGTGTTAAAAGCACACAGTGATATCAGATTTAAATTAACATTCATGTTGCTTAAAAGTTCACATTTGAAAAAAATATACAAACAAACACAAACCAAGGATTACGTGAATGCTAAAAAGTTTCTTTTCGGTCTAATTTGAAACAGTTTAGTTGAACCAAGCCACCGGAGTGCACCATGTCTTTAATCCACTACAAAACTAAAAATATACAACCTTCTGAAAAATGAGCTGAGAAAAAGGTGACACTAAGCAGGGAAATGCATCTACTGATTTTCCATTGTCCAAATTTAGACAAGCCTCGGAAGCCAACCGCTAGCACTCAAAGCTACAAGCACATTTAGTAGAATTTGTAACATAGGTAAGGAAATATTTTAAAATATCGAACCATGTTTTTAGCTCATGGAAAATTGTTGCACTGACGGAGTTAGGAGGGTGATGCCACTTAAACCAAATAAAAGCATGGCTCATAATCTGACACCTCCCTTTTCAATATTTAAACACCACTCATTCCATATGGATTCTTACACATTCCTAAACTAACCATGAAATGGATTCTTATCCTTATTGACCTGTTAGTCATATGGCTTATGATAACAGCCTTCGTTTCACTCTTGGTACAGGTAGCTGAGTCACCAGATGGCCATGAGGTCTCCACTGAAGTCACCTCAGTGCCCCCCTTTGCCTACAGCATGCAAGGCCTGAAGCATTCCACCAACTACAGTGTTCGTGTGCAGTGCAGCAATGAGATGGGCAACTCCCCTTTCACTGACAGGGTTTATTTCCAAACCCTGGAGCTTGGTAAGCAAGAACAGGCAAGCAGTTCTGAATCTGAAAAAGAGGCAATGATAAATTTCCTTGAACTCCTCCTTGTGTGATTCTGGAACTCAGGCAATGTTAAACTATCAGATTGCTTGTCCACACTAAGGATCTCCAAACACCTAATGTGAAATAATACTGTGTCTTCAGATGTGGTTAGTAGCAAAGGTGCATGATACACCAGTTGATCCAGCCACAGAGCTTCTGCATGCTGGGCATATGTCCCATTGGCTCTCTGAGATTCTTGGGGTCTTGGTAAGAAGCAAGAGATACCGACCAACCTTATCTTCTCCACATAGTGCTGGTGACCTGCAGAAGTTGTTCTCTCCCCTTGTGCTCTCTCTTCCAGCTAATCTCAGGGAAGAGAATGGAACTGTCTTTTAAGCCATTTGCAGTGTGCATAGTGCCTTATTGTCCCGCACAGAGTGATTGTGTTCTACCTTCTGCTTTCAGCTCCAAGCAGCACCCCACAAAATATCCATGTTATTCAAAGAGATCCTGGTCTGATTTTGGAGTGGGAAGGTGTGGCTCCAGACGTGCTGCAGGAAGATGTCCTAGGATACAGGCTGGAGTGGATTCAGGATAATATAACTCAGGTAACAGATCAAGAGGGCAGCTGAGCCATTGAACACACAGCTGGAGAACATTCGTATTAAATTTTCTAGGAAGTAGGGCCCCTCATCTCTATCTGTACCAGGAGACCAGATTGCTGACTTTGGTTTGTGTAAATGGATCTATTCTGATTTGCAACAACTCCTCAGTATTTGGCCTCAAGATTTAGGCCCGTTTCTCCTTTTCTGGCATATTCAGAATTCTTCCACTTGAATGTTCATCTGCAGGCAGGCCAGTTTTCTGCCATTTTTTGTACAAAAGGACAACACAGACAAAATTCAGTTTGTCTCTGCCTTTTTCTAGTGCTGTTCCAAAGGCAGCACAGACAGTGCAGGATCAGGGCTTTCTCTCCCCTGTAACTGGGGAGAGAAACTGGCTTTCCAAATCCTAGAAGCAAAGGTGTATTTATCAAGTGAATGAGTTATACCGTAAATCACAGAAAGAAGGTTGTGGATTCTTTAATTTATAATATGTAGGCAGTTGAAAGGGCCCTGTCAGTATAGAAGGCCTTTCATTTGTTCTTCAGCATTGACCTTTCCCAGGTATCTCTCTGCCTTTGAAGTTCATAGCATTTCTGATGATTTCTCGCTTTTTAATATGTATTTAGCCAGTACTTATTAATGATGAACAAGCCTGTAATAATAGACAACTAGAAGGCAAAAAGGCTTGTTTCCTTTTTTTGCATGACCTATTTCATACTAGGTCATTGACTTTGAATAACAATATTTTGAGTTCCCATTGAATCTACATTTTGTCTGTGGCCGCAGCCAAATCTTCATGGGTTTACTGCAAATGATGCATATGAAAAAGATCCACAAAATTCAGAAGCCATTTGGGATTTGGTCAACAAGTTAAAACAGACAGACTCCTCCCTTGGATTAAAACTGTCAGTTGCTTTGTGATATTTCAATGCATGTTTGTGTTTAAACCACAGAAGGAGGTGTATCTTTTAACAGCAGAAAAAAAAAAAAAACCAAACATTTCCATAGCAACTTTCATGGAAGGACCTCAAAGGAGGAAGTCATTAAACCTCATATCTTCCCTATGCCCTGGGAAGCTATTAGCAATTTTTGAGAAGAGAAACCCAAGATGACAGCCCAAGTTAATGGCCAAACCAAGACTAAGACCCAGGAGGCACAACCCTTGTCATAGCACCTATGAAGAACACAATAAAGTTTTGGTTTAGTTTAAAAGGTGAAATTTTAGACTCAATTCTTTTTAAGACAGCTTACAGTTTTTTGCCATTTGTTCTCAGGGGGAGATGATTGTACAGGATACAAAAGCTAATCTTACAACATGGAATCCTCTCAAAGACTTGATCATCAGAGTGTGCATACTGAACTCTGCAGGATGTGGGCCCTGGAGTGACCTCTTCCTACTTGAAGCCCAGGAGGTCATGGGTGAGTATCCACTGCCTTCCCTTCCGTTTGAAGAAAAAAGTTATGAGACCTGGGACTGCTATAAGCTGTGTAAACCATGGCCACATAGGGTTTGTAATGGGTTTACTGAATGTGTTTATATTAAATGAGCTTGCCTCTTTCCATGGAAAAGCCAGACTACTGGTAGAAGAGAGAGGTGATGGTATATGAGGCTATACCATGCAATCTGGACCATACGGAAGGGTTTGTTGGGAGCAAAGAACATGCGTGTGTGGAGTACGTTCCTGGTGATAAAGGGCAGTTAAGGCTCATCTGTGCTGTTTGCTTGCTGCTTGTGTTTCACAGTGAATGGGAAATGGGAGTCAGGCTGTGGAGGAGAGCAGGATGTTATATAAGGAGACGAATAGAAGGGGGAGAAGAATGCTGCTTGTAAAGGAAACTGTGAAACAACTAAGAGGAAGATGTTCAGCATAAAAATACGGATTGGTGATAAGAAGTCATTGAGGTGCGATTGTGCAAACCACAGTCTCCTGAGGTTGTGTTCCTAGCGCCTGTGGCAGGACAAGACAGCAATCTCTGATCTGACCCATCTGTCACTGCTTTCTTCCCAGCCCCAATGTACGTTGATCCCTCCTGATCTCTCTACGCTTAGGGAAGGCAGAGGGAACCTAGGTGGGGCATCCAGGCAAGGAGGAGGTGGGGGATGAGGGCAGGGTAACCAGGAGAGAACTGTGGCCTTCCTTGCAGTAGTGCACCTAATGCTGGTTTTAATGTGCACATTAATTAACAAGGCACTTTGGCAGCTCGGTTCTTGTGATGTAGTCTGTACTGATTGTCATGTGTGAGCACACAGTCACTGTGGGATCAAAGCCCTCAAATTGTTTGAAGCAGAATGAAAGGGGTGCAGAGGGCCAGAGCTTACTCTAGTAGAGACTGAGCATGAGCTCCATCAATTTTTTTTTCCCGTGCTTCTTGCTTGGTTGTTTTCTGTGGCACCCGAATACGGAGAAGAGTACCTGAAAGGACTAGAAGATCTCTTTGGAAAATGGCCAACGCTAGCAAGAAGCCCCAGGGAACATGTAGAGTTTGCTTTTGAGAGGGGGCTGGAATGGGATAATCCTGAAAGCACAAAATGTTTACTTGTTTTTATTTGCAAACCACTTCAAAAAATAGCATCAGGAGTGGTGCTTGTTTTAGCCACATGCTGTCTGAAAGCACATCTATTTCTTCACTAGCATAACAGGCTGGAAATAAAAGTTCAGTGGGAAACACTGACAGGCCTTGAAAAGCAGAGCTGCTGAAAGACTGCAGTTTTGTTTCAGGCCTGGTAGAAAATATAAGTTGCTTCCTTTCCTAAAATAGCAAATTGGCACTGGTTGCTCTATGTGAGAAATGCCAGGGGTGGTTTCTGACCAGTTCCCAGTGCAGCAGTAAGGATGACTAAGCTTGTATAAACTATAAGTCATATTTGTCATCACTGCAAAGCTAGTGGGAGCTCCACCCTGCTTATGCAGAGATCTTGTGCACTGTTAACAACAATCGTTTTAATATTTTCAGAAACATTCTCAGTAGAAAATTCACTCTTCCATTGCAGAGAGGAACAGAATGGTCTAATAGTTTTTTCCTGTCTGTTTTCTTCACGATTGTAGACAGGAAAAGACTCTTGGATTACATTCTTTGCACACTTTTGTGGTATAAAACCTGCTACAGAAATTGAAGTGGTTCTCATCATCATCATCATCAAAGGATTTAGCTCATCTAATAATACTGTCTTTCTGCCTTTTGCAGTCTTAAGGCATAGCTAATTCAAAAAGGAAGGTTCAGGAGACTGGAGAGAGACAGACCTGAGGGAGGAGAGGAGGAGAGGCAACTGTCTTTTGTTGGCTGCAGCTCAGTGGCACAAGTGGGAAGCAATGATCTGTGGGGCAGAGGAGGAGAAGCAATGAATTTCAACATTCATTTCTGTTTCTGACACAGTTGCTAGAAACTGTGGGATGGGCTTCTGAATCCTAACAGCTTTGTAACAGGGAGAATAATTAAGTTTCGTTTTGTTTTCATCCGTCCTTCTTTGGAGAGACCCCCGGAGGTTGACCTAAATCCGTGCTCTCTCACCAGGCCAGCTAGCAGATAGGCTGAGAGAAGTTTGGGGGAGGAAACGTTATCTTTATCTATCGTTAACTATCAGAGAGGACCTTTACTTCAGTGTTGTTAATTGTTTCTGCCCTGATTATTTTGTAGGAACAGCCCAAGTGATTGGCTTGGGAATTGTGGAGAGGGTTGGAGTGACTTTTCATTGTATTTTCATTCCACTTCTGTTTCTGATCCCTTTTCCCTCCTCATAAGCAGCCTTGAAGGCCAGGTCTAACAGTGCAGCAAGAGGGAGTATCATAAAACCCAGAGCTTATAAAGCCTTCTGGGTGGGAAAAGAATAAGTGAGTCACTCTGCTTCCTCAGTGGTCCAGAATTCTGTTTCCTTTTGCTCTGCCTGTTTATTAGACTAACATTGTTTCTTTAAAATCTTGGGTAAGTCTCAACAATGTAACTAGCAATCAAGCCTTAGAAGCCTTTTACCTGCTAGTGATACATCCAAATCTTAGCTGTTAACCTAACATCTCTTTTAAGGACAGGGCTACTGTACTATGATGACATATACCGTAATAGGATTACTTACATCAGCAAAGATGATTCTTCCTTAGCTTTTGATGTAGCGGAGTCAGCTGCTGAAGTGGACCAAGGGAGCATGAAGATGAAGGAAGTGCTTAGGGACCTGTTACCTATTTTTGTTTGTTCTTAAACAATCTTGAGATATGAGACCTATCCCAGATTTTAATAAACCCATTCAAATTCACATTTAATCTTTAGAAATTGTATTTGGAGAAGAAATCTCTCAGGCAATTGGATAATTATATCTGTTGCTTGCCACACATAGATAATCTTTTATTCATAACCACATTGCTTATCTTCCTTCTCTGGCAGCTTACTCAGATAGGCAGCATCTCTATTTCTTCCACAGACGGTTTGTAGTCAAAAGTATACGTATTCTGGGAGGAAATATTCAACTGGAATTGGAACCTGCATGCTGGCTAACATATTTCTTGACTCACGGGGCACTTCTAAAAATTCACCTTTTCTTTGGTAGAGAGACACGGAGAAGTTACAGCCAACCAACAACATTGTGAAGTTAGTTACAGCCAATACCAAATCCCACAGGGTGCTTCTTTTTGTGGGAGCGTGAGAGGGGAAATGTAAATACTTTCAACCAGATTGCCTTGAGGCAATTGTGTTTCTCTATTGTCTTTCAAAATGTTATCTGACTGACATTCGGGCAGTACGGGGCAGTACTGTGTAGCCTGGTCAAGGTTCTGCTGGCTACCTCAAACAGGACAAGGTGAAACTTGAACAAAAAGTGTTCATTTTACGTAGCCTTTTTTTTCTTGAGACTCCAGTTTAAAGCACCTCAGATCATGAGCTCATGTAAAATAATATAATCTGGAGCAGCACTTTTTACTTTCTTGAGGCTCAAAACTGGATGCATCTGCTCTGGCTTTGCTACGTGAAACAGTTAGTTTTTGTGATGATTGACTAAGTTGCTGTTTATGCCAAATTCCAGTGTATAGTGATCCACTGTGTACACCAAATCCAGCACCATGGCTTTTCCATTTAAAAGCAAAACCAAGAAATATCCCGTTATGGTCTGTGTACACCATTGACAGTATTCTATTTCCTGACTCTTTTCTGATGTTTTCTCCATCTAGGTGGCCAGAGACAGCCTCCTTATGGGACATCCTGGGTTCCTGTGGCATTGGGCATTCTCACAGCTCTGGTCACTGCTGTTGCCCTGGCTCTTATTCTCCTTCGAAAACGAAGAAAGGAAACTCGTTTTGGGTAAGGGAGGTTCTCCTTGTGCTGGTTAGAGAGATCTTTGCTTTCTCCTCTAGTGTGATTTCTGACTCCGTTATTTTTCAGAAAGCATTGTGAATTGAGTACTTCTGGCACTTTCTTTAGATAACTTTCTTTTTTCACAATTTTTGGGGTGATCCTGAATTAGAGACTAGCAGGAAGGTGTCCTAGCTTTTATTCAAAATGATAACACCAAAAATACAGTAGAAAAAATGTTATGTCGATAGCTGGACTTCATTAGAAGATGGAAATATCAACTAGATCAAGGTAATTCTGTAAGTCTGCATCACCACTGCTGTGTTCATATGCGCTGGGCCCTTTATCCCATGCTAGTTCGCTCCCTGCTGCAAGCAAGGTTCCCATTCTTTTCAGAATCCCCCAGCCCTCCCTCTTACAGCAGCATCTCTCTTTATGTAACTCTTGCAACCTGCCCCAACATGCAGCTTCTCCTAGGCACTCAGACAAGTGATTCTTCTCTTTCAGAAGGCTCCCACCCCCTCAAGATGCATCAACAAGGCAGCATGATGAGTTTCTTAGGGATATGGTTTAGTAGGGAGACAGGCATGGTTGGACTCGATGATCTCAGAGGTCTCTTCCAACCCTATGATTCTATGAAACCCATCCTTCCTCCTCTCCAGCTGCACCCTCTTTAGCAAAACAATCTGTAGTATTTATATGGCAAGGTGTGAGAGATCAGCCGTACTGTTCAACACACCCTTTAGAAGTGAATGGCCCATGTAATCATGGCCCTGTATGTCTTTTCTGCCTTCTAGCCATGCCTTTGGCAGTGTGGTTGGCAGAGGGGATCCAGCAGTCCATTTCAGAGCTGCCAGGTCTTTCAACAGGGAGGGCCCTGAGCTCATTGAAGCAACATGTAAGTAAAATAACCTGAGTGATTCTGCCTGGGAAGCTGCGTTCCTGGATGTACTATGCTCTCTCTTTGTTTTCCCTGAAACTGATGTTTTTGGATCAAGAACATGGGATTAATTTACAAGGAGGCTTAGATGCTGTGGATGGCAGAGGTGAAAGGCCAGAATTGCTGTTGCCCTACCAATTACATAGCACTTGCTAATTACACCTACAGTCATTGTGTATATTAGCACAAGGCATAAATTCACCACTCCCCTGCCCCAGTTTCACACTACAGGCACTTCTTCAACTGTAATATTATGCAACAGTGAGACAAATACGGCTTAACTATACTAGCAGGACACTTTAAAGTCAAGCGTGCTGAGCTGTGCTACAAGCATGAACCCAGTGATCAGTCCTGGAAGGCCATAGATCAGTAACTTCTCAAACAGGAGACTGAGTCCCAGGAGTGGTCTGGGTTAAGATAATCTGTTTCTGTCGCCTGGTTCAACAAGAGCATGGCTCTGTTCAGCAGTGCTGCATGGCTGGGTTAGAGTGATGCTCCAGCTGTCTTTGACTTTGCCGCCTGGTTTTAGAGGTCTCTCCATTAAATCTATTGAGCATAACCTGTTGGACATGATGTTACCCTGTCAGCTGGGTACTGAGACTTGAACTCTACTTACAATAGTCCAAGAGCTAGTCATTGAAAACTAGTGCAGTTCTATCAACTTAAATGAAGCCGTATGAACCAGTGTCTGTCAGTGTCCCTTATGGTTGGATTGTCTTCTCGGTGTTATTTATAGTAGTTCTATATTCCTGTTGCTCTTGGCATGTTAAAGGGCGCTGTTATTTCTCTTTCGGAAGAGATTATTTCCTCTCTCTTTCAGTACTGTTGGTACATTTCCTTGTGATTGAAAATTGTTGGCCTTTTGTGTGTGGTGAAGCTAGAGGTCATGGCAGGGAACTCTACAGTATGGGAATCAGATTGGAGATGGAGATTAGAACAGGTGACTTTATTGTGACAGAATGTTTAAGTATCCCTTATTTGCCTCTTCCTTTGTTTTCTTTCCAGTGGAGAGTGTAGGGATCAGTGATGAGTTGAAGACGAAACTCAAAGATGTCCTAATCCAGGAACAGCAGTTCACCTTGGGAAGAATGTTGGGCAAAGGTAAGAACTAAAACTGAGCAAGGCTTTACACTGAAAGTCCTCTTTGTGTTACCTTTATCATTGAGTAGGGAAAAGCAATTGTAAGGAGCCTGTTTTCTTTCCTTCTGCTTGTAGGTGGCAGTTTAGATGGAACTTTCCCTTCCACTGGAATAAAACATTTCAAAGGTTTTGCAAAACAAAGAGGATATTGGCTAAGCCATTCCTATAATATGGCTCTACAGAGTTGTGAACTGAAATCTTTGCTCAGCTTTCCAAAGCACTGTTGATTCACCAGTGTGTGAGTTTCTTTCAGAGATATAAACAAAGGACTATTCAGTTAAACTTCTGCTCTTTCTACTGAGAGAGTGGTGCTATAGGATTCCTTCTGTTTACATAAGCATGTGTCAAGTATTAAATGGGCTGAGACAATACAGAGACATTTACCGGCTCCTCAAATAAAATGTTGATTCAGGTTCAGATATTCTCAGTATCTGGGGTGGTTTTACTCCAGATTTTAGTTTGGGCTCTTACAGAGGCAGAACGGTCAAGAAATCAGGCCCAGCCAGCATGGGTTTAGGAGGGTTCTGCCTGACCAACCTGATCTTCTTTTACGATCATGTGACTCGCCTGGTGGATGAGAGGAAGGCTGTGGATGTGGTATACCTGGACTTCAGCAAGGCCTTTGACACTGTCTCCCACAGTAGACTCCTAGAGAAGCTGGCAGCCCGTGGCTTAGATGGGAGCACTCTGTGCTGGGTTAGGAATTGGCTGGATGGCCGAGCCCAGAGAGTGGTGGTGAATGGTGTCTCATCCAGTTGGCGGCCGGTCACCAGTGGTGTCCCCCAGGGATCGGTATTGGGTCCCATCCTGTTTAATATCTTTATTGATGATCTGGATGAGGGGATTGAGTCCATCATCAGCAAGTTTGCAGATGATACCAAGCTGGGAGGAAGGGTTGATCTGTTAGAGGGTAGGATGGCCCTACAGAGGGACCTGGACAGACTGGAGAGATGGGCCGATTCTAATGGGATGATGTTTAATAAGTCCAAATGTCAGGTACTTCATTTTAGACACAACAATCCCATGCAGAGCTACAGACTGGGGACAGAGTGGCTGGAGAGTAGTCAGGCAGAAAGGAACCTGGGAGTGCTGGTGGACAGGAAGCTCAACATGAGCCAGCAGTGTGCCCAGGTGGCCAAGAAGGCCAATGGCATCCTGGCCTGCATCAAGAACAGTGTAGTGAGCAGGACCAGAGAAGTTATCGTCCCCCTGTACTCGGCACTGGTCAGGCCTCATCTTGAATATTGTGTACAGTTCTGGGCCCCCCAGTTTGGGAAAGATGTTAGGATACTGGAATGTGTTCAGAGGAGGGCAACGAGGATGGTGAAGGGGCTGGAGCACAAGCCCTATGAGGTGCGACTGAGGGAGTTAGGGCTGTTTAGTCTAGAGAAGAGGAGGCTCAGGGGAGACCTCATTGCTCTCTACAACTACCTAAAAGGAGGTTGTAGTCAGGCAGGGGTTGGTCTCTTCTCTCAGGTGTCCAGTGGCAGAACTAGAGGGCATGGACTTAAGCTTTGTCAGGGAAAGTTTAGACTTGATGTGAGGAAAAAGTTCTTCACTGAAAGGGTGATTGGTCATTGGAATGTGCTACCCAGGGAGGTGGTGGAGTCGCCGACCCTGGAGGTGTTTAAGGGGAGACTGGATGAGGCACTGAGTGCCATGGTTTAGATGATGGTTGGTGTTAGTGTTGGTGTTAGTGTTAGGTTATAGGTTGGACTTGATGATCTCAGAGGTCCTTTCCAACCTTGTGATACTGTGATACTGTGATACAATTGGAACAGGTACTGAATTTTGCTGACGTTTGTCCTCATTAGTTCAGGTCCTTAGGAGCTCTTCTGACTGTGGATCTCCGTCTCCACACAGGCTCTCCTAACATTTCTCTGAGGTTTTTGAGTTAGGAGGGATGGCCAGAGTAAAGGTGAGATGCTTCTCACTTAATCTCTGGTAAAAGACTGGCCCAGAAACACTGTGTGAAAAGGTAGTTTTGAATTTAGGTTTCCCAAATGGCAGGCCAGCATGCTAACTGTTAAAACATGCTTCCCTACTTCTCAGGCTGAAGGCAATCTCTAGAAATAAGTGAAAACATGTGATGATAAAGTCAATAACAGAGAGGAGCATAAGTCGGGGATCATAAGCAAAAGGAAGCTGAAGTGTTTGGCTTCCTTTTTCTTTGTAAGACTTTCTCTTCAACTCTTTCTCACTGGGAGCATTCTTCTGCTCCATCCCTCCCAAAACAAATGCGTTTCTGTCAGAGCAGGAAGATGACCTTCCTGCAGAAGTGGTCTCAGAGGGCTTAACAATGCTAAGTAGTTACACAGCTGTGATATCTGTTTGTGAATGTCTGGTTTTGGCCAGTTTCTGGGATCTTGCTTTAACCATTCTCAGCTGTCCTCATAACAGATGAAAAACTGGAAATAGGTTGCAGGGGGGCCCCTGCGGATGACTTTGGTGGTAGAATACTAGCTGGCAGGTTCTAGTCTTATGTTGTCAGCCTCTTTCCTCCGACCCCATGCTCAGCGTACAGGTTGTAAGATGGCACGACTGTATTATTTTGGGCTCTGCTGGCTCTGTTCCATAATACAGAAGCAGTAAAAAATGCCTTTGCTTCTTTGCATTTTCCTCTTTCATGATCAGATCCACTGTGAGTAGTTGTTGTGAAATAAGCATGTGCCGTGTATTATTAAAGGACACTGGTGAAAAGCTAGCGGAAAGAATACTTTTGGAGTGGGTGTCCTGAATGGCATATTTTGCTTCCTGCTTTGCAGTACCAGAATCTCTCATACTAAGGCATTTTGGGTGGGTTAAGCAGTTACAAATTCAGGGAGAGCAAATCTAGAGCCAGACCTAACGAGAAGAAGCTGTTGTGCTGTGGTATAAAGCCGCTTCAGGCTAAAATAATTTGAAGAGGGTTTGGCCAGTTGCATTTCCTCTTATCTCCCTTAGAGAACAGGCAGGGTAAACAATTCCTCCCATGAATTAGCGTATCACAAACACACAAGTAGGTGTTCTGTGTTTTGGCTGGTCAGCTGTGATTCATAGAAGTCATTCCCTGAGTTCTGAGAGATAAGGCCTGATTGTGTCTCAAATGGTGGAGTCCTGACACCATTATTTAGCTCTGATGGCTGTCAGCACTGAGAGCTCCTCCAGCCAGCCCATTCACTCCAGCTAATATCCCCCTCTCTGACCAGAGCCTCACTCAGCCTCATCCCTCATGATATGGCTTCCCCAGAAATGTCTGCCTGGGATCTCAGCTTATACTCTGACTTTGCATTATCTATTTGGTAGAAGATTTCTTTCTTTATCCGTTGTTTTCCTTTGCCTTCTGGGCTGCCAGCACAGTCGCCTCTGCATGCTGGTAGTACTACCCTTCAGGCATATGGATGCCAAAAGCTGCTGGTTAGAACTGCAGAATGAAAAAAACAGTCTGGTAGCTGTATTTCTTATAGTTATTCAGCTTCTTTGCCATTGACCCCTGGAGTGAACCTACTGTGAATCAAGCTTTCTTCACAAGAAGCTCTTCCCTCACTGCCTGCTCTGGTCATTTCACAGGGGAGTTTGGGTCAGTTCGAGAGGCACTACTGAAGCTAGATGATGGCTCTTTCCAGAAAGTGGCAGTGAAGATGCTGAAAGGTAAGTGGGAGCAGGGCTACCTGAAGTACGTAAGAGAAGAGAGCTTGCAAAGATTAAATGCTATTTGTCCTTTCTCTAGCAAACATCCCCTGATGCTTTTCCCTCCTTTCTGAGCTTCCCACTCAACCACTCTACCCATGTTGCCTCCCATCCCGTTCATGTCAGTCTTTTTGTAGTGGAAGCTCTTCAGGGAAGGGTCTATACCACCTTAGTTGCCTGTACAGCACCTAGCACGTGATGAGTGCAACCAAAACCAAGTCATAGCTGTGGCATCTTCATATAGTTCAGCAGTGAGGGATGATATTCCTCCAAGCATATCCTAGAATAAACAGAAGAGTGTTTGGGCTGAATGGAGTGACAAGCTAACTGATCTCAGTCAGGCATGTTTGAGTAAGCAGCCTTAACTCCCTTCTGATTTGTCATTTGATGTGTGTACATAACAAGGGCAACTAATACGTTCATCAGGCAGAGGTCTGTAACAAGAAAAGCAATTGATAGGTAGATATAACTCAAAGTAAGTATGTCTATATATGCATGTATATGTTAACCTGTATTATTTCACCCCTGTTGCCTCTAAAGCAAAAATTAACTGTGATGGACTTAAAGCAGAATAGCATTTGCTCATCTCTGGAGCTGAGTTTGGCTGCCACAGAATACCAGTTTGTACTAAATACTAATACCACATTAGTGTAAGTTTCATCATTTTCTTCGTTTTCAACAATAATTCTAATCAGTTTGCAAGCAGTTTTGTGTAGTCAGACTGTCTGCCTTCTGGCATCTAACTTGGGAACTCTCTCTCACAGCTCAGAGGAACCTTCCTTTCTCCATTGACTGTAAAAACAGAATCTACTTTTGTCTTCTGAATCATGTTTAAATTACTTGCCTGAAGCAGATAATGTGAATATTCCCCCACAGGTCTAAGTCTGATCTTGCAGCAGGACTGGAGGTCAGCAGCAGCAGTGGGGGAAGTAGCCACTGAGCTAATTCTTGATATTGATATACTTCTTTAAATCTGGAGTAATAGCAGTGAGAAATAATTTACTCAAAATTTATGCTGATACATGTCACTGCTGAATTTGGTCCAAGCTCTCCAGCAGCATGGTTATTTAAGAAATCTTAGCTCTAGCACCTTAGAGTCAATCATGCTAACAGACATAGAAGTGTTCATCTTTCATGCCATCTGATCAGAGATGAATTGTGGGCCAGCCAGAGGCTCCAGGCCATCTCCTCAGTTTCAACATTTTCTTGAATTTTGTGTAATGTCTCCTCTCCTTGATGTTGTAGTTTAGGTCCTTTTAGCTTATTAATTCTTACATCTGAAATGCAGCCGTGATTTCCATGGCTGCCAAGGAGAGTTGTTGACTGAGAAGAGAGCTGCTAATCAGCCGGTCTTTACTCTACAAAGAAACAATTTACCAGTTGTCCCTGATATGTGCTTACTGCCAAGTGTCAGGCTCTGCTTTGTTGTAAACTGGCTCATCTAGCTGCAGGTCTGAAAGGATGTGCTGTGCCACAAAGAAGCTTCTGATAATCATTGTCTGTAAAGTCCCACAAAGGGGGAAAACTTACGGTCACTTTTTTCCAGCGGACATCTTCACCTCGACTGACATTGAGGAGTTCCTGCGAGAGGCTGCGTGTATGAAGGAGTTCGACCACCCCCACGTCACTAAACTGATTGGTAAGCCAGCAGTGGTGCCACAGAGCAGCTCCTGATCCTGCACAATCACACATATTCACCCCCACTGCTGTCCAAGAGCACTGTTAGTGCAGCCACCTCTGTGCTGTCTGGAGTCCTGCGTACATAAGCATTGCTCCTCAGGGCTAGAGTGTGTAAGTGCTCAGAACACTTGCCCTCATAAGCTGGCAATAAGCTTCTCTTATGTAGGCCATTTATTTGGTTCTTGCAAATACTACATAGTATTTGGCTGGGAAGTGTCTGAACTGCTGTGGACAGG
This sequence comes from Tapera naevia, assembly GCA_033556795.1. NCBI lineage: Eukaryota > Metazoa > Chordata > Aves > Cuculiformes > Neomorphidae > Tapera > Tapera naevia. The sequence goes on from JAUMJJ010000039.1 coordinate 8,062,818, forward strand.
TGACTCGACAGACAAACAGAGGAATAGGGCTTTTCTGAAATACTGGGTAAGGTACAAGATATTCATGGGTTGGGACTATGAACACAAGCAATTTCCAGAATGTGGAGATTGCTCTGTAGACACTGGTGTTTGGGGCTGTCTGGTCTAGAGTGGTCCTAGAAACACTTGCAACCTGTCCTGCAAGGATTGCTCAGAGCCACTGAGCACTTAGTACTGCACGTTTTCCTCTGAATTTGTAAGAGAAAAGCACAGCAGCCTACAAGCTTCCCCATGGGAGTGAATTGTTTGCTAAAACCCATTTGCTGTGTGTGTCATCACTAGGAGTCAGTCTTCGGAGCCGTCCGAAGGGCCGTCTCCCAATTCCCATGGTGATCCTGCCTTTTATGAAGCATGGAGATCTTCATGCTTTTCTGCTGATGTCGCGGATTGGGGAAAACCCCTTTGTAAGTCTGTCTTACCTGTAGAATTCCTTCTGGGAGGGTATGGATTTTCAGAAAATGTTCTCAGATCAGTTCAGGGTTGGTCTCCTTAAGACTTTGGCAGTTGACCAGATTTTGATACCAGAGGATGTTGTGGGATGTGGTGTTGAAGTGTATAATTCCATGCATGTTGAGGACCAGCTCCTCCATTCCATCCCCTCCCTATATCCCTGCTCAGTAATCTAGCAACAAATCTTGCAGTTTTGCCACATGTGGTTGAAAGCTTCTAGAAACAGAACTTAAATTGTTTTTCTTTCAGAACTTGCCTGTTCAGACGCTCCTCAAGTTCATGATTGACATTGCCAGTGGGATGGAGTACTTGAGCTCAAAAAATTTCATACACAGGGACCTTGCAGCTCGGAACTGCATGTAAGTGACCCATGAGTTTTTAGAGAAAGGAAGGACCAGAGCAGATGAGAGAGGGATAAGAAGCCTTTCACATGACAGAAGTGGGGAGGGAGATCTCTAAGGATGCTGGTCTTTGCATTTAAGTGACAAGAGGCAGAGAGGAGCCATGGCTGTAGGGGTAAAAGTGTGTGGTGGTGATGCTGGGAGCAGGAAGCAACTCCTAATATCCCACTTTGCTTCTGAATCAACCCGATTTATAAGGAACGTTTCCATCATTGGTCTTCACATAGATTTTCTTAAGGTTGATTACAATATCTATTTGTTATTAGTCACTGTAATGACTGAGTCAGCATGGGCTGTTTGTTCTGAAATATAATGTAATGAACAGGAGAGAGTGGGTTTGACTGTGTTTGGAGAAAGGAACTTTCATTATAGCCTGAAATCTGTATTTCTTGTATCTATTTTGAGGACTTGATTATTACAATATAAGAAATGTAGAATTTCCCTGAAAGCTTGTAAAGAATGGCTTATGAGAAGAATGCCTTTAGAAACAGTTTTGTGGTGCACACATGCTATGATGCCACATTGCTGTTCCTGTCCTTAGACTGCCTTGCCTAATTTGAAGGGAAGAAAAGTCTTTTTTTATATTTCTTCCTCTGTTTTTTTCCTGAGGATGGAATAAGGAGCAACCCATTCTGGCAGACAGAACTCTGCCTCTGAACAAAACCATGACAACTGATAGAATCTGCAATAAGACACAAATTTCCAAAGGCATTTGAATGTCCAGATGTACAGGCCTCATAGTCATAATGAAAAATGATGAGTTAGCCTGCTTTGACATTTATGAGAAATGCAAACTGATTTTCTATTTTTAAACACTTAAAAAAATACAGACTTCCTTCAGAAGAAACTGAACGCGTGTTTCATTGTGTCTTCTGGGAAAAGCTGGAAGTCCTTTATGAGATCTGGTAGCATGAATTGTTTGTGGGCTTTACTTGCACTGTCTACCAACATGTCTAGATTTAAGTGGATGAGAGAGCAATTTAGACCATTAACCAGGCGTGGAGAGAAGAGCTTGCAGATCTAGTTTGACTTGCTGTAGTAGGCAGTCCAGGCAAACATCTGTGGGTTTTGATTGCCTATGCAGGGTATAGGCCTTAGTAGTAGCAATGGGCACTACAGATGTGCTCTGTTGATCTTCGAAACTTCAGAAAGAGTCAGACTTCACTTGGACTGACAGAGCAGGTCATCTGAGCAGGGCCATTTTTTTACTTCCTTGGTCTTAATTATCTCCTTGTTAGTCTCAAGGAACTGATTTGAGATCACTGAACTATTTCACATTGTTCATCAAGTAGGTGAAGTCATCATCCTTCTTGGTGAGCTATATACCTCAGTTCCCTGGCCAGACAGGGACATACTTCTTTTTTTTGCCTAGGGTAGCCAGTAAATGCTTTTCTCAGTCATTAAAACTTTCCCTTAGGTTGGATGAGAACATGAACGTGAGTGTTGCAGACTTTGGGCTTTCTAAGAAAATCTACAGTGGAGACTACTACCGTCAGGGCTGTGCTTCCAAGCTGCCAGTGAAGTGGCTCGCTCTGGAAAGTCTGGCAGACAATCTGTACACAACACACAGTGATGTGGTGAGTTTTTCTCTGATGCACCTGTTTTCCTGCTGAAGTGGAGGAATCCCTCTGTATTAGTTGAAAGTGGGACAATGGTGGTAATGGGAAAGGAAGTTTGCCTTATGTTTGAGGGACACTGTCACCTCTGCCCTGAGTGCTTTCAAAACTCAAGGCTAAAGATATGTATGAGTAGTTTATGGGGAAAGACATGAACCCTTTCCCTCTTCGTCCTTCATTCTTCAGTGCTGACATGACATTACCTCAGGCAGGGAGGGTCAGCACAGTTTGAGCATGCTGGAACCCCACCCCAGCAAGCAGGGAACTGCCCGTTCACTTGTTCTGTATGCTGTTCCCTTTCAGTGGGCATTTGGGGTGACCATGTGGGAGATTGTGACCCGAGGGCAAACCCCTTATGCTGGCATCGAAAATGCAGAGATCTACAACTACCTCATCAGTGGGAACAGGCTGAAGCAGCCACCAGAGTGCCTGGAAGATGTGTGAGTACTTCCTCACCCTGCTATCATGGGATTTCTTGAGAAGTTTGGCTTCCTAGAAGGAAACAGGGACAGCTGGCTGGGGTGCTGATCTGAATCTATCCAATTCCCAGTACTCAGAGGCATTCACTAGAAAGTCTGTGGGTTAGCTACCAGATACTCTCTGCTGGCACAGCTCCCTGGAGCCTGTGGTAGGTAGCTGCACAAGCAGCTAACTTGTCTCAAGGGTTTGAACGGTGTCAGCATTAGCAGCTCTTAGCTATGTGGAAACTATAACTCTGTTTCCAGAAACTCAGTGCTCCCTGCCTTCTCAAGCCAGCATCTGAGAAAAGAGATGAGTTCATGGCACACCCTGAAGACTGAATAGAAAAGCAGTATAGCAAGACTACGAGGAAACTGGATTGCAGAGGCCATGGCCTGCATGTCTTTCAAAGCTGGACCTAGTTTTCAAAACTGGATCTACTACTCTTGTAGAAATAGCAGGATAAAAGAGAAGAGGGCAGCTAGGAGGATCTGAGGTTCTGTAGATCACTGACCCACCTTAAATTACAGGTGGAAACAAAAGTGCAACAGTTTTGCAGATACTGGATTCAGCCATTTTTGGACTTGCAGGAAGGACTTGGGTAGGCCATGGAGGAGCAGGCAGCCACATGATGCAGCCTATTCTTCTGCTTTAGTCCTGTGACCAAGGGACTGTTCTTAGTCAGCCGGTTATGTGAAATGTTTGTTCAGGAACCCTTGTTCCATGGGTTTTCTGGAGTTTACAGGGGACTGAGATCCGCCAGGAGGCATCACCATAACTTCTCCCAGGGTAAAATCTTGCCTAGTACAGAGAAGATGAAATCAATTTGTGAAATCAATTCACTGACTTTAGTGGTCTTTTCAAGCTTCTGTATAAAATGGACAACATGAAGTCCTCTTTCCTCCCTCTTCCCTCCTGTTCTGATGGTGGACTGCTTTGTGTGGTTTCCTTTCTCTATGCCTTTTTCCACATAGAGAGTAATCTGTACTCTTGTTATTAAATCTGTACACTTTTTTCTTCTCAGTAGTGGATTTTAACTGTTCCTGAGTTTAAATGAAAACATTGTTATGACACAGCTTAAACTCATTATATGTCTGTATTTTGACTGCTGTGAGTAACTTTGGTTCCAAGTTGTGGCGCTTATGGCCGTAGGATGTTATAGATGCCAAGTAGAGAAGAGAAGCAAAAAATCTGCTAGGCATTGAAGAAAAATCTATCAAAACCTGCCAAAAATGTACAGCTTCCATTATGAGAGGCCCTTCAGCTAAAGGTTATTCAGACCCGAGAGAATATACCATAAAGATCTCACTACATGCTCACCCTCAGCTTACGTGTTTTCCCCAAGTGTATGATACTGGCCATGGTCAGGGTACTGGGGCAGACGGACCTTTGGGCCAATTCAGTACAGCCAGTAGTATTCTATCTTTCTTTCAAATGAATTTCTACTGTTTTCCAGCAAGGGTAAAAGAAAGTATTTCATCTGGTGCCACAGAACAGGAAGTTCCTATTTTATCTGGAGCATTTAGTGTTATTTCTACTGTTTGTGAGGGATGTAAATCAGGATTAAAACAACTGAACCATAGAAGCTTTCCATAAAACTAGCATGAGATCAAAAACAGTCTTGTAAAGCTGGTAGGAAGCAAGGGACACAAAAAGTAAAATAAAAGCCATCACAAAATGCTTTATTTCCCAGTAAAGGCCATATCAGATTTTTTCCATTTACAAGTTTAACTGAGGTTCGTTTGTCTGTGGTGTTTTTCAGTGCCAGTACTGTGCTTTGTTCCTGTTCCCTGCAAGAACAGGCAACAATAACGCCATAGGAATGCAGCTGCCAGTGTTGCGGGTGATGCACAAGGAAAGGGCCAATGGCTCTGGCTGTGCTCCAGCCCAGCGGGCTCTGGCAGGAGCCCTGGCCAGCAGGAGGGCAGCCAGTGCCGAGCCACGAATGTGGCCACAGGGGAGCAGAGCTCCTCACCTCGAGCGCAGGCCATTGGAGCCAGCAGCTCCTTGTTCTGGTCCTCAGGCAACCATAGCTGAGGTGGCTGGTGTTTGACCACAGGAGAAATGCTGCAGAACGTGGCCTGAGACCAGTAATGGCACTGAGCATGTCGCCTGCATAGGGATGGTGCCTTTGTGTAGTAGAAAGGCTGTTTCATCATCTCCGTTCCAGCCATGAAGCTGTTGTCTGTTCCTCCACAGCCTTCTTAAACAAACCCACTGTGCCTTTTCCCAGTCCTGCTGGCAACCTGTTGAGTAGGGCAGCACAAGGGCAGCACACAGTACCACAGTATCATAAGGTTGGAAAGGACCTCTGAGATCATCAAGTCCAACCTATAACCCAACACTAACACCAACACCCACACTAACACCAACCCATCATCTAAACCATGGCACTCACTGCCTCATCCAGTCTCCCCTTAAACACCTCCAGGGTCTGCGACTCCACCACCTCCCTGGGCAGCCCATTCCAATGACCAATCACCCTTTCAGTGAAGAACTTTTTCCTCACATCAAGCCTAAACTTTCCATGACAAAGCTTGAGTCCATGCCCTCTAGTTCTGTCACTGGTCACCTGAGAGAAGAGACCAACCCCTGCCTGACTACAACCTCCTTTTAGGTAGTTGTAGAGAGCAATGAGGTCTCCCCTGAGCCTCCTCTTCTTCAGACTAAACAGCCCCAACTCCCTCAGTCGCTCCTTGTAGGGCTTGTGCTCCAGCCCCTTCACTATCTTCGTTGCCCTCCTCTGAACACACTCCAGCATCCTGACATCTTTCCCAAACTGGGGAGCCCAGAACTGTACACAATATTCAAGATGAGGCCATCATGCTGGGAGTGCTGCGTTCACATAATGTGAAAAAAAGAATATTCTGAGAAAAACTTGCACCTCCCACAGCAGGATCTCCAGTTTATTTCTTCCTGTGTTTTATCCACTCTTGAGCCAGCATTTGGAGAGGTGGCTTCATCTGCAGCAGAGGTTATTGAGATACTTTTTTTGGGGAATAAATTCAAAAGCTGTTACTAAGAGGTGTCACACTCATGGTCCTATTCTTCTTCTCCAGACACAGTGGAACAAGGTTTTTACGAAGAAGTTTAACATCCTTTGACAGGTCTTTGGGGTTTTTCGGTGCCGTATAAATAATTATTTTGACCAAAATGAGAATGCCTTTGAAAATGGGAAAGAACAAGGAATTAGATGCTTAATGGCTGCCCATGTGCTGTCACTTGTGCAAGGCCAAAACCAATAGGTCAGAGGTGTCAGACTCGGGACTCCCACCATTCTCCTGCCCCTGCAGCGTAACGCACATCACATGCGCTGCACACTTGACCAGCACTGGCAGGAGCACAGGGACAAGGAGCTTGGTGCTGCCTGGGGTAGAAACAAGATGCTGGGCTGGATAAAACAAGGTGGAGGGCTGAATTTGGCCCACGGGCCTTGAGTTTGACACCCCTGCAATAGGTTTTGGGGAAGGTGTCTATGTTATTTAAGCTTCTCCGCACAGAGCCCGTGTTCAGAGGTGCAGGGAGTGGCTGCTCTGCTTCTCAGTGCCTTTGTCTCCCTCTGTTTTGCAGCTATGATCTCATGTGCAGATGTTGGCATCCTGAGCCCAAGCTACGCCCCAGCTTTGGAGTGCTTCGGTCCCAGCTGGAAATGATTCGGGGGAGAATGTCCACGCTCTCTTCCAGTCAAGATCCTCTCTATGTCAACATTGGAAAGGACATAGAGGCATCTGTGAGTGACCCTGTGCTGCACGCCTCTTTTGGAAACATGGACGGTGAAGAGACCATTGCTGGGGCAGCTGCTGCTGTCACAAGTGACTATCGCTACATCATGAGCCCCTTGTGCCTTGGAGAAGATGCTGAGGGTGAAAGGCATCCAGATGGGCAGGAAGGGGAAAACAAAAGCCTTCTGTATGAGCTGGAAACAGAAGGAGAGAGAAGTTGTTAGCCTGTACATAGCAGTGATGCTCTGCTTCCCTGGGATGGGATGTGTGCAACTGTGGTGCTGTGTCACCTGGGGCTCCAGTGCTAGATCTGGAATGGCTTTGATCAGCACTGGCCAGAGCTCTTGGGCAGCTTTTGTAGCTTTCACCACCTGTGTGGGCTGCAATGGTGGTCAGCTTGGAAGGACTGCAACCCCAACAACCCCTTGGAATCATGGAAGAGAGGCTTTAGGGTTACAGATTGATCGCATCCCGCTAAAAGGAGTTCAAAGCTAAGGTGGGCAGTCAGAGTCTATGCTCTGCTCCTTCTCACTGACTGTGGGAGCAGAGCTGAAAACACCTTCCGTTCAGTCAGTGCTTGCTCTTGTGTAGATGTTGTCTTTGATCCTGGCTGCACAACTTTGGGACTGGTACCTCTGAAAACGCTAATGGGTATTTACGCTGTTGTTCAGGACAAGAGGGCAGAATTCCCCTTGCGTTCACTCAGCAGTACTGCCTAGACTTGTTGCCTACCTCAGTGGTTCTCAAACTGATCTGCAGATCTGCTTCTACCCAGTACTGAATTTGAACTTATTTCATGCAGTGACACGTGCTGCATCCTCAGTCTGATGCTCTTTTAAGAGTCTCAGACATTTTGATGAGTGATGAAATTAGAAAAAAGAATGCAAATCCAGCATCCCTCTTCACCCCAAGTACCTCTTTTATGTCTGTCTTTTTCTTCTGTTTGATGCCAATTCAGGCCTGACCAGACTTGCAGCTGGCATTAGAATGTGAAGGGAGGGAGAGCAGCTGGCATGTGTGAAGACAGAATCCAGCTTCAAAGGGATGGAAAGGAAACAGTGTAGAGAGGACTTAACAGCCATATGGGGAAACACTGCTAATTAATGCCGAGAGCTGCCCTCCAGGAGAGAAAGGAGACAGCTTAGATACAGAACAGCAGAGTTGCTTCAGTTTCAGCAGGAGCAGGATTCAGCATTTGTTTTAAAATAGGATTTGTTTAACCTTTAACAGTCCTATGACTTTTTCAAATAACCGAGTGCTGTAGCTGCTGTAGTGAAAGTGTGAAATCAGTTTTTGGAGGGAGTGTGTTGGGGAAAGGGATCAGCTGGGAGATCTCTTTCTAAAGAGAGAAGCTTGAGAACCACTGGCCTTCCTATTTAGGAGGTCTTCTGGCACGCTGTAAAAGCCACATCAGAACACAGAGTAGTATCACTGCAGCCTTCCAAACAGGGCAAAATTAATAGTTTCGCTCTGTGGGTTTTATTTTGTTTTCCAATCAGCATGTCTGAGTCACTATAACAGCAAGTGCTTGTGTGGTTTTTAATAATTTAATATTTTACTGTAAATCAGCATTTGTTTTGTGCAGTGGTTCTCAGCAAGGAAGTGCAGTTACATCTTGCTCTACTTATCCTAAATATTTGCTAGGTCTTAATTTCTTTTAGTTCCAGTGCACTGAAAACTTGTCAATATCACAAGACTTTGCATTCCACATTGCTCTTCCTCAGAAACAAATACTAGAAATGTCATCATTTGCTGAGTTGGCAAAGGTGGGACCAGTAAGTCAAATGAGATTGCAGACTTGGTATCAGAACACTCTGCCCTTCGATGTCCAGTATTTGCTTATTGTAAGAATTAGGGCTAACTACAAAATTCAGGTCCTTAGCAAGAATACTTCCTAGGGAAGGGGAATTTCAGCCTGAGGCTTGGGCATGAGTCCTTTCTATAAAGTTTCCTACTGAAGAGCAATGTGCTACAGATGTCTCCAGAAGTTCAGAATGGTTTCTCCGTTGCAGATAGAAACTGCACCATCTTATATGCCAGGTGGTATGGGATTTTCTCTTCATTTAGCTGGAATTCTGTAAATGCAGGTGAGAAGATAACACCTAACAAAGGGTAACAAAAACCTGTGTGGTGCCGTTTGCAGTGAGGGCTGAAAGTAATGCTCCCTGCAGCTGCCTGGGAAGCACAGATGTACATATAGACTTTAACTTTGGGAAGCATGTCATTAGTTTTTATGCATTTTTTAATAATAAAACATGTACTGTGTCTGAAACCCAGACTCTTATCTGTGGCAGAGTTTGTGTTGATGCTTACTTTCTGGGTGGCGTCATAGCAAATCTGTCAGTCCCAGATGAAAGCTGTCTTCCTCCCTACACCAAGAAAGGAGGACCTGCAGCTACTTCTTGGAGGCAGAGGGCACGTTTGGCCTCCCCAGGCTGCAGTTAATTGGCATTGCTCGAACCCTGAGACTGTGAAGGCTGAAATCTGATGAGCATGGACCAGTGGCTCCACAGAGAGATGGGTTCTGCAGCCACCGCTCTGTGGGAGCCTGAGGAAAAGTTCTTACCGGAACATGCTGCATCCTACCTGGGAATGCAAAACCTCCCTGAAAACTGTCACCTGCGCTCATCCAACTACTGGCCGTGCTCTCTGTGGAAGAGTGGTTTGGAGGCGGTGGGTAAAATTCAGCTGGTGAGTCAAATGTTCCAAGCACAACATAAAAGAGCCCCTGGATTTTCAGCTTGCAGAGAAGAAAAGGTGTACCTCACGCTTTTATTCTTCATCAGCGAACAGCACGTTGCACGCCCTCTGACTGCCAGCTCACACAGAGAGGAAGAATGATGGTAAATGGTACGAGCGCTCACCCCCCATCTGCAGTGCAGGAAAAAATATTTCCAAAGCACAAACCAGCTGATTTAGTTAATATTTTAAGGTTCCATTGCACAGTGATGTTCCTTGGATCTGGTTCAAATTATTATTTAATCCTTTCACATACAAGCCTGGCCAGACCAGGTACAGGTGAGGCTGTGTTGTGCAAGAGAGAAATGACACCAGAAGAGCTAGGGAGAAAAGAGGGAGTGAGGGAGATTTTAAAATGGGGACAGATGGGACGAGCTGTGAAGATGGCAAACAAGGGAGCTGGAAAGCAGAGATGGGGAATTTCATTTATGAAATCCCAGAAGAGAGAAGGCTTTGCCCCAGCTGGGACAAAGCATGTGAGGGCTGAGGTGGGGGCTGGCTTTGTGTTTTGAATAAGGATGAGATGCTGTGGTCCAGCCCAAGTGCCCTGAAGTGTGTTTCTCTGAAATCCTGAAGAGGCTGTACACAACTGGCCTGGCTGCATCTCTGTGGCGACAGTGCAGTCACCCTGACCCCAGGGAAGCTTTAGCCTAACAGTTCTGATATGGGCACCAGTCAGGCACGCTGATTTCTTAACAAGCTTGCAGCACCATCTCTGCCACATAGGGGTAGTTAATGCACAAGGAGAGATGACTCAGTAAGCTGCAGTGGCAGGGCTGACTGGCAGCTCACCTGGGGGATACAGGGATGCTGCAGCCCAATCTGATACCTGTGCAGGACAGGGAATGTCATACTTGGGGCTGACAGCTCAGAAGATGCTTGCAGTGTGTGGATATACCTCGGTGCTAATGCACAGCTACCCTGGGACCTGCCACCTTCCTTCCTGACCTGTGTTTGGAGGGGACCCTTGCTGTCTTGACACAGTAAAAAACATCCCTGAAGTCAAATACAATTAATTTTGATTAAAAGTTTGAGCCTGGCTGACCAGAGAAAGGACCCATATTTGCACACACATATTTGCACATACATATTTTCCTGATCCACGTTCTATTTTGCTGGCAGTATTCTTTTTGCTCTAATGCTCAGCCAGCTACTAGTTTTTGCAAATTCCCATATTTTTACCAGGGATTTCTGTGAGGCACACTCATACACAGTCTTAATTTTAAACTGATCTGGTGTTTAACACCCTTATGCTCCCTTAAAATAGGAAGTTTTTCTCAAACACTCAAGCACAAAGGAAACCCAATCTCCTGTCTCTTTGCACCCCACGGATGTTTGCAAGCCCTGGGCAAAGCTTGTCTTAAGTTAAGGTACTTAGAAGAGCTTTTCCCTTGGTGGAGTCTCTGGTGTCCAACACGAAGCCACTGAATTTCCATCTGCAGTGAAGGTACCAATGTGGCATTAATAGGGTCTGCCACATACAGCCTGTTTTCAGAAAACTTGTAGGAACTTAATTATCCTTCAGACCTCGATGTTGCCATTACATTTGGCTGAAATAAAGCAGTGAATTCAGAAGTTATTAGGGACAACACGTGCAGCCAGTGATCAGAAAGCCCTGTTACCATGGGAAACTGACCTAAAAATCAATTACTTAGTCCAAGAACAGAAAAGACTGACAGACATGGATTTTGACTGCATTTGCTTTGCCATATAAAAGGAACTCAGCTTCAGTATGAATCAGACCTTAGTCACTGCAGTGAGGTCTAGTGACAAAACAAAGATAATCAACTCCTTGCTTACTAATTATTCTGTGGATCCTCTAGCTCAAGGCACACCAGGCCAAGATATTCCAATATGTGGATAGGCTAGGAAAACGAACATCCTCTGGTCATATTTGATGATAGGACCAAAATTAGGAGCCGAGTATTTCAGTGGCACATTTGCTGGCTCCCACCAAGCCCAGCTTTCCAGACGAGTACTCCGATCAACCACCAGCCGCAGCTTGGAAAGCATCTAACCAGCTTTTGTTTCCTCCAGTTTCTTTTTGCTGTTTTAAAATAGGATTGAAAGAAGCATTTGACTTCAGGAAATAGACAGCTCTTGTTGATCTAAGCTTTTTAGTGTTCAATAGGGATTTAATGGGACTGGACTAGTTTCCAGATGAGTCTTTATAGGAGCTGGGTTTTGCCAGCCTGCAGTGTGAGGAAGGAGGAAGTTGTGAAGAGGAAAGACCATTTGCATGTATAAACAATCTAATTTGGCATATAAGATATTGCACTACATGCTGGTAAATACAGTGCTGGTAAAGGTGACAAAAAGGGGGAGCTGAGAAAAATGGTGGGAGATTGGAGAGAAGCACACACTGTACACTGCAACATGGCAATTAGCGCAGCAAATCCAGAAGGTTGCTGCTTTCTTGGTTAATATATAAGACAACGATCCTGGCTGCTACCCTGTCATTATCCAAGCTGCGTGGGAGACTGCTGCTGCCTCCTGACTTCTACTCTGCCAATGAATGCCTCTGCAACAGCCACTTTTGCTCACGCAACGTGGGTGTTAGCTGGAGCAGAGAGCCCTTCGGTCACTCGCTGCTGCCTCTCCTTGTTTCTTGTTATTGAATTACTTTAAAACAAGCTAAAAAAAGAGGTTCACATTGCTAGATAAAGCAAAGCAGCATGCCTCCACTAACATCAGGTAAGGTTCAGACCTAATTAGTAGATTTCCTAGTATTATTTGTCTATATTATTCCTCCTCTTGCACAAAGAGACATAAAGAGAAAGGAACAGAAAGATTTTGCAGGCTTGTGACTGGGCATAAGAGGAGGGATGGAGATTTAACAACCTTTTGGTGCTTGTGAACCTTGTACTCGAGCTGCAGGGTGTCAGGGCAAAGGAAGATGCAGACTTCGGGATTACACGGCGGACCCAACTGCACCCCGAAGCAAAGCAGATGCTTATCTGTTGCCAGAACAGCTGGTACTAAAAAAATCCCATCAAATCCTGACTTCAAGGTTTGTGATTTCCTCAACTAGGGTAGCTTAAGACCCATCTCTCCAGCATCTGTTTACTGCCCCTGTGCTGGACTTGGGGATCCTGGAAGCCGGGGCTGGTGGTGTCAACACTGCTGAAGGTAGCAAAGACAGCAGTTGATGCACAGAAAATGATGGAGGACGGGCACGTGTTTCTGCCAGCACTGCTGTGGGGGTGGAAATCTCCTGCAGAGCAAACAGACGGTGACTTCTCACACTCCCTCCCCCCATCTGATTCACTTCAGCTTTTCTGCCAACACTCCCAATTACACCACTGCACTTCCATTGAAGCTGATACACTGGGCTATACCTGAGGCAACGATGATTGGGCTCCCTACATGAAATATTTCCCATATTTTCCACCTCTTGATGAAATCTGTCTGGGTCACTTCTGAAATTCCTCAGGGCTCCTGTCCTGCCAGAGTGCCAACTTTTTCTGCTGGTACCATCAGGCAAGGATCCAAATGAGAAGAGTTAAACTTCTTTATAGCAGAAAATAACATGACTTGATATTTCTCCTTTTTCTCTCTTAATATAGTCCAGGAAATATTGCCAGTCTGCTGAGCTCTCTCAAGCTGTATGTAGGGTGCTGCAATGCTGTAACTGAAGACAATAGTTGGCCCACATGGATTTCATTTGGGGATTTACACTCTTGCATTCGACCATTGTTGTCTCAGTGGAGCAGACCTTATCCTAGAGGCCTCCTGCACCACAGGCCTTAATCAGCCATTGTTGATACTGATGTAATCAGTGTAAAAGGCAGATCACCATAACTGGTTCCCTGGCATGAAAATAACAAATGAGAGAAGGACATAGTCTGTAATCTGGAAATGCACTCAGCCTGCATTTATACCATGTCCTGACCTCTCCTGGGTGAAGGTAATTTGCTGGGATGACTTAAATTTTCCTCCTCGTGCCTGTTCAGCCACTGAAGTGTTGTTTAGCACTGCTGAGCCCTGATGCTGATCCCACAGCTGGGGCAACGCACAGCAGTTCACGGAAGCCCACGGGATGATGCCATCACAAGGCTGGCAAGAGTTCAACATTGTGTTTCACAGCTTACCCGTTTCTAGACTAATTTCTATTGGCATCAAAAATCTGTGAATGTAGGAAACCTGCACTTGCCTTCATTCCAGGAAGGCTCTACACTTTCATGAGAAAACATTAATGGATGCATTTTCTCAGTAAACATCTTACAAATGGTCTGTGGAACAGAGCATCAACAACAGTGAGCTCGGCAAATAACGAAAAAAAGATGTTCTTATCTCAACATTAGTGTGCATGGGGGTAAAATCCTGAAGAAGACAAGGCTTTCTGTGGTCTTCCCATGCATTAGCATGGTGAAGTCTATCTCTGGCTCCCCAACAACTGCCTTTTCCCAGACCTGCTATCACAGATGGAAGCAAGTCACTGTCCTGTTTTCACCAGGTATGGTCGAAGGCAACAACACACCCTTCCCTTGATGCAGATGAACATGCAGACAATGGTGACTCTGGTTTCTTCTCACTTGAGTTTTAAGCAGGAGCTGAGCTGGCCATGTCAGTGTTGGTGGTGGGATTCTCTCCTGCAGTGCATAGAAAAGACCTGGGGCAGCCTGAAGTGGGCAAGGTTTTACCCTGAGGATGTTGGGGATCAAATTAAGTTTTGGCCCCCCAAAGCCAGCTGAAGAGGTCCAACCAGGAAGCCAGCATCAGCTTCAGCAGAGAGCTGAGAAAGCTCAGAGATGGCAGCAGTGGGATTATCTGCTGCAGCACAACGTTTGTGTCTCTCAGAAATGCCAGTCTCCTCGCCTACAGCAGGCATCGGAGCATCTCTAAGGACTCAGCTAACAGCAGACGTTGCCCTGTTTTTTAAAATCCCTCACATTTCATTCTTTACACTCCTGAGAATTGCACCCATAAAGATGGTTGAACACAGTCTCTTTGGAAAGCTGAAGACATTAATTTAACAATCTGCAGCTTCGTAGGTGAAACTTTTCACTATCCACCAGGAGGTCCCATTTCTCCCACAACTCTTCTTCTAGGCTGCTCTCCTGCCTGCTCAACCACAAAATCATGCTTTGCATCCCGCAAAGGAAAATAATTTAAATACCTCATGGTGGCTACATTCTCCTTTATGTCCCTGCTCCAACCCAGGTGGAGAGCTGCCGTCCTGGCTTGGGGCAGCCCCTGAGACCTGGCAGAATTTCCACTTGTGAGGATGCATTATGTGCCTGGCTGGATACTTTGCCTTGCTGACCGATTGAAGATCTTGGCCACCCTGTCACTGAAGTGCCTGGGGTGGCAGGCGCCCTCCCCTGGCCGGCCTCAGTGCTCTACTCTGCTCAGCGGTCTTTTTGGTGAACAATGAAGAATAATCCGTGTTATACCTCTGCATATATGTTTTAACGTGATTCAGCTGTCGAGAGGGAGTAGCAGATTGCTGAGAGAAAATTCTGGTCTCTGGCTCCACACTGTCCAAGACTCGAGAGATTTTCTTGGCCAGACTTTTACTTCTGCTCAGTTACACCTATTAACTCCTGCAAAACTACAGGAAGCAACTGAAATGCAAGTTTGGCCCCAGACTAGTCATTTTGCTTTGCATTGACATTTGGCATGTAAAACCTGATGAGATTTCTGGATGTGCAGTTGGTGAAACAGGCTTGGGAGAGATAAGCAATACCTTCAATATCTGCCAGCTCTGAGTCCATGCAGAGTTTGTTCCCTAGGATGCTTCTGCAGTTTTGTGATGTGATTATGTTGTTTATTGGCAGCAGCTATGGAGAAAACATTCTGCCTACTTGATAGTTACCTGATCTATGCCATTTTGTAATTTCTGCAGATATGTTTCAGTGAAATACATAACATAGGAACACTGGCTTGAAGTGGACATTTTAGCATGTTCTTGGTTTGGATAAGGATCCCATTTTCATACTGAATGTCCTGACAGTCCCTTTTCACCATGCACCGGGGAGTTTGGGCTGAAGCCCCCTGGGAGATAGGCTGCAGGAGGGCACCAGCCTGCTCACAGGTTGCTGTAGGGTTGCTGGATCCCAAGCCCAGAGAGGAGCTGGATTGAATCAACCATCCCTGCCCCATATAGGCACAGCACAATCAGTAGGTTACTAGCGTCATCTGTTTTTGATGGGGAATATGCTTTGGCTGCAGTACTCACTGATGAAACCCAAGCTCTCAAGCAAGTTTTCTTGTGTCAGGCAAGATGGTGAGGACTGGTGCTCTTCTGCCAGGTGTCTGAGCTCTCTCTGGGTTTATGTGCCTGCCTTGGGAGTTTCATTTTTCCTTTGCATCAGTCTCTGAGATAGAACAAGGGTAGCAGCCAAACAGGCAGGTCCTTAGGGCAGCAGGTTGCTTCCATTGACAAAATTGCTCATTCTGCTGCTAAGCTGTGCCAGGGCAGTGCTGGGAGATGGGGTGGCAGCGGGAGAATGCCCCCACACACAAATGAGACAGCTGATGTCTGGGGCTGCCCTCACCTGCTGTTGGGCACTTGCACACCCTGGGGGAGGGCAAAGAGCAATATGCAGGAGCCTCTAGGTAGCTTGCACTGGTCTGAAGACAATTTCCAATCCATCCAGCAAACATGCTGCCCCTGCCACAGCCTCTCCAAGTGGTGCCCCAGTCCCTGGTGTCTGTCCCTTCCCTTTTCTGTTTGTCTCTCTTTCCCTTTTCCTTCCACCGTTGCCCGCAAGAGAGCCTTCCTGCTTTGGGGAAGTGTCAAAGCTCTGGCCCAGCAAGCCGGCAGCTGGCTCTGCCCCTTGCAGACGTGCCTGCTTCACGTCTCCTTGCACCCATGCAGGCAGAATGGACAGATTGCAGGGCAAGGATACAGTCTGCCTTTTACTGCCATTTAGATCTTCAATATTTTTTGGGGCTCTCAAAACTGCTTTCAATGAGGATATCACAGCATGAGAACAACTGGCTTCACATATCTGAGAGGCCATCAGCATTTCCAACTTAAAAGGAAATAAGTCTAGGAGCCAGCCAGTGACTTTGGCACTTACAGGAAGGTCAGCCAGGAACACTGAAATCAGGTGCCTCAAAACCACAGCTGCTGTTGCACTGGTGCTTACAGATGCCTGTAAAGGTGTTTGCAGCTGGTGTTTTCTGCCAGGTCTCCAGGGCAGCTCCTTACTCATCTGGATCAAGAGGAACCAGCGTTTGGGTCCCCATTATGTGCCCTCATAAGGGGCTCCAGGCATGGGGCAGCAAAGAGGTGCACCCGGCCCTGCCAGAGCCATCAGCAGCCACAAACAATACCTGCCAGCCTCATGAAACCGGCTGGGGAGCCCCAGCCACATCCCACCCTGCCCCCATTTACTAAAAGGTCTCAGATTTATGCTGTTGTGATAAGGATCTGCCCTCGGGGAGCTGCGCCTGCATTATTCTTCCTTGCAGCTTTCTTTGGAGGAAGGATTAACCCCGCTCCCAGTGCTGCCCATTGGGGTCAGGAAGCGGAACACAAGGCCAGGTGCCTGGGGATGGTGGGTTTTGGCCATTCGGGCAGGGAAGAGTTTGTTATGCTGCTATCCCTTCAAAAGAGGAAAAGGAAGGAAGGAAAAAGACCAAACTTGGCAAGGCTTAGAGCCAAATCTCCAGAGAATAAAGCAGTAGGGAGAAATGGTAAGGCTGGAAGAGAAGTGCTGCGAGGGTTGTTTGCTGTTCCCTCAAGTAGTAATGACCTTGAGACAGATCCTAAAAAGGTAGCTTGTGCCTATTAGGAACTGGCCCACAGCAAGAAAGCTAAGCCCAAGCGTCTCACCACAGATGCCTTCCCAGGAGGTTTCTGTCTTAAATAAACACCCTGCCAGCAGCGAAGTGCAGAGAAACAAACTGCAGCCAGCAGCTTGTCTCCTTTGGGTGCTGCAACACATCTCCTCTCCATAGAAAGGTAGAGGGTGAGGGGACAAAGTGCAGTCCTGCTTCTCCTCTGCCTTCTGTGGTTGGGTAGGGCAACAGTGTGGTAATTCAGAGGTCGTGATTGTCCCTAGTCCCTGTTCCTCTACAGGGATGGGGCTGGGATGTTAATACCCCTGTGGAAAGGAGGACTTGGCCATAATGTAGTCTTCTGTAAAAGAGAAAGCAGGAGCCCAAACTCAGCACGCAGACTCTCCCATTCGTCCAGAGACAAAGAGGTGTCTTCACAACCAACAGCTAACAATGGATCAGAAAGACATTAGAAGGAAGGCTACTAGGGGAAGCAGTCTGTAGACCTCAAGTCAGCAGCTGGTGGGCTTTGCTACATCTCTCAAACAACATCAGCTATAAAGCTAGTTTCAGACCTTCCACTTTGCTGGTTTTCCTTGCAAAACTATTTAAGTAAATCTGGACAGGCCTTCCTCCTGTCCTAACATAACCAGCAGCTGATCCCTGGACTCAGGCTTTGGCAAGAAGAGATTTTATGGCTGTGCAATCACACCGCTACCTTTGTAACTCCAGTGAAAGGTATAAAGAGAAGGTTCAGGCTTAAATCGTGAGGGTGATGCGCAACAGCAGTGGCTCCAAGTGTAACCAAGACAACTGATCTTTTTTAAAACTTTGCCCAACAAAAAATATTAAGGAACTCTTAGAAAGCAATTACCATCAATGAACCCTTTTCATGTACTCAGATAAGAAAGTCCTTATTTGGGATGTAAAATCAACCCTAGAAAGCTAGTAAATGCCAGCTTCACAATTATCTTGGCAATTTTTATCTGGCTTCCATGTGCGTAATGCTGATTACATGAAATATTCGCACATTATTTTCTTCATATGATCCTGACTCATTCAGTGCCCAGGAAGCTGCATCCTTAGTTCTGACATTTTGAAGACTTTGAATGATGGATTAAAGCATTTAAATAACATACTTCAAACATATGGATGGTGGTTTGTTAAATGTAGCTATTGCTGTTTAAATGTAATTATTTTTATCTTATGACTAATTATAAATTGATGGTATTAATGGAGAAACAAAATTTGTTTATCAGGGTTTGAATTCTTCAGGCATCAGGAACAAGCACGCCAGGTAACAAGTTTGGCTATAAAATGCCAGCCTTAGGCATAGACCAGATTTAGCACCTCTCTTTCTCTTTGTTTCACACTTCCTTCCTCCCATGAGCTCAGCCTACTCAAAACCTGTATAATTTCTTCCCATAAGATGTGTCTGTTTCTGCTTAGTTTTCTAAAGCATATGTCTTTATTTCCTAAATATGTTCCTCAGTGGGAACTCTCCTAATGGATTTACAGGCCCATTTTATCACACTTACTGGGATGGTTGGGAACAGAAGAGATGGAAAAGCTGAGGCTTGATTTAAAGTGAAGGGGAGGAGGCACACAGTGAACAACTGTAAACAGGGGAGCAGAGAGAAGTGGTGTTGTGAGTGGTAGCCTCTGGGTGACCTGATGGTGTGGAAGGAGCAGTTTGGCCCATGGGCAGCCATGGCCCTGGAAGAACAGATACTGCTTTTCCCCCACTTTTTCCCTTTGAATGTTTTATTCAGAAAGGAAAGAGTGGGACAGGAGGTATATTCTTTTTCTCATTTATTTAAGCTCCCTGAATGTAATGAACTCTAGTTTCCCAGTACTCAGCTTTCAAAAAAACCCAAGCTGTTTAGCCAACAAAGAGGAGATTGTTCATAGGTGAAAAAAAACGGAGGGAATGAACAGCAAGATTTTTTCTGCAAAATGTAATCACATTTTGGGCACCTCTGATCCAAACTACATGCATGCTTTCAAAATTAAGATTTCCAAATCTGACTTGCCTAGGAACTCCTTCAGCAGTCACGAGATGTGCCTCTCTTGGATAAAGGATGGCTTTTGCACTTAAGAGACAAAACCAACATTTTTTGGTTTAGCAGTATCACACTCTTGGTTCATTTCTCTGATATTCATAAACACCATCAAGTTTCCTTCAAAACTGCTCCAGTTGAAATGTGTTTTTCCCCTGAGAAATAAATGTCTGTGACTTACTTCCCCTGTATGTGTTACCTTTCATATGTCCAGAGCCTCATCATCTTTGATTGCCTTTGCATTACTTCTTTACTCTTTCCTAGGTTTGTGGCATCATTACATTTCATGTCAAATGGTAAATTTCATATTGCGAGACTTTTCCTCTGCTTAGCTTGTTTACTAAAACACATCTTGCAGCTGCAAACTGAGCATCCCTTATAGTAGCAGGAATTTCAAAGAAGCGGTTGAAACTTGGCCATCCTTCAATCTGCTCACAAACTCCGAAAAGATAGGATCTAAACCCACCAGTGCTTACTCCACAGACATCCAGTCGCTTCCAAACTTTGGCTGCAAGGTTGCAAAAGCTCACCCAAGGTTTAGCTTATGCATTCATTAATATGGACCTTTTTACACAGATTCCTCAAAAATATTTAATCAATAGGTGAGTGAAATTATTTTTGAGCTTCTTGGTGATCTAGGATCAACATCAATTCCAAAGGGATGTTCAATTTTTTTGTACAAATATAAATCTACACCTCTTTACATTGCTGATGGACTCCTAAACTGTATTGTCACAAATTCTCAGTAACTTTACCATGCCTCAGGAATGACCATTGCTGCCATGACTGAGCACCTGTTATGGCCTTAGACTTCATTGCAGAAATGTTAGCTCAGGGCTACATAACGGTGCTGCTTGACATCACCTTATACTTACATTTTGAATTAGTTTCCATTACACGTGATCTGCCTGTACCAGGCTTGACCTGAAATTATTTCAAAAGTCCATGCATGATGCCACTTTTTCATTGACACTGTTACAACCCTTGGTTGGTTACAATTGCCACTGGATTCACTCAGCCTCACCTATACTCTGTATGACCCCGTGTTGCCCAGAGCTTGTGAGGCTTTGTTTACCTATTTGTTTTCTTCACCGTTTGTTCCATAATTTTACTCCAGATGGAGCACAGACTTTCCGGTCATCTCTGGAATCACCCTTTGTCTCAGACACACAAGGGTGTTGTACGTAGAGATAGCATCCAATACATCCCTGCG
The DNA here is from genome assembly GCA_033556795.1 of Tapera naevia. Classification (NCBI taxonomy): domain Eukaryota; kingdom Metazoa; phylum Chordata; class Aves; order Cuculiformes; family Neomorphidae; genus Tapera; species Tapera naevia. The sequence continues at coordinate 8,083,248 of JAUMJJ010000039.1, forward strand.
TGGGTCTGTACAGCCGTTAATTGTTAGTTACTCGGCTGACAGACAAGCATGGGCAGCTTCCTGCTCGCCGAGTGCCCTGAGCACACGCAGGCTCCGGGAGCCCTACAGGGCACGGAGGCTTTGTGCAAACAGCATGGAATTGTTTATGAACCACCACGTTCCACCGCAAGCGACTGATGGCAGCTTCAACGACGGCCTCAACTGCCGCCCCAGTGCAGTCGAACTCCTTTTCCTGGGATCCGCAGAGGCGGGCAGACGGAGGGACGGCGCGCGAACACCGGCTGCTGCACCCGTGCCCGCCACGGCTGCGGCCTGAAGGCGCCCCTGGCGGCAGCAGAGGATTCCGCTCGCCCTCCCCTCTTCCTTCCCCGGAAGGCCGCGTCTCCCCGCGCCGCGACGGGGCCGCCGGCAGCGCCGCAGCCGCGAGAGGACAGCGCCCACGGGAGGCGCGGCCCGAATTCCCGGCGGAAGAGGAGCGGACGCGGAGCCCGCTCGGCCCTCGGCGCGGGGCGGGCAGCGGCTGCCGCACTCGGAGCGTCCCACGCGCGCGCGGCGTGCTAGCCTCGCGCAGGGGCGGGGGCGGGGCCGGAAGGGCGCGGCGCGGCGGCGCCGGGGAGAGCGGAACCGCGTCGCGGGTGGCGCCGGCCAATAGGCAGCGCGCGGCTGGCGGGCGTCGCGAGGAAGCTGTAAGTGTGCCGCCGCCCGCACGGGCAGCTCCGTTGCCCGCCTTGTGGGGGCGGCCCCGCCGAGACAGTAGCCGGGCAGGAATAAACTGGAGCGGCCCACGTGATGGGCTGCTGCGACCAATGAGGACGGCGGGAGGTCGCGCGTGGCAGGCGAGGGCTGTGGGAGCCGTGCGCGGGGCGCGTGGGCCGGGGCGCTGCCGGGCGCCGCGTGGAGCCGGCGGCGCGAGCCAGGTAGGAACGCGCCCCCCCCCCGCTCCCGCGTCCCCCCATCCCGGGTTGTGAAGTTTTGTTCGAGGAGGTGGCGCGAGGTGCGCGCGTCACGTGGTCTCCGCGGCCCAATGGCGTGCGCGCGCTCGCCCTGCCGGCCGCCGGGGCCGCGTTTGAAGCGCGGGGGGCGCGGGGCGTCCGGGGTGCGGCGGGGGGGGATGGCGCGCGCTGCTCTCGCCGGGCTGGGTCGCGGGTGGGCGAGGGACTGGGCGGGCTGGCCAGCGGCCGGCGGTCACTTGAGGCAGGGAAGGGGGAGGAACGGGGAGGGGCTAAAGGGACCGGGCAGCCCCGCGGCTCCGCATCCGGGCTCTCCGGCCGGGAAGGGTCGAGTGAGGCGCGGCCCTGAGCGTCTGCCGCTTTCCAGAGCTGCCGCGCGCCAGGGGACCGTCCCCCCGGCGGGGGCGTGCCCGGCGTCTCGATCCGCCTCGCTGGGCGCGCCGTTCGCGGGGCCCCGCCCTGGTGCCCGCCCGGTTGGGGCGGGGCGACCCTAGGGCGGCCGCTGACGCGTGCGCCCCGGCACGGCGCGTGCGGCGGCGGTGGGAGCGGAGCGGAGTGGGGCGGGGCGGCGCCGCGCTGCGCCCCCCGCGCCGCTGTCCGTGCGCCGTTACCTGGGGAGCGCTGCCGCGGCCGCCGTTACTCTGGCGTTTTCCAGCTCTGCCCCGGCTGAGGCCGAGCGCCGCCGAGCCGAGGACGCGCCAGCGTGGCGCGGGAGGCGGCTTCATGTGGCGGGACTGCGGGCCCCGCCGGTGCCGCCGAAGAGAGCCGGTTGCACAGACAGCGGCGCCTGCCTGGCTCGGTGGGTGTTGGTGGCCTTGGGGACCACGATCCTTGATAAGCTGCTTAAAAGGGGGTTAGAAATGTGAAGGTGAGCTCTGCAGTGGGTGGGCACGAGCGTTGGCCGCTCTTCCATCAGCTTCATTCCCAGTAATACGGAGTTTCTAAGATGTCAGACCTTATGCAGTCACACTTACTTTTAAGACGTAGTGTCTGAGCTCATAGGTCGACTTTAATCGCACTGGATGGTGTGGGCTAAAGCCCTGAAGGTTTGAAGTTGCTACAGACTTTGAAGGCTGTGCAATAGCAGGGCAGGCTGGTGAATCGGCCGTGCCTCTTTAAGGTGTTTTGGTCGATGCAGCCGCTCCTCTGGCTGCAGTGCCCTTTCGGTGCCCTCAGGCACAGTTTCTTGTGAGTCTGCATTGAGAACTGGAATAGTGGCTTGATACCGCTTGAAAAATGTTGCTGTGGGTGATTATTTTTGTGCACCCATGTTTTCTTTTGGAGAAAAAAACATAATTCTTTGATGTAACAGATATGAGCAATATTCATTCTCTGACATGGCTCTTAACCTCACCTTGCTGTTTGCTCAGTGTTGGTGCAGATACCTTTGTGGCTGCCATGGGAGAGAGATATGGAACTGGAAGTGCGACTAATGTTAGTCCTACTTGTGAATAAACCTGAAAAAAAGAAATAAATTGATTTTTTTTTTCTCTTTGAGCTTTCACCACTTCTTCATTTATGCTCAAATAAACTTGATTGCTTCTAAAGTATGTGGTTGTGTCTGTTGGCTTTTTAAAACCTAATTTCCTAAGGAATGGGAAGTCCAAGGCATTCTTTTTACAAATACATGAACTAGACCTCTGCCTAGAGGAGCCAGAAAGAGCTCTCCTCTAAGAGGCTGTTGACAGTTTGTTGTTTCAAAGATGGCAGAAGCTATGCTAAAAAATTTAGCCATGGGAAACAGTGCCATTAGCATGACATCTGCAAAGCTTATTTGATGTCTTGATCTTCCATAGTGAAGGGTGTGGTGTGGTTTTGGATGGGTTTTTTTGTGTGTGTGTTGGTTTTGTGTGTTTTGGTTTGGTTTTTTTTTTTTTGTTTTTTGTTTTTATCTAATACTGGGTGACTTTACAACAAAGAACCAAATGATGGTGGTGGGAGTTGCTCTTTTCTCTCCACAGAAAAGTGGAATGTGCTTTCACTTCTGGATTCTGGCTGGTTTAGTACCTATAATAAACCCTTGATATATCTCTTTCATGAACTGGATAAGGAAGAATGAGGTGAGAATTTCAGGGATGACCAGAATGATGAAGGCTTTCCTGAGAGGAAAGCAACCAGAAGAGAGTCAGTTATTTGTTTGTTTGTTTATTCATTTATTATTCGAGCGCAGAACAGAAAGGCAGTAAGGGATGTGAACAGCATAAAAGACAGAAAATGAATGTGGAAGCCAGATAAGACGTATCTTCTATAAAAATGTTTCCATTCATTGCTACAGTCACTGTCTTCAGGAAAAGCAAATTTGGAGAATGACAAGATTGTGACCAAATTATAATTACCCTTAAATACTTGGGATGATGGAATTGTGGTATTCTGGTAACTCCTGCAGTACAGTGCTTTCTGCTGGTACGGTGGTCTGCCCAACCACAGGATAAGTCAGTAATGAAGATGGACATAAACCTGGAACACGTGACCAACAGTCTGATGCTTTAATTGATGTTACTCCCTTTTTTAGTGTAACTTCAAAGGGGAATAGAGATTCCCTGGCAGTTCTAACTTGATGAGCTGTTGGTAACTCTCTAGCAATTAGTATTACTATAAGAAAATGTCTGACAGAGTAAGGTAGCCCTGAGCTCAGGTGAGGGTTTTTTTTTTGCTTGCCTGACTTGTTTTGCTAATTTTTTTTTTATTTTTTGCTCTCTTTTTTTTTTTTTTCCATGATGTGGACAAGATCCCCAGCTGAAGATTTGCCATGGGTGTGATAAATGTTCCTCATGATCACCATAAAGAGACTGAAATTAATTGAAATGGTATTATTCCTAATGATTATGGCTTCTTTCTGCCAGTGTTGCATGGCAAAAGCATGAAAGATTGCTTTATTCTTTTAGTTTGTAATTGCCAGTAGTTGAAATAATAGCATATTGGGAAAAATACCGCACTCATTGAATGTATGAGTAGTAGGAATATAAACGTCTTTCTGATAAAATATGGAAAATAACATAAAATACATTATTCTAAATGTTGGAATAATAACATATTGTATACAGGTAAAAAAGAGCAATTACTTCTTGTGAGCACTGACTTTTCTCCTTGTCCTCTCACTGGTGGTTCGTACTTCGTATAAGTGGATTGTGTGCTTCCATTTTGCTGTATTAGGTTTGGGAAGATTTCTGGTATTTCCCAAAAGTTCTTATAACTCTTGGCAGATGGAAAATAACTGGATATTGTGCACTGTATGTAGCAGGATTAGTGCTGTTAAAAAAAAGCGCCAACTTTACGGGGAACTGAAAGCTCAGGCTCTTGTGGCGAAGTATCAGTGTTGAAGAGGTGAGGCAGGTATTTCCCTATTCCTCCTGCCCAGGTGTTTGCCCTCTTCCTCCAATCGAAGGTCTGCTTTTGCAGGTGTAGCTGACAGCTGATGAAGCATTTCCTGAACTACCACCTGTTTGTCCTCTGATAGTGAGGGCTCTGAGCATTAAGAAATTAATTTGGTTTCAATGTGAAGTAATTAAGAAGTGAATGTGATTTTGCTATAAAGTAATGCTCCAGGCTGAAATCTCCTGATGCACAAGCTGTGTCATACTTGCTGTGGGATAGTGCCTTCTGTGTGTGAATGGAGCAAGGTTTTTGCATGTTTACCTAAGCAAGAAGACATAACTCTGGAAAAGCAGATTTCTTGCCTTTTTTTTTTTTTCCTGCAACAGTCCATTTCTTGCAATATTTTTAACCTCTCACTTTGTAGCTAGATTCTGCCACCTTTAATTTTCATGACACTGCATTATATTTCCTCACTATAGAGAAATGAAGATTTTACGCTATTTCCCTATGATAAGTAAAATGATGGAGATTTTTTTTTTTTAAAGCAGGTTTGGGCTGGGATTCTGTTCTGTAAGGACGGAGGTCCAGAGCTGTCAGACACTGCGAGTTATTAGAGACCTCCGTATAGAGCTAACAATCAACTCTGAGAGGCCAGTACTCATTTGGAGAAGCAGCTGGAGGCCAGTGAGGCTAGTTATGGTATAGAAAATGGAACTAGATACCTGTAGGCAGCTTAATCCAACCTGGAATTTCAGAAGTAACAGACTTCTTGTGGGGTGCTAGTGTGTTAATTGTTCTCTGTAGTGGCAAAACATTGGCTAAATAAAGTATGGGTTTGTATTTTAACCCTTCTAATGTGCACAGTTCTTCTGGCTATAACATCACTACATTTTCAGGTCTTGAAAAATTTTTTTTATGGCCCAGACTTGGGATTTGTATGATTATCAGGGCTGCCTAATCGTATTTAGTAATGAAAAGTAGGGCTCTGCTGCCTGCCTGCCGCTGTGGGTGTCTTACCTTGGTATAGTTGGTTTTGATAGCTGTTCTTTTCAGCTAGTGCTCATTTTTAGCTAGTGAATTAAGAGCTGAAAGCCCCTTTTATGCTCCAGTAATGTTCCATTAGTAGTGCTTTTCAAAGTATGAAATCTCCTGTGGTATCTACTTGTGCAGTAGAGAACTTTGTATTTGAACTGGAAAGCGGATGGCTAAGAGTGCATTCAGCACTGTTTTCCACAGATTGGCAACTGTTACATTCCACTTTGCTATGTCTGCAACATATGTTGCTCTCCCACATGCTGATCTTTAGAAAAGTCTGGGCTTTGTGACCCTCCAGCTGAATTTTTTTTTTTTTTTTTTTTTTTTTGAAGGCGGGTTAGAAATAAGACTGGCTGAAGAACAGAGTTTCTTGCTGCAGCTCCCAAGTAGCAATCTCTGGACTGCTCGGTCATGAAAGTTACAGGCTCAGTGTTACTTTTGAGTGTGTAGGCTCGAAGTGGCTCTTTATGCTTGTAGGTATTACTGAAAGAAGGAATGTGACTTACTGGATGCTAAAATACAGTTTGTGAAGACTGTAGTTCATGCTTTAAAGGTGCTGCAAAGCAGGGAATATGTCTGAAAGAAGTGTTTTTGGTAAGAGGGTACTTCTTGATAGTGAACTTAAGTGTTTCAAGTACAACATTATGAGTTAGAATAAGACAACTACCTCTGATCATGGAGGGCAGTATTCAGTTGGTGCAGGCCAGTTCATTTCTATGCTGGCAATTGGTATTTGGCACAAACAAGGCTTTAAAACTGGTATATATATTGATAAAATAGGAAGTATTTCTTTTTGTCATATTTTTGTTTCTTGTCAGCTGTAGCTGCTCAGAATTGGGTTATGTAAGCTGCAGGGAGTCAGTGGTACTGCTATGACAGTGTGACACTCTTGATAAATTAGAGGTTCTGCTTTTGCTGCAGGCAAGAATTTCTACCTATATTAGGTAAAATAGTAGCAAAATGCCTGGCAGTGTCAACAGTCTCTGGTGTTGCTTCCCTTATTGTTACTGACACATACAGCTTGTGGGCCATGAACGTGGCACTGTCTGCTATTCAGTTCTGTGTGGCTGCTTTTCATCATAAAAATGGCCCTCTAGCTGAAGAAAAAAGGCCCATTTTCGTATTGTCACTGTTCAGAAACATATTGCTTAATACAAACTAGAATGTCAATGTATCCTGTGACACTAGAACTTGATGATGGTTATACCTAATATGTGATTGCTGTAGGTATAAAATGACTATTGCTAATCAGTGTTAGCCAACATGGCTTAGTTTTTTAATTAGTGTAATTATTTATGATTGAATTTTTTACAGTGAAATATAATATACTGGAACCGACAGCATGAGGCTGCTGCAGCTCCATGCCCTCAGGTATAACGAGTAGCAAAGCTGAAAATTTATTGCTGGTAGGCACAAGAGCATAGAGCACATATATACATGACACATACATGTATACACGTCTGACCACACAGATCAGGTGGACATACAGATACTCGCAGGAACATAGCAGCAACAACCTTTTCCTGCTCCCCTCCGTCTGTGATCAGGATGGAGGTCTGCTAGGGAGAGTGTGTCTGTGTATATTATATGCACACACTTACGCGTGAGCACATGTATATGTATGTACAAGGTAGATTCTTTGCAGAAGCTGGGCTTAGACACTCAGTCAGCCCAGCAGCTGAGGTTCCCAGTCTCTCCAGTGGCTGGCTTCTGGCCGCTTTAGCACCTAAGGCCACAGCCCTGCTCCAGGTGCTGTATCTGTCTGCTGGCTAGGACTATCCTGGTTCTCTGATGTCCAGTACCCCTCTACCCATGTGACCTTGCCCTTTAGAGAGACACAGATGTGAATACACACACAGAGCTGATAGCACTCTCTTGGTCCCCTAATAGCTGGGTCCTTAGTCAAGCCCCTACTCCCTCCAGGGTTTATAGCTAAACTGGAATTCTTATTGATTTCTTTCTTCCCTTATTCCCCATTAGCTATATGAAACATGAAAGAATGTGGCTGCTAGCCTTGGCTTTTTCTTGTGCAAAGATATTTTGGAAACTTCCGAGAGAGAACTGTCATGTGAAGCTGGTTTAGAGTGTGGCTGAACATGATCCTTAATAAAAAGAATTGCCATCTCCTTGAGATTTTCTTTTTGTGTGTCTCCTTCCTTTTAATTCCTTATTTTCTCTCTCAAAAAAAAACCCCACTTTTTTCTCTCCCAGTCTGCTGTCACCAGCATTTGAGGTGTTTCCCTTCTGCAGAGCCAACCTTATCTAGTATTTGAGTGTTGTGGTTTAACCCAACTAGTAACTAAGCCCCACACAGCTGCTTGCCCACTCCCCCACAGTAGGATGCGTGGAGATCAGAAGGGTAGGAGTGAGGAAGACTCGTGGGTTGAGATAAAGACACTGTAATAGGCAAAGCAAAATAAGGAGTTCAGTCACTACTTTCCGTTGGCAGGCAGGGGTTCAGCCATCTCCGGGAAAGCAGAGCTCCACCAAGTGTAACAGTTACTTGCCATGACAAGCACTGTCACTCCGAACATCCTCCTGTTCTCCTTCTTCCCCCAGCTTTATATTCCTGAGTGTGGTTCCATATGGTACAGAATATCCCTTTGGCCAACTGTTTTGGCTGCGTCCCTTCCCAGCTCCTTGTGCATCCCCAGTTTGCTCGCTGGTGGGACAGTGAAGAAGCAGAAAAGACCTTGATGCTGTGTGAGCACTGCAAGCAGGAATGAAAAAATTCCTGCATTATCAACACTGTTTGCAGCATGGAGCCAAAGCCAGCCTCGAGGAGTGAATTCTCTTAACAATCAGAATTCTGTTTTAGTGGGCTCATTCTCAGAAGTGCATGAACATCACTTTTCACACATGTTTAAACATCATGATGTTTACAGAACATCATTTCCTTGATGCATGTGAGGGACTGCAAGTGTCACGGTAGTCTGATGTGCTACATGGCTGGGTGCTGAGGGTGGGAGGGCTGTTAAAGCAACGCTGAGCCTGTGCTAAGCCAGGTCTGCTCGGTGGCTGCCTGACACTGCGCGGGACGCTGGCCCTTGGGCCGTTCGGTTCCTCCGGGGCAGGGTTTCATAGAATCACAGAATGACCTGAGTTGGAAGGGACCTACAAGCATCATCGAGTCCAATTCCTGTTCCTTCATAGCACAACCCCAATATTCACACCGTGTGAATAAGAACATTGTCCAAATGCTTCTTGAGTGTTGTTCCTGTGAGATGCCTGCTGCCGGTGTGGTGTCGTGGACTCCGGTTCTCACCGAGCTGTGGCAAACCAGACCCGTGCTGCCTTCTCACCCGCCGCTGTCCCTGGGGAGGCGGGAGGGCCGGGCGCCTGCGCTCGTGTCTCGGTACCGCGTGCCGCGCTGCCGCTCGCGGGGCCCGGGAGGCGGCAGCCGCTGCCCCGGGGGCGCGGGGCGGGGCCCTCAGAGGCCGGGCCAGCCCGGGGCGCGGCGCTCAAGGGCTCTGCCCGTGGCCGACAGCCAGCGAGGGCCGTGCCGGACCCGCGACCCGAGGCGGGGCCCGGCTTCTCCCCGGGGGATAGCTGTGCGGCCGGGCGCCTCGGCGGGGGCGGGTCCGCGGCGCTGCCGCTCGGAGCTCCGCAGGGCCTCGAAGGCGGGTGCGGCCGCCACAGAGCGCCGCGCCTGCGTCCGTTCGAGAAGCTTCCCTGCGCGCAGCGCTGCGCGCGCGGACAGGCCGGGCTCCGGGTCCCGCGCTCGGCACAGGCACGTGACGGGCAGGCGGGAGGGAGGGGGGCGCCGGTGGGCGCGCGGCTGCGCGCGCCGCTGCGCGCTGACGTCACGGCGGTGCGCACGCACGTTGTCCCCAGCTGGCGGACACACGGTCCGCGTGAGGAGAAGGGCGGTGGGAGGCCCTGCGCCTTGCCGCACGGTAACGACCGGGGAGCTCAGCGCCCCGCCCCTCTCCCCCCGCGTCCGCCGCCCGAACCGCGAAAAGTAACACCAGGCGCAGCCACGAGGCGCCGGGGCCTGGGCCCGCGGGCCGCTCCGCGGCGGCGACGCGAGGCTCCGTTGCGGGGCCGCCCCTGTGGCCGGGCAGGGCCGCGCCGGGTCCCGGCGGAGAGCGGCGTGGCTCACCCGCGCGCGCCAGCCCTAGCCCCCGCCGCTCCCGAAGGCGCCCGCGCGGGTCCCGGCGGCGGCGGCCGCCCCCGTCCCGAGGCTTCCGTGGGGGGGAGGGGAGACACACGACACTAACAGCGACAAGTGCGCCGCGCGGCCTCGGCTCCACCTGCCCCCAGCGGGGCGCTCGCCTCTCGCAGCAACGCGCGGGGCCGCCCCTCCGGCTGCGCGGGCGGGCGGATGGGTGGCCCCGTTGCCGCCGTGTGAAGCGGCCGCGCTGCGCGTTCGGCGCTCGGCGCCGCAGGACCCGGCAGCGCGGGTCTCGCCTTTCCCCGCTGCGCCGTGGTTTCTGTAACGCGAGCGGTGAGGCGCCGGCATCCGCGCGCGGTGCCGATCGGAGCCCGTGCGGAAGTCACGGGCTGCTCTGCAGGTCGCAATGTTTGGGTTTCGTGTTCTGGTTCTTTCTTTTCTTGAAACAGACTTTTTCTCGTCTGATTATCTCTGCTTTTAGTACATCTCAGTGCAAGTTTGAAGGTTTTTGAGGTTTTTTTTTGGCTACTGCTGCCTCCTTAGATTTTGCTTCTCAAACGTTAGATCTGCACGTGGATAGAGAAGTGAAATACTTGAAGCAGATTAGAACTTCAGCTTCCACAAAGACACATTTTCCTGCACATACTGGTTTAGAAACTCTGTGCTGTAATAAAATAGGCTGGTGTGTATGACCAAGTAAAAGGTGTGAAGTTGTTTTTGTAATGGACCATGTTAGTGCTGAAATAATGTAGCTTTTGGCTACTGTAATTGCATATAATCACATTGTAACCATGCACATCTTAGACTGACTTGATACTGTGAGACATCGTTATGGTAGAAATAACTACAACAGTACAGTGTAAGAACCTTAAATATTGGAAAATAGAAACTGTGACTCAGTAGCTCTTTGTATGCATAGAATTTTTGCTGACTGCATGGTTGTTAAGCTTTTTTTGATTTGTTTCTGGCATATGTAAGTTTTACCTCGAGTAACTTTAAAGTTACAGGCTTTTGGCATATCATACACTACCAAAGTGATTTCAAATCTGGTTAATTTCCATCGTGTACCAATACAGTTTTGACGTATATTACTCAGTGTGAATGTGAATTCACTTTAGTATCGTATGTTTGATATACATATCAATATAAGCATTGTGTACGTGTATATAGAGGAGATAAGTTGGTGGAAAGTTGCTTATAACTTAGGATATGATTTTTCTCCCCACTCCATATATCTGATTTTTTGTAGAGATTTATATTTCTGTAGTGTTTTTATAGATGAACATGTGAAAGCTCTTTTGAGGGACAGCTTTTTGTGTTGGTGGGACTTTGGATGTGCTCTGTTGAAAAGGCAGGGCAACATTATTAAAATGGACAATATGAAGCTTCTTTTGAACATCTAATTAATTTTGTGTTCTAGACTGTATTATGTAGTCCTGAGCAGGTGGGTTGTTGTGGATGTATTTGTGGGGAAGTGTTTCCTCAAAGTAAAACTGAAAGCCAGATCTTGTAACATCACAGATCTCGAAACCTATGGAGAGAACGGGTTTGGGTTTTTTTCCTCCAATTTAATTTCTACATGAAGTTTTAAAGTGCAAAGTTTAAAAGGTGGAGGTAGGTCTCTTGCATATTTGTCAAGAATGCTTATCATGGAGTATAAATTTCTTGCCTTCTGAGCTTTGAGGTAATTTACTACATGTATGTGGCAGGTGGTTTGCACAGAGGAATGTTTCTTCCTTCAGTAACCAAGTCCTAAAAAGAATGAATGTGTTTTATTGAATACTTAGTTCACTTAAAACTTGCAAGTTAATTCTCTGGAAAGAAATAAGATTGTTTTTGAGCAGCTAACTCCTAGTGATGGTGGTCCTCTCTTGTTTCTGGTTCCCACCAACGAGATATTTGATACAGGAATCAATTGCTTTTTTTATCAGTGTTGTAATTCCATATATAATAAGGATCAAATTACAAGCATCTGAATGTAGGAATGGCATTCTTGTGAGTTACCAGAAGCACTTACTTTTTATTTTTGCTTTGAGAAGTGTACAGGCTGTTTGGAAAATTGCCTAGTGTTGACACAATTGCTTAACCTGTGAGGTAGACTCATGAAAATGGAATTGTTTATATGCAGATGAAGGTAACTTTTTAGTGGTGTTTCATGTTCATCCATCTAATTTTAGTCGCATGGCCTTTTGGGGTGTTAGTTTGTCTATTTTTCCCCAAAGCTTAGCCATTTGATTCTTTTTCCTTTCTATTATTTGTCTCTGCTTTACACTGACAATTCATAAGTTCTTGGGATGGGAATAGGCAGGGCAGAGCGAAGAAATCCCAACCACATAGTCTTTTCTAATAAAGAAATTTTGGAAAAATGTTTTTTACCTTTTTCTTCTTTTCCTTTTTCTGTTCTTTGCCCCTTTTCATTTTTGAGAAGTTTTGGATCTCAGGGAACTCCTTTCTGGCTAGTGCAAATGACTTCTGCCTTTGTGTCAGAGATGTGCCATTTGCCCTTCTGAAAACTTCTGCACAGCAAACGATCTGAAAAGTTGAGGCAATATCAGAATTTTGAAATATCAAGTAAAGCATGGAGTCCTGTTGTGACAAAGCATGATATGAAAACACAGTTTAAAAGTTTCATAGCCCCTGTGCCTGTAAGGCCTAAATTATAAATACATTTTGGCAACCTTGGTTTGATATATCCTAATTGTGTTTGATTTTATAGTATATTTTAAGTTTTTTATGTGGAGAACTCTTACAAAAAGGATTTCTCATGAGACTTTTATTACTTTTGTAGACTATTTTAGTAATTTTAACTGAATTTTCCTTTTTTGCAGAATGTTGAACACACATAGAAGATTATCAGAACTGGGCAGAGTTTGTGTTTGATTTGAGAGCTTGTAAGAGCACTCATCATGGAGAAACAGCAGATTGTCTTGGGTAGCCGGGATGGTGGGACTGTGTCTGGTGCAGCACCTGCTTTTTTTGTCATCTTGAAACAGCAGCAGGGAAACGGTAAGGCTGACCAAGGAATTCTAGTAGCAAACCGCGATGCTTGTGCTCTCGCCAGCAGTGTATCAACTCCGATAACATCTAAAGTCAAGACGTGCCTCCCAGCTGACTGTGTCTCAGGGGGTATTACCGTTACCCTAGATAACAACAGCATGTGGAATGAATTCTACCATCGTAACACAGAGATGATTCTGACAAAGCAGGGGAGGCGCATGTTCCCATACTGCCGATACTGGATTAGAGGTCTGGATGCAAGTCAGAAATACATTCTAGTCATGGACATAACCCCTGTGGACAATCACCGATACAAATGGAATGGCCGATGGTGGGAGCCCAGTGGGAAGGCAGAACCGCATGTTCTTGGGCGAGTGTTTATTCATCCAGAATCCCCTTCCACTGGCCAATACTGGATGCATCAGCCAGTATCCTTCTACAAACTCAAACTTACCAACAATACCTTGGACCAGGAGGGTCATATAATCTTGCATTCTATGCACCGTTATCTGCCACGACTTCACTTGGTGCCTGCAGATAAAGCCACAGAAGTCATTCAGCTCAATGGCCCTGATGTCCATACGTTTTCCTTTCCACAGACAGAGTTCTTTGCAGTTACAGCCTACCAGAACATCCAGATTACCCAGCTGAAAATAGATTACAATCCTTTTGCTAAAGGATTCAGAGATGATGGGCTGAATAGTCGACCTCAGCGTGATGTGAAACAAAACAATAATTTTGAATTGGAAGGAGGTGATGTTTTTAGCACTCGTGGTCGCCCTGCTGAAGTTGGTGCATTAGATTTGCGTCAGAGAAGTTTAGATTCTTCATTCATTGGTCAAAACCCATCAGACATTGATCTGGACAAAGAGTCCTTTAATGCTGAAAGGGATTTCCTGAGTTTTTTGGACACTGACCTGTCTTCAGGTGATGTGCCAGAGCTAAAACAAGAAGTCTCTGAAAGGTGGGTTCATATTCTACCCAATCAGTACTTGTGCTATCAATAGAGTGTTTGGTAAAACATGAAATAGCTGTGTATCTGTTTACTGAGCATCTTACTAAAAGTTGCCTAACCTGAAATGGCAGAACACTTGGTATTATTAAAATTATTTCTTTGCCGAAACAGTCATCTCTCTCAATTGAGACTTTCTAGTGTGTGTCTAAGGAGTGTGTTTGGTATTTTTTCCCGTATTACTTTTAATTTTCTTTGTAAAAAAGTGTTGAGGGGTTTCTGTTAACCCTCTTAGCATTTTAGAAGACTGAATTTATTTTTTCAGAGTTTTAAACAGAGCACATTGCAGTCATCAAAACATTATTGTTCTTTATAGAGTTGCTTACCATAGAGACATGCTGTCTCTATATCTTGTAGCGAGTGGTGAGGATATGTGGTGGATATGGATATTTAGGTTGAGTAGGTTGGATTGTAGGTATTGCTACAAGGTAGTTGTAACTGGCAGCATGCCACTGTTTTGTCAATAACTGTGTCAATTTCTTTATTCCAAAAAGCCTGCCTGTTGGTAGTCAGTTGCCTCATGTTTGCTGTGAAGTAAGAGCACTTGCACCTGTGGAAGTGCGTCAGAGTAACTGTTCTGCTGTTCAGACCTTAGTTTACTCTGTGGTATTTTTATGTCTACACACTTATCCGGTATTGAACCATTCTGTTCATATCACAGTAACAGTGGTAAAGCAATCTAATGTATACTGAGAACCTACCCATAGTATGGTACCTACTAACCAGTGAGTGTGTTGGTAAAGCAAGCCTGGCAAAGCCTATTATTTTACAGCGCTTGCACATAGTTTCCAAAGTCTAAGCAATAGAATAGAGCGGATTTAGTGAATAGTTAATTTGTGTCATGAGATGATAGAAGTACTTCAAACCTGAAGAATTGATTTAAAGCAAAAAAAGTTTCTCTCCTGCCGTTTTTCTTCATGTCTGTCTGTGAATACCAGACTTAATCTGCCAAAAATATAGTGTCAAAAGCAGCCTTGCATACATCAGTACACCAATAAATTATTTAACATCAGGGTGATGTTAATGGTGTAAATAGAGGTCCGTTCTTAGAGGAAAAGAATTCTATTTATGACATAATTACACAGTTTGTTTCAAAAGCTGTATCACTATACTACTTCAGTGTGTTTTAGGGAGGACAGAGATTTGCTCAACTGTTTGGTTTTCTTTCCTTGCAGAATACATTTCCTTGCCTTTTGAGTAACTGAAAAACTTCAAATTACAAATTTTTCGATTTCTTGAGACTCTATTTAGAGTGTAGTTGTAATAATTCTTAAGAATACTGGAATTCTTTGGGTTCTAGAGTGCCATTAACCTTTCTTTTGCAGTATTTTCCAGTGGCAGTATATTAGAAAGAAGGATGTCTTGTAGACTTATAGTCTCTAAAAATGTGGTAAATTCTAGAGAAAACCATCTTGAAGACTGAAAGTGCACTGATTTCAGAGAGGGTAGGCTTACTTCCTCAGAACAGAGTATAGTGAAGTGTTTAGATAACTTTGCATATTGGAAGTAAAATAAAATTAATTACTGAAAGGTTTCTTTTGTTTTCAAAGTGATACTCTTTTTTTTCTCCTTGGGTCAACTGCAGTTGAAAAAGTTAAAATTTTGATCATTTTGTTTACCTGAAGATGACCATTGAAGAAAATTATTTGTGGAAATGTTGGAATTGGACAGCTTGGAGTTTTTTGTTTCCCTTCTTTCCTAAGGAAAGAAGCCATCATTTTAAGGACTCGAGGCCCTTTCTAAGAACAGCTGGTGCAAATTGGCAGACTTTATTTCTTTTGGTCTGAGGCATGTTATATGCCTTTGCTGGCTTTACCTCCAGTGCAACTTATCTCTGAAATGTGCTAAAAGCTGCGCAGACAGGGAAAGTCTGTTAAGGGTGTTTCCCTATTCTGGGCTTGGAGGCATCTGTCATTTGATGAATGAATGCTGACGCAGTTCTGTGAGTATCCTCAAGCATTGTCTAGCTTTTCAATTTATGTTTTTGTAATCAATGTGAAAAAGTCAGATTCTGTACTTGGAAAGAGGAAAAACTGATGTCAACAGCAGAAACTTTTTTTTTTAACGTGCTGGAGTTTTTCAGAACATTAGTTTTCCTTTTTCCTTCAGGTCTGTTCCTGTGCACAATGTTTTTATGCTGTGGAGTTGAGATCTGTTTGTAATGTCAGCCTTCATGGACAGTGCTGAATAAGTGGCATTTTTATTTATCAGACTAGACACGTTAATATTTACCTGTTTAACAAAACCAAGTTGCTCAGGCTGTTGCCATCAGCTGATAGGAACTACCTAGCTTTTAGGCAGGATAGTGATTTCTGGTGAGCTTAGATTTAGGTGAGAGTCACAAGCTGGTAACTGCTGCTGCTTTTCAGATAATGCTCACTAAAGGAAGTGGAGTTCCTAGTGCTGTCATCCATGATATTTCCCACCAGTGCTCAATTTTTCTGACACTTTTAAGCATGGGACTATGTAAAATGTTGCATGTAATGAGGAGTAATTTTAATGTTGAATTATCAGCACACTTTGGAAATAAAGGACTATTTTCTTTATACAAAGTAATGTGGGGCTTTTCCTGTGGCCTTATAGCATGTTTAGTTTTGTCAGGTATCTTGTAAAGAAAATAAATGTTAAAATAGAGTTGTGGACACTTCTATAGGAATGCTTATGCCTGGAGCCACTGAAATGTTTGGGGCATGGAGGGAACTACAGCAAACTTTACTTGTTCTTACGTCTTAACAGGCTAATGTGCGCTTTCACCTTTCTGAGGTCCTTTGAATTTCCTGCTTCAAAAATTCAAATACTGTGGGATTTTTTTTAATGCTCCAGTAGTCTTATTTCTTTAAGTTACTTGTTTTGTGTTTAGTCTGAGGGTTTATTTTTCTTCCCTCCTTGCCATGTTTTTGGAAGAGGAAGGCAAGAGATGATCCTTCAAACCTCAGCCACAGATTGCTAGATTAATTACCAAAGAAATATTTTGGTTTCTTTTCCTATGGTATATTTTAAAATAATTCACTGAAAAAATCCATGTTTCAGTATTTTCAATAAATGAGCAGCTAAATGGTTTTTAGTTTGGAAAAAATGCAAGAAAGTGATTTCTCCGCTTTTACTGTTTTATTTTGTTGGTACTAAATACATTACACGGGGTATAAAAAAGTTTCCTTAAATGTAAGCATTTCTCTATGCCAGGCAAAGAAGGAGTTAAGTGAGACATTATTTCAATATTTTTAGCTGATCTCGGATTCAGACAAGGATTTTGAGAGGGTAAACATCTTCCCATGGAAGAGAAGTTTCTGTGCAATATAAGCAGTCTCATAATTTCAAAAACTAAAGGCTAAATAAAATTACTTCGGTGCTAAAAAGCAACATTTTAATTGTTTGAAAAGTTGATAATTTCATCTGGATTTAAAAATCTAGAAAAATACTGCTCTGCGTTTTATGCAAATACATGATCTCACACATACAGGTGATTCCTCACTCTTGTCATTACTGGCTAATGGTTGAAATATGCTGAGTAAAATAATGTTTGTGTCTAGAAAAGAAGGGTAATCGTTATCTTGTTGATATATCTTGCAGTAGATAAAGGAAAATGGCTAGAGCAGTCCTGGCTATACAGCAGTCCAGTTTCCCCAACTGGAAATGGGGGAACTCGGATGAGAAATTTATTCCTGGCCAGCAAATTTATTAGTTTTTTTTCTCTTTATTTTAGAGAATTTTAAGGTAGATGAGCAGATTACTCAAATCTTGATAACATTCACTTTAATTGTGGATCTGCTGTATGGAATGAATCTCTACCTGTAATGTGACGGGATTTTGATGTGCCCATAACCTATAAGTGGATTGTTTTAGAAATTCTCTCTGAGTAAACTCGCTGAAGAAGAAAGGCTTTTTAATCTTGCATGTGACATTCTTAATTAAATGAGCACTAGAAACTTTCTAATAGGAAACTCATTGTCCAGAGAAGACAATAGATAGAACAGGAGTGGTATGCCACTCTGGCTGCCTACTGTTCCCTCACAAGGCAGGTTTTTGCTTCAGGCTTCATTCTGGTTACTTAGTGTCTTGAATCGCAGCAAGTTTTCTAGATAGGTTCTGTCTTGTTCTTAGGAATGTTATAGGTAAGTATACAAATCTGTCTGTCTGCACCCTATTTTAACTCTGCAATCTTTCTTCATGAGGTGGAGACTCCCAACTCCGTGTTGTGGCTCTTACAAGTCAAGCTGTTCTCTCTTAAGTGTGTCCTCAGTCTATACAAGTGGAGGAAGAGGCTGCTTCCACCGTCTTCGCTCCCTCAATTCCAGGCAGGGGTTCTACTAAGCATAGTCATTCTTTAAAGGAGGGTGGTGGATAATAATAAAATACACACAGACTATATATATATGTGAAGCAATATTCCATTTTATATATAATATATTGTTATTAAAATTATGTTAAGTTACATTTGAATTTATGCTAGCATTAACTAAAATTAATAAATATTGTTATTTTAATAACAAGATAGTAGCACAAGATTTACAATTTGAATAATAATTTAACACAGAAATGTATTTACATATAAATGGAGCATTGGCATGCTATCTGATACGTTTAGTAAATAAGTTATGACTGTTATTCTCTGAGGTTCGTTGTGGATATGAGTTTATGGTTTCCTATCTTAATTGTTTCCTCTTATGATGAGGATCCAGCTTCTGATGTGCTTAACAAAACTACAGACTGCAGTTTTCTGACTGTCCCTCAAAGAAGCCCGTCATCAGAATGTAACTGGCTGCACTGTTAGTCTTCGGTGTCTAATGCCTGGTATGTTGAAGTCCAGTTAGGTTAATGGTCAGAAGATGAAGCATAATTCAATAGGATATTAACATTCTGTAACCATTCAAACAACAGTTGAATATAGGAATTGTCCGTATGTGACTTCAGGATGCGTTAAGTAAAATTTTAGTTAAATCGTGTAAATTGAAGTTCATTAAGAACTCACTTATATTCTTATTTGCAAGCACAATGGCTTCAGTACAGTGACAATGAGATACGCAGCAAAGGCCACTTCTGAGCACTTAAATATGATGGCTTACTATGAGTTCATGCAGAGCCTCGAACAGGAAAAAGTGCAAATATCACTCTGATATTACTAGGGAAGGAAATTATGCTGCTGCCTTCAGATAGGTTGGATTTTTTTTAACGACAATTTTTTAAAAAATGCTTAATTCTAAAAATATAAGCTTGTAAATGACAACTTTTTTAGCAGACGTGGGGCATTCTAGAAGTTTTTTACAATATGTAACCAAAGATTACGGGAGATGAAGGAATTTTGGAATAGAGATTTAATAAAGATCTTGTGTTTTGTTCTGTCTCCTCCCCATCCCAGTCCCATTCCTAGCAGTTATGGAAGCAATTCTCGTGTGGCATCGCCATTGGACCCAAATGGACACTTCAATGTAGTCATTAAAGAGGAACCAGTAGATGACTATGACTACGAGTCAAATATTTGCACACAAGGGGTAACTGTGAAACAGGAAAACATAGATGAAGAAACTGATGAGTATTCCAACACTACTGATGATGATGATCCCATCCTACAAAAACACCTGATGAGACGCAATGACACAAATGAAGTTGATGGAGAATTCAGATCTAGGAAGCACGTGCTAGCCAGTCCTTCAGGTGTTGCCAAAGCAAAAATGTTAAAACTGGATAGTGGGAAGATGCCTGTGGTGTATTTAGAACCTTGTACAGTCACAAAGAGCACAGTGAAGATATCTGAGCTGCCACAGACCATGCTCTACTCTTGCAAGAAGGAAAAATCCCCTTTGAGTGCAATGCTGGATTCCTTGCCTTTGTGTTTTGAAAATCACAAAGGCTCTTGCTCAGGCACAGACACTATGACTGAGGAGTTAGTTATCAAAAAACAATCTCCTGGGAGTAAAATGTCACAGAAATACCCTTCAAGCAGAGAGACCCATTGGGCTCTATCTAAATCACCTGATTTTAGTCTCACAGGCTCAGTAAGTTGTCACTTTTCAGCTAGAGAGATCTGTGGAAGAAAAAGGCCTGGTGTACTGAAGAATCCTGTGTCCC
The DNA here is from genome assembly GCA_033556795.1 of Tapera naevia. NCBI lineage: Eukaryota > Metazoa > Chordata > Aves > Cuculiformes > Neomorphidae > Tapera > Tapera naevia. Next base: position 8,102,737 of record JAUMJJ010000039.1, read on the forward strand.
TGAAAGGCTCTGGTAGCAATCAAAACTCAGTTACAACTAAAAGAGGAAGGCCACGGAAACTCAAAATGTCCAAGGCTGGTCGACCACCTAAAGGTATAGGGAAAACTACTGTAATGACAAGCAAGAACACCTCTCTGGGACCTGGGAATATCCTTCCAGATGTTAAACCAGACCTTGAAGATGTTGATGGAGTCCTTTTTGTGTCCTTTGCATCAAAGGTAAAAACCAAACTTTTGTGTAAAATCAAAAACCTCTTCAATATCTTGTGTTTAAGCCCTTTGTGCTTATAAGCTGAAGGTATATTTTGATTTAAACTGAGTTTTGAAATTTATGGCCTCTTTCCAAATATGTTATTACCAACGCAGGGACAAGATAACATTTTTTTACTGCTTAGCAGCTTGGGGAGAAATAGTGAGGTCTAGAGTTTTGCATAAAAGCATACATACTTGTTTATTAAACAATGTCATATTTTGAATTATTTCAATTATATTTTGATGTGGCCTAGCTTGCATTGAAGTCAGCACTTTAAGGTATCTTATTCAAGTCTCTTTATGTATGTAGGAAGCTCTTGATGTTCATACTGTTGATAGAGCTGGAGAAGAGTCACAGAACCTTCAGACTCCGTTGTTGACTAAAAATGATCCAGGTACATTTTTGTACTTTTTGTAAATGGCTGTTCCCTGCAATAATGGAATTTATAAGACACACTAAGAAATTAATCATTTAAGTAATTTTTTTGCATGAAAATTTTTTTTTATGTTCTCTCTTTTTTTTTAATAGATTGTCAAGCAAGAATACAAGTATTGGAAAAGGAATTGATGGAAGAGCTGAAGACTTTGAGGCATAAGCAGGTGATACATCCTAGCCTTCAGGAAGGTAAGCAGACAGTGTACATATTGTTGCACCTAGATGTATATTGTACTTAATTACATTGAGTTGATAATTTCCTACTGGATATAATGCCGTGTATGCCTAATACAGCTGGGATCTAATTTTGGTATTTTTTTTCCAAATGCAGGAAGGTGTACAGGTGTGTACATACAAATGTGACAGTATGAAAGGAAATCTGTGTGAAACTGAGTTTCCCTCTTGCCACTTCTTGTAATAAGAGAATCTATGGTGTCAGACTCAGTTTGTTCTTGGAATCTTTAAAAGTACTTTTAGCCAGCCAATAAAGATGTGTTTATTTTCACACATTCATGTTGCGAACTAGAAGAGGTGGAGGAGGTAAAAGCTGAATCCTGAACCTCCAACAGCAAAGCAAGAGGCTGCGTGTCATTATATGCCCCTCTCAGAAGATGCTGAGCCTTCAGACTCCAGGCAGTGTCTGTCTGGTAATGAGCTGATCCTTGTAGAGACCTGATGGAATTGATTTTACTCATCCATAGAAAACAGCCATTTCCCAGTAGCAGAGGAGCTAGAAATTCAGAAACTCTTAATTAAGACTACGTTTACTGTGTTCGAGTCTGTATTTGAATCACCATAGATCCAGGTTCGCTAGCCACTCAAGAGGGCCAAGCAAGGTACTTCTGTTATAGTTTGCAATCTTCCATTTATATACAATATTATCCTGAGGTTAGATGGAAGACAAGGGTCGGTACAGCAGAACTTTAGTGTTCTCCTTACTGATGATGTTGAAAGCCTTCAGCAAGAGTAGTCCTGAGACTGGTGGCATTAACGTACTTGTCAGATCAGATGAAGAAGAAATTGATCCAAATAGCAGTGTTGTACCTCATATTCCTGACATACTGGCCCTGAATTTTTCAAACATATAACTGTAATGCTGCAGGGATGAGACTCCAGATACTGATCTTGACTCTGATACTAGCTATTTTGGTATTCATAGAGCTTCTGCTGTGAAGAATGATGGATTATCTTTAATAGTTTATGCACAGGGTCTAATAAGAACTAGCCTGCCATTTCTTGTAACCATTTAAAGTGATGGCCTTTGCATGTTGGTGGTGTTGAGCTGACATTTCTGTCTTTGGCCTTTGCAAAGCGATCATAAGAAAGGTAGTAGAGAGGTCTTTGATCTCTGTCCTGGATGTGGCAGAATTGAAACTCAGTAGTATAGCATCAGTGCTGAAAGTTGTATTGTGGATGTCTAAATGCAGTTATTCATTCCCACGATTCCAGAAATAGGTGACCCTATTTCTAATAACCCCATGGGCCAACTTCACAGGTCTGCATGTGGTGTCATATTTCAAAAATGGTTTTAGAATCCCTTTTGTAGACAGCTGCTGGCAGTGCTAGTAAGCAAATGTTATGGCATTGTTAAGGCCTTTTAGGATTATACTTTGGGACTCCTAGATATTATCTTTACCCAAGAAAAGTTAAAATAAAATTATGGTATGTTGGCAACAGCAACACTAGCGAGGGCTGTTTTACTTATGAGATGATCCTGCGATAGGGAACACGTAAAATCCACATGCTTTTGTTTCAGCTTCTAAATGAGTGGTGAAGTGTGTGGTACCTTCTGAAGGGTAATGAGCAGTTCACAGATGCTGCAAAATGGGCAGGAAAAGTCAAGTGTCAGGCTAAAGAAAAAAGATCTGTAGAATTTTTACTTTCTTGAATGCTTGTGACTGTCATTTCCAGTGTTGGATGGTAATTGCTAAGCTTGTCGAACGGTGAAATTGTAATTCAGTAATGAAGAGAATGACCGTCACCTGTCTGCTTTTTAGAGGGAAAGGAAGTTAATGTGAAGACTATTCATAGCAAGAACATTGCTACTGAGAGATACAGATGTAATTTGATCTTGATCAAACTGTGAAGTGAATTATATTTCCGTTGTTAGACTTAAGCTACTGCATGTGAGCTGAAGTCAATCTTTACTTTCACCTTCCAAAAAGTTACAGATCTGTTGCCTTCCAGTGCAGGCCTGAAGTTGGGGAACAAACACAGTCATGTTAATGGAGGAAGGAATTGTTGGGTTTTTTCCTTCTCTCTCTCTTTGTAACATGAACAAGACATAACATGGTTGAGGAGTGTCTCCAGGCCAGACTTAAGGGCTGTGTCTTTTCCCAGACACAGTGATTCTAAATAGCATTGTGGAGATCGATGCAGCCTTATTAGCCTTGTTGATCCTGGTAGTGATTCTCCAAAGTTTCTTGGCCATAAATCATGACTAATACCTCCTTGTCATCTACTACTGAATGGGCAAAGGGACGTGGCTCCCTTCGGTCTGGAAATGTGAACTGCCTGTTTCTAAATGTGCTTTCAGCCATTTTGTAGAAACTTATTGGCTTTTTTGTCTTCATTGCGGTATGGGAAGTGGACATAGCAATTTAGACACTAAGTCTGGTTTTAGGGAATGTAGTTGAGAAGCTAAAGTTTCTTTTTGAGATTCACTGATGATGTGTTGGAGCTGTACCTGAACCCCACAATTGCAGTTGATATGTGAAGCGCAGAAGGTGGTGATTGAGGCTATCTGTAGATTTTAGTGACCAGGACTGCAGTAAGAAGATGCTTCAGAAAGAAAGGAATTTGACTTAAGCATGTTAAAAGGAAAGCTCCTGCTGTCATGCTGTGGGATGCCTCTTGTATCTGAGCTAACTTGGATCCCCTATTCCTGAAAATCAAGCATTGTATTTCAGATTTAGCAGTTGCATCTGATTGAGAAGAGAAGGTTCTGAAGGAGAGAGTTCTTCATTTGCTTCTATTTGATTATAGCAACAGAAATTTAGCAATACTGGGGATGATAGTAATTAATAAAAATTCATGTGTGGTGATGTCTGTACTGTCATATACTTAGTGTTACCATTTGTTTTCATTAAACCAGCCATGTTCATTCCATGTTGCACTTGTCAAAATCATCTGGTTTTTGTCTGGGTGTTTTATACTTGATGATCCTGAACTGAAATAATCGATTTTGTGTATGGATGATGTTCTTATTTTTGAGTGTTAAACAAAGTTAGGCTTATTTTTGAAGGTGATGGAATAATTCAAATGGAGTGTCAAGAAAAACCTGTGTACTCTTCCCATTTTTTTTAAATTAGTTTGGAAAGAAATGGATGGCATTTTGACATTTGACATGTTTTTGTACAAATTGCTGGTTTGACTTGCTTGCTGCTCATTTTCCTTATGTAGATTTGAAAATTATATTTCACTAGACTGCCTTTGATACTGGTAACTATTTAAACAGCCGTTCCTGACACTTCTTCCATGCCATTTCTTTATGGGCTGCCAGTGATCAGTTCACTGTCTTGCTACTTGTGAACATAAATGTTCACTACCAACACAAAGTTTTTCCTGCATATGCAAATACTACTTTGTCTTGAGCCTTGTTATGTCATACATTTTTCAATTTCTAAACTCATACATTTAATATGAATTTTAGACTTCTTGGCAGCAGGAGCAACATTTTTAGGTTCCTATAGCTAAACACTAAAATAGATGTTCTCAACTCTAGACTGCAAGCTGAATGGGATTGAGAATCATTTCTTGAATTCAGTTTAATAATATTTTATGGAAAAGGTACTGAGTCAAGTTTACTAGTTTCTTTTTTTCTTAGCATTTCTGTAGCTATATTCGTTTTGCCATGGATGAACATAGCTTTCGTGACCACAGAAAGTCTTTCTGTATGAGTATTTGAGGGGAGTTGGAGGAGGAGGATGTTGCAGGTAGTTAAGCATTTGTGGTGGCATCAACAACATGGATTGTTTAGTTTCATTATAGCAGATATCTCCCCTATTTTTTTTTTTTAAAAAGTGTTTTATTGCAAAGTGCCAACCCTGGTAAAAAAATAACCTACCGAGATCTGGATCATTAGATGAACTAGTTCTGAGAGCACTGTCTGAATACAGCTTTATATCATAATTTCCATATATACACACACACTCTCTTCTTCAGAATTAAAATATGACCTGGTCTTGTCTCTTATTGCTGGTTGAAACTGAAGTGTGTGTGGTATGTGTTGTTACACAAGAATAGCTTTCACTAAAGAAGGGGATGTTCATGAACCGCTGGCAGAATTGATAATTTAAGTAGCGATACAAAATGTCAAATAGTCAGCTGAGTTGGGTTCAGGCAGTAACTGTAGCCTTCAAGGATATGAACGGTACTGACTTTTCAGAAACACAAACAAAACAAAAACTGTGAGAATTACTACAGCACTGCTTCTTTGTTTAATAAATCTCTGTGGGAACTTAAGTAGTAATCAAGAGATTTATGAAAAGTAATTTTTTCTTGATTTCTAATTCGCTATTATGCTCTTTAATACATATCTGCTACAAATCCAGCATAAGTAACAGTTACGAGTCACTAAGATTCTTTTTCAGGTTTCTTAAAGCTGGATGAGTGGGAGAAAAGCCTGTATGGAACTTAATAGTTTCTTTTTTGGTAAATATCTTGATTTTTTGACTAATATCTTGCTGCACTGAGACACTTACTGATACTTGCCTCTTGTAGTGGGACTGAAGTTGAATTCTGTGGACCCAACACTGAGCATTGACCTGAAGTACCTGGGTGTACAGCTTCCTCTTTCCTACTCAAATTACTCTTTGTGGAGCTATCCAGGAACCAATCCCAATTCTCCAGGTGGGTAGAATATGAATTTGCTCAAATCTCCTCAAGTATTACTTTTCATTATCAATATTCAGAAGAAGGGACCGGCTGCTTAGTTGAACTTAGTAACTTAAAGAGATTGAAGCAATATTAAAATGGCAGAAAGCGATAACTTCCTTAAATCACTAAATGGTTACTGGCCAAGGAGTCCTGAGTAATTCTGACCAGATTGTCTTTAGCCTTCCCATTATGTGGTGGTTGCGGTTCGGTAATAGTACCTGTCTAGCTTGTTTTATACTGGCATGTGTTGCCTATCAGAACTGGATTTTCTAAATTCTAAATATACGCATTAACTACTCTCAAATTTTCAGAAAAAGCTTAAACAATGTGTGTTTCTCTGATGTTGCTCACATGCAAAACAAAAAAAAAATCTTTCGAAGAGCTAAGTATCAGAACTTCCAAGAAGAACTTGAGACACCACTTACAGTCTAACCTATAACTTCATGAGAATTATTTATTACAAAAGTGGTGACTGTGTTTTTTTAAAATTCTTTAGTGTCCAAATAAGGGCATTTCTCTTTATAAAGTGGCTATGGTAGATACGGTTTTTATAATAAATTGGTTGGACAAAGTATAGGGGTACTTCTTTCTCCTACTTTAATATTCTGATTACTGTGTCTTTCTTAATTTGCTTTTGGGAGCTGGTAAAGAGGTAGAGGTATCTCAGCTTTGTTTACACTGCAAAGCAGGCAGACTTAATTCAGAAGACCTCTGTCAACTCTGTGTCAAATGCAATTATTTCTAGCATACCAATATGTAGAACAGCCACACGGATCCCCATTAGTATTTTTACATTCCAACTTAGCTCCCAGAGCTGATGGATAACTTGACAGAGATGTCGCTTATTGCCTTTTGTGATTATTCCCTGTCTCTACCTCTAATTCATACTCAGCTGAATTTGACAAAACAGCAAATGTTAATTTAAACTTCTACAGGTCTTATAAAAGACCTTGATTGATGGGAAAGACACAAATTATTTTCCTCACTGAGAGAGGTTGTAGTGTCAGCTCAGAACCTGTCTGTTCTGTTTTAACCTACTAAATAGCTGAATTGCCTGTTTGCATTCTGGAATCAACAACTTGCACCATTGCTAAGGCAACTAAAACTGAAAATACAGAGGTGATCTTTTGTATGAGATAGTAGATGCATGGCTGTACAGCAGAACACTACAGAAAGCTTTGTTTTGTTAAGTATTCTGTTAATTTAAGGACAAAAAAAGTATAAATTGAGTCTCTTTATTCAGTCTTTTGATTTACTGTTGTTCATCTGTCCCTGAAAGGGCATAAGCAGAGTTTGCTAGGACATTGATACAACAAAGCTTGGCTCATAAACTGAGGCTAGCTTTCTTCTTTTCCAGATACTGGATTTCCTTTTGTTTCCAGGACAGGAAAGACAAATGATTTCACAAAAATTAAAGGCTGGCGAGGGAAGCTTCATAGTGCTCCTAGAAATGAAGGTAAAAAAACCCAAACCAAATGAAAAAAAAGAGATGAAGTCTACCTATTTCCAACAGTGGCTTTTCTCTTGGCTTTCCATAGATCTTGCAATTTGGTAATTGTGTGTGTCTTAAGGAGAGGTTTATTTTTTGTATTGAAATTGTTGTGAATAAAGAATTTTTTTTTTGTACTGCTTCCGTGGTCAGAATGGAGGTTTATGAGGGAAGAGACAAACTTACTTTGAGTAAGATAAAAGTATGTATATTCTGTTTTACACAGAAGGGTTGAGTGAAGATCAAAATTGTAATAGTTTTGGTTTTGTTCCTAAGTTTGAGTTTACTTGGAAGTATGGTAATTCCAGAATTCTGTTGCCCCAGGGACCCTAATGAACTACAGTAGTTCTCATTATAACAGTGTATTTTTTACTTCATTTAGAGTAGGTATTCCTTCCATGTTTATTTTCTCCTGCCTCAGGGAGAAATGGGTGTTTGGTAATTTGCCAATTTTTAATTATATTTAGATTAAATATTCATAACTGCGTTCTCATTCCGTGTTGTGTTGGAGTATTCCAGATGTATCATGCTAGCTTGTAGGCTAGATGTTCAGGTCAAGCAAAGTAAGTTGCATAGAGACACTGGCTATTGAAAGTTTACTGTTTTTTATGAGTGAATACACATATAAAATATCCACAAAACCAGTTGTTCAGACAGCTAGTTGTGTTTCAGAGTGGATTATATTTGATGTGCCTGTGATGTACTCTAAAAAGTGTATATATATTTTTAGAGAAGTTTTTACCTCTTCTGTACTGTTTAGTTATTTTAAGATTTATCAATATGATTTTCCAGGAACTAGTTAAAGTTCTCTATTTATTTAGGTGGCAGTTCAGAAGGTTCCTTGAAAAATCGCTCAGCATTCTGTAGTGACAAGCTGGATGAGTACCTGGAAAATGAAGGGAAATTGATGGAAACAAGTATGGGATTCTCTTCTAGTACTCCCACTTCTCCTGTGGTGTATCAGCTTCCCACTAAGAGCACTAGCTACGTCCGAACGCTTGACAGTGTTTTAAAGAAGCAGTCTGCCATAATTCCATCAACATCCTATAGGTTCAGGCCTATTCTTCCTTCATCTATCTCTAGGAAGACAAAGACCCAAAACAGACAGACATCTGCCTACAGTAGAGTAAAATCTTACAAGCCGATACTGCCTTCACCTTTTACTGGAAAGTCGAAACAGAACTCTTCAGTATCAGGGGAAAAGGCTGCTAAGTCTGTCTCAAATAGTTTCACGGTGTCAACTCTGGATGAAAACATACTTCCAAAACAGATTAGTTTGCGCCAGGCACAACAGCAACAACAAGCAGCTCGTCCACCAGGTTTGTCTAAATCTCATGTGAAGTTAATGGACTTGGAAGACTGTGCTCTCTGGGATGGCAAACCACGGACCTATATTACCGAAGAACGAGCAGACATCTCTCTGGCTACTTTGCTTACAGCTCAGGTAAATCTGTAGTAGTTTTTTTATCTTTTCTGTACTGTTGCTTTTCCAAATCTGTGCACTTCATGGTGTTACATCTAGATGCAGAAAATAAGCTGCTAAGTAGCATGACAACATGGTGCAGTCTTTGCGGTGAAACTTAAGAAGTGCTGATTTTATAGTAGTTAAAAAAACTAATTGTAATAATAGCATGTTGATATGAATCATAAATAATTTATCTCAAATTTTCACTATAAAAGTCTGGTTGATAGAGCTGTTATTCAGTAGCTACATTTCCTTAAAGTTTTTCACTTTTTCAGTTGAAGTAAGTGCAAACAAATCCTTGTTGTGTAACCTGGTTGTCACATAGTAATCTCTTTTGCTTTCTTCACATCCTGCGTATTACTGAGATGGTTTAGGCTGTCTCAGATCACCTCTCAGTGGTCTTCAAATGCAAACTCTCCTCTGTTCTGTTTTTTTTTTTTACATCTGAAGATTTGTTATGTATTATAAACTGTGTAATTGGAGAGGTTATCCTAAGTGAATTTTGAATAGCATTTTTGCATTTACTTGATTTAATCTTACTAAAAAGTGTATACCTCTTTAAAAATTTTCTTAGGCTTCTCTCAAAACCAAACCTATCCACAAAATAATAAGACGACGAGCACCGCCGTGCAATAATGATTTCTGTCGACTGGGTTGCATATGTGCCAGTCTAGCACTGGAAAAGCGTCAGCCTACCCACTGCCGCAGGCCAGACTGTATGTTTGGTTGTACTTGCTTGAAGAGAAGAGTGTTGCTGGTGAAGGGAGGCTCAAAACATAAGAAAATAATGAAGAAGGCTGTACGTGGAAATCTTGTGTTCTATGGAACAGAAGAACAGCAAGAGGATGAAGATGTGGAAGAAGAGGGTGATGGTGAGGAAGATGAGCTGAAACAGAAGGATAAGAAGAAGAGAAAAAGGGTGGAATATAGTGAGTATTGCTGTGCAGGTGACTACTTCCAGCTTTGCGGAAACCACATCTCTTGGTGGGGTTTGTTATTAGGGTGATACCAAGCTGGGAGGAAGGGTTGATCTGTTAGAGGGTAGGATGTCCCTGCAGAGGGACCTGGACAGACTGGAGAGATGGGCTGATTCTAATGGGATGATGTTTAATAAGTCCAAATGTCAGGTACTTCATTTGGACACAACAATCCCATGCAGAGCTACAGACTGGGGACAGAGTGGCTGGAGAGTAGTCAGGCAGAAAAGGACCTGGGAGTGATGGTTGACAGGAAGCTCAACATGAGCCAGCGGTGTGCCCAGGTGGCCAAGAAGGCCAATGGCATTCTGACCTGCATCAGGAATAGTGTAGTGAGCAGGACCAGAGAAGTTATCATCCCCCTGTACTCAGCACTGGTCAGGCCTCATCTTGAATATTGTGTCCAGTTCTGGGCCCCCCAGTTTGGGAAAGATGTTAGGATACTGGAATGTGTTCAGAGGAGAGCGACGAAGATGGTGAAGGGGCTGGAGCACAAGCCCTATGAGGAGCGACTGAGGGAGTTGGGGCTGTTTAGTCTGAAGAAGAGGAGGCTCAGGGGAGACCTCATTGCTCTCTACAACTACCTAAAAGGAGGTTGTAGTCAGGCAGGGGTTGGTCTCTTCTCTCGGGTGACCAGTGACAGAACTAGAGGGCATGGACTCAAGCTTCGTCAGGGAAAGTTTAGACTTGATGTGAGGAAAAAGTTCTTCACTGAAAGGGTGATTGGTCATTGGAATGGGCTGCCCAGGGAGGTGGTGGAGTCGCAGACCCTGGAAGTGTTTAAGGGGAGACTGGATGAGGCACTGAGTGCCATGGTTTAGATGATGGGTTGGTGTTAGTGTGGGTGTTCGTGTTAGTGTTGGGTTATAGGTTGGACTTGATGATCTCAGAGGTCCTTTCCAACCTTATGACACTGTGATACTGTGACGTAGTAGTGATGCCACTTCTAAATCCAGAAATTGGGAGTAACTTCCAAAGGTTCTCTGGGACATCTGCTTTTGTATGTCTGACTAGGAGGAAAGAACCTTTTCCTTTTTTCTTTTTTTTAACTCTTACTTGTCTGATGGGTATTTTAGACACTAAAGTTTTTATTCTGGTCAAATAGCTGAAGTTAACCTTTCTGATAATTTAAACTCTTGCTCAGCTCTCTGAATATCTTTAAAGACTAAGGATATGAGATAATTGCTGCTATCACTGTTGGTAATCTTCACTATCATAGTGCTGTGTTCCTTCCCTTTTATCTAGTGAGTATCTAGAACTGTATTTTCAATTGCTATATACAACTGCATAGTTCATTGACTTCAGTGGAAACAGTGATTTATGGTAGTTTCGGATCTGGCCTGAGGGATGCTCAGAAAACCAAATGTTAGAAATTAACCATGAATTTACACTTTCAGTTTCTTGCTAGTAATACTTATAGCAATAGCTAAAAATTAACATGGTGTTATCTGGTGTTCCACTAAAATAAATGAATTATTCTGAAAAGTTGTGGTATAAGGTCCGGTTTCTTTGCAGTGTTTTGTAATTTTTAAGTATGCAGGGTCAATAAAGATCACAATTTTTTTCAATGTCTTTCTGTATCTGCTGTAACAATAGAGGTGAGAGGCAATGATTAGTGTAGAACTATTTTTATTTTCATTTCCTCTTTCTTGTGGACAAATCCCAGTCACTTCTGCCTAGAATTTGAGACAAGAAAACCAATCAGTAGTATTTTCTGGCAGCATGAACTAGTGATTCCTGCATGGCTATGCCTTGGGTGTGGGCAAAAATTTCTGTTACTGCTGTGTTAGATGGTGCTTTGTTTTATAAGTTAAGTTATTTTGTTTTTTCCTCTTTTTTTCAGCTATCTGTGACTCGGAGCCAGAACAGCCTATTAGGAATTGTCCATTGTGGGTGAAGGTAGAAGGTGAAATAGATCCAGAGCCAACTTACATCCCAACACCATCTGTTATTGAACCAGTTAAATCTGCAGTACTGCCTAGCCCCGAAGTCTCGGTTTCTAGTAAGCATAGATCTTCCAGTGGAGTGAAACCAGGCAGAGTGTATACTCCTAAACCAAATCCAGTGGTAAGAAAGGAAAAGAAATGCATTTGTTTTTCTTTGTATTGAAAATTAAAACAAACAATACCAAAAGCTTCTGTGCTAGGTCATTTTAGTTGAAATTTGTGATGAAAGCCTAGGATTGGCTGCCTGTAGGCATGTTGATAAGTTAGAATGAATTGACTGTATACAAGTCTGGGCTTGTGTCCGTCATATGTTGAGAACTTACTGTAGCAATATGCAGATGGTGAAAGGTAATTATGATTCACTAACAGCCTCATTTAAAAAATACAATAATATATGCTATTTCTGGCAAAATGATTGCTGGTCCTGTAATGTTTGTATAAGTTATTGGCTGCAGAATGTAGCTTATCTAATTAATGACCAACTTGCAAAAAAAAAAAAGTTGGGATATCGACACACAGTGTTCAGTGTTGTTCTGGGGTCCTCTTTTATACTTGTTTGAGGTTTCCCTGCCAATGTTGGAAGAATCTGCCTTTGTCTTTCCACTCACCTTAATATCTAAGAAAAGCAACAACAGCATTAGAGGAATAAACAGCAGTAGAGTTAAGTCTAGTTATGTCTGAAGGACAAACTTGCCAGAGTTGCTACTTAATGAATACCAGATAATGTTAAACAATGTATGATGCTTAGGACTTGTTTCCCCACTTAAAAGAGTATCTGAATGGGTTTGGATTTCTAGGGGTGGTGGTGGTGTTCCGTTATCCCTCTCACCTTGAATATGAAATATGAAAGCGCGATATAGACTGGGCTATGTGATACTAAGAGGGCAGCTTGGCTTTTAAATGCCAGACCTTTCTTTTGACGTTTACTGTTTAAGTGTTGTTCAAAATCAGAACTGTTTCATGAGTCTAACGTGTCTCCTGTTCTTTTGTAGATTCGAGAGGAGGACAAGGATCCTATCTACTTGTACTTTGAGAGTATGATGACTTGTGCAAGGGTCCGGGCATATGAACACAGGAGAGAGGAGAAAAAGCAGCAATACGACAAAAGCGATTCGCAGACTCCTAGTATAAAGGTAGAAGTCAAACTGACTACCAGGTGTCATAGAACAGGCAGATATACCAAAAATACGGAAGTATTTTTTCCCCAGAAACTCTTATGCAACATAAATGCTTGACTTAGGATTGATGGCAGTAGTGTTGTGGAGCCTGGAGACTAAATTGCCTAGCAATGCTGCTAAGCTTGCCTTAGGAAATAGAAGTTGTCTTGTCTGTAGAAGTTCCTTGCTGCCAAGGGCTTTATCATTCAAGGCTTATGTTCATTGTTGAAAGAGATGTTCTAAGCTGAAATTTGTAACGTTGTCAAAGTTATTGTATGTTTTATGATTCAGGGTGACAGTGTGATGCATTAGTTAAATTTTATGATGTGATTTTTTAGCATGTAAGTGATACACGGGATGAATGTGTCTTTTTTATTTCTTTCTTCCAGCAGGAGCCTGAACCAGAGCTTCAGTCTCCTCAGAAAGAAACCTGTGAGATAGACAAAGACACTGATAAATCAGAAGGTAAGTGCAGTCTTGAGTGTAATTCGACCTCTTGGTAGTTTCATGTTTTTGTGGTCTTTTGTGTTGGCTTTATTTTTTTTTTAAAAAGTTGCAGCTATTGATGAAACAAAAGTCCATTTGCTGGGGGAGTTACTGTGGTTGTCAATAAAAATCTTACAATATGCTTACGGTTTCCTGTTTTCTGAAGCAGTTGTGTATGCGTAACGTGGGAGATACAGCAGACCAAATATCCAGTACTTGCTGTTGTTCTAAGGTTAAAATGGCTGCTATTAAAGTATCTTGTTTAGTGATAGAGGATAATACTGCACAGCAAACTTGTCTTCAGGCGTGATAATTAGACACTTGGGAAGGAATGGAGATCCCTGGTTTTGCTTTGTCTGGGTTTTTTTTCCTGTGGGTTTCTGTGTTGTTCTTTTTCCTTACTATTTGTTTGTACTTACTGAAGAATTAATATGTATTCAAGGAAGCACCTATACTTTAGAGTTGTTTAATGTTCCATTCTTTTAGTTCAAATTGAAAGGTTAAAGTCTTGCTACATTATATATACTGGGTTTGAGTTTCTAGTTCATAAAGAAGTAGGATAGACATCTGTGTTCTTCATCCTGAAGTGGCCCAAATCATGTTCTGAACTTTGAATTGTGGCATATACTAGAAGCATTGTGTCATCCGCTAATGAAATATAACCGCCTTTTGAGCTGAATTTTTTCACTGTTTAACATATACAACTGCAACTCGACATTTAAGGATGGAATGGAAAATAATACAAGTAGTTGAAAATGCTGGTGAATTGGTAGGTGAAATTAAAATGGCCAGGACACAGGGCTTAACATCCTTACAGTTTTGCAAAAAGTGACATTGAATCTGCAATGACAACAAAAGGTCACGCTTCTGTTATACATCTTCTGCAAAAGACAGTTCTGCTTATGCTATTATAGGACACTGGTGCTTTTCTGACTTCAAGAGAATAGTGCCATCTCTTGAATAACCAGCAATGCTTCCTTCTGCATGTTGGTGTTGCTTGGAGATCTTTCACTCGTACTGGGGCAACCCAACTTTGTTTAGCTTGTGATGCAATGGGATGCAACCTGAGATGGTATGGCTGCAGGGAATGAATTGTGAGAAACAATTGCATTAGTTTTGTAGTGAGTTTTTGCTTTCTTGTGAGGCTCTGCAAGGGGAAGTGATGCTTTGAACAGTTCTTTTACTTATTGCCCTGCAGCTGAGGCAAGGGTGGAGGTGTGGGCAGAATAAAAGTGTTTGAATATCCAGGTGACTACAATGCCATAGTGTTGCAGAAACCTATTTCAATTCTTTCTCAGAGAAAAGATGGTGGTCTTCCCGTAGTGAGGAGGACTCTTCCTCCACCTCCTATGTTCATCACACCACTCCAGGTGGACCAACCAAACTTATCGAGATTATCTCTGACTGCAACTGGGAGGAAGATCACAATGAGATCTTGAGCATCTTATCACAGCATATGAACAGTAAAGCGCCACAGTGCCTCAAAGCGGGTAGCTTCATTATTGAATTTGCTTCGCAACACAAGGCCCAGGATAAGAACCACCCTCCTGTCTACTTCTCCAGAGTGAAAATTTCAGTGCCGTCCTACCAGGTCAAGGATGAGAAGCCTGAGATACCCGTCTTGGAGACTCCTGTTAGCGGAGTGCCATCATGCAAAACCCCAGAAAATCTAAAGTTCTTGCAGGCAGACACATTGGACAAACGTCAGGAGAAGTTGCATGGTGGCAAAGGCTTGCCTTTTTATGCAGGGATTTCCCCTGCAGGAAAGTTGGTTGTCTACAAACGCAAAGCTAATATGAGCCCCTCAGGCTTGATTCAGGTGGGTCCCTCTGCCTTTACTGTGGAGATTAGATTCAATTTCATCCAGTATCCCAGAATTCCTTGAAGGGGAGGACAGTCTTTTAATTTATCTACCTAGTCTTTTACCTGTCCAGACGAGGATTCTTAGTATCTGATGGCATTCCTGCCTCTCCATAACTTGTCCCTTTCAAGAGTGACTCTAACAGGAAATCTGATGGTTTAGCTTGTCCTTTTGACCATTTGCGTCTTGGTGGCCCAAGTACAGAATCTCTTTCAAGATCTTCTTGATGCTTTGGAAAACTTCATGCAGATGGGTTTGATAGATCATATTTCTAAATAAATGGCTGTTAGAAGTCACATAAAGAACGTTTTCTGAAGAAGTGTACACTGGGACAAAACTTTAAAATGAAACTGTAAACATTAACTTGGTTATTTTGCTACAGCTTTAATCTTCCCTAATAGCCTGCCTCCTTTTTGCAGAATATCTGTCATTCTTACAGAGATTTCATAATCCTAAATTCAAAGTGAATGCTTTCCTTGCGGTTTCATGCTGCCAGCTTGGTATTATCAATTAGTGGTAGAAACTACTGCAAGGCTGGAATGAAAAACTCCTTCAGTCAAAGGTATTTGTGGTTATAGTTAACACCACTTTTAGGGAAGGCATATGATCTAGAAAACGAGAGTGAAATTTTTTTTTCATGGGCCTTTGCAGGTAGGCACCCTCACAAAGAGAAGCTAACTGAGAGGAAATTGTAGGGGGAGATTTTCTATTTCTAATAAAAACAGTCAAGGCCTTAGTTACTGCAGTGTGTAACATATATTCTGGCTTTTAGAAGGTATTGTCAAACAATATGAAAGTAAAATGCAACACTACCAAGAATTCCCATTGACCAATAGGTATAAAGCCTGACATTCAGAAAGATCTTCTCTTTCTTCTCTCCCATGTAGTCAGTTACAACTACGATTCTGAATTCAAAGTTAATCAACTCATAATACCTTATTTTGAGTATTGAATGGTAGGGTTAAGAAAAAAAAGCTGATAAAACTTTCACAAGCTCTTTAGAGTTTTGTCCCAATGTATATAACATAAGTATTCTTTCTTCTGTGATGCTAGGGGTTACTTAGGTTTGAGAATGTTATTTAGAGTCCCATTTTTATTCAAAACTATAGAAAAGTGAAGGACAGGAAAAATTAGTGCTAGCTTCACTGTATCGAATTTCATTGATTTCACATGCTCCTTTAGACTCTGCAGATCTGTATGGGAGTCCAAGTAAAATCTGTATTATAAAGATATAACAGAGTTGGTTGAAGTTCTCCTGGGCAGTAAGGAAATTAGGAGTTCCCATTCTGAATTGCAATGGTTTTTTTTGAAACGGACGTTTGGAAGTCCCATGGAATGAAACGCCTCTCCAGAGGTGGTGAATTAGCATTCTTTTCACCAGATTTCCATTTTCCACTTTTTTCAGGTTAATGATAGAAGGTATCCTCAGGCCAAACTGCTTTTGGGACAGATGGGGGCATTACATCCCACCAATCGGCTAGCAGCTTATATCACAGGCAGGCTGCGACCCCCAGTACTTGGTATCTCAACCCTCAGTACTGTGATCTCCAAGGTAGCATCCAATGCTAAAGCAGCTGCTTCTGGGACACCATCAGTCCAGGTGCCCACAACATCAACTCCCAAAACTGCATCTTCCACCAGCACTGCTTCAACCCCCACTGTGACGACTCTGAAAACCCATGTCCCAGCACAGAGACAGATAGGTAGGTTGGAACTTATTACTGTGTTTTAAATTGCTTGAAGCTGAAGTAAAAAGTGAGTGTACAGCGTTGCTGTTGATTTCTGTGCATCAGTGCATGCCACCTTTGGCTGCATTGCCCACCTGAACTGCCTCTGCAGTAAATAACCTCTTTAAGCAGGAAGTTTTACCTTGACTTCAGAATGTTGTCTGTTAGTTATTTTATTAATAGCAGTAGCACGTATGTTCAAGAGACAAGGAAGAGTGGATACAGATACGCTGAATGTTAAGCTTTCTGTTTGAGAGTTTCCTTACTATTTATTGGTTTTCATCAAACATCTATTTAACTTAAAAGGATGGCTCTGACATGTGATTCTTCACTGTTAGCTTTTCTGATGATGTTGCACTTGTTGGGATTCTTCTGAACAGCAAATACGCGTGAAGCAGCAGTGAAATAACAGGAAGGTCCAAATCTGGATTAGTGAAATATCAGGTGTGCAGCCGATAACCACACTGGCCTGTAATCTCATTGGATTTCACAAGCTAAACAGTATTGGACTTCATCAACTCTGAGTTAAAAAAAAAAAGGGTATCAGAAGAAGCATGTGGTACTTGCGACTGAGTTGGTACTGAAGTGGTTACCCCAACATGGCAAGAGAGGAAGTTACTTTTCACTATTATGTCTGGCATGAGTTTTAAAAAAATATATAAAATATCTAGTGCCCACCCACACATTCCCACACGTTAATTAAAGATCTGAAGAAGCTTTGCAAGAGAAAAGGATGTTACCTGTGTCCTGGCAAAACTTTAATTTCTGATCGATTGTTTTGTTTCTGCTTAAATTTTCGTTGCCATTTAAATGGGTGTGTTGTTTTTCTTGTCCTGTAATAAAACTACTTGTATGGTGTGTTTGTGCACTATTAAAGAGCTGGCTACATTTCATTGATGGATGAAGTGATAGGTTTATATTTTTTTAAGTGTTCTGGCCTATTCTGGCTTAAAGATGCTATATCCATAAATAACTGCAGTATTTAAGTTGATCTTGCTTCATAATCTCTGCTCTTGGTACTCACCTGTAGGCTTCTGGAGAGGTGTAGATTCAGTATTCTGATTCCTTGGGAGAGCAAAGGATGAGGAAAAGGATCTTCCAAATTGTGATTGCTTTTCATTGCTTAAATTTGTTCCACCCAGTCCTCGGTTGCACAAATGTCATTGCAATGAGGACGTACAGCAAGTTCTGTCTCCCTCCCACCACTTTCCCCCATGGCTGTGTTAGATGTGGATGCAGTAGAAGGCGGTTGAAAACCAAGAAGCAGTGAACACAGGAAGATCACACAAACTGTTACAGGAGGAATTTGAGGCTTAGAAAATAGTTTGAGCCCATTATTTCATGTAGGTGTTTGTTTTCCTGTACTGTAATTAGAATTGTCTGTTTCATGGTTTTACAATAAAGATCAGCCCCTCAAGATCTGATTCTTTTGTGTGGCTGGGAAGAAATGCAACAAAAATGTTGTAGAGGTGGAATAAAGTAGACCTATTTCTGATATGTAAAGCATGTTCAGGACTACCATAAAGGTTTCAACTTAATTACAAGGTACAAAAAAATGGGGGCTCAGATTCATGCTGAAATTATAATTGTAGCACCTCGTGAAAGGCAAAGAGGAAATCTGTTTCAGTTTTGACCTGCAAGTTTTTATTTGCAGCTCCCCGACCCTCACCTGGTGGCGTGTTCACACAGTTTGTGATGAACAAATCCGGAGCACTCCAGCAGAAGAATCCTGGAGCAAGCACACGCCAGCCTCTGTCAGGTCCACAGAAGTTCAGTATCAAGCCTACATCAATAGTGGTTGTCGCTCCCGTGGTTCCCTCAAGGCCATGTCCAGCTCAATGCACAGTCTCTCCTGGGGTCTCTACAGCCACCACTACTTCTCTGGTTACTGTGGAAAGTACCAGTGCGGCAGCATCTACTGTGACCAGTCCTAGCCAAGCGAGAGCTAATGAGTCTGTCTGCTCTTCTCCTACAAATACAGTCACAGCTGCTCCTGCCGCACCTGGAATCAACACCTGTACTACTGCTTCCTCATCCACCACTCCTACTGCCACTGTGAACATAACACAAGCAACAGGGATTGTTACACCAGTAACAACTATGTCATTCCCTAAAACTGTAGTAACCCCACCAACTGTTACTTGTCCTGTTGTCACAACGTCCAGTTCTGCAGTGATACTAACAACAACTACAACAGCTACTTCTGTGGTGACCACACCGACTTCCTCTGCTGGCTCTGTTCCAATTCAACTGTCAGGAGTAAATTCAAGTCCTTCACTGAATCCAAAAAGAGGTAAGGCTTAGGTGCTTTGGGCTATTACTGCAAATGATTCCTTCTTTTTATTCTGCCTTCTTCGTAGCCAGAATACAGCCTGCAACTGTAGAACCCATTTTAAATATAGATTCAATTGCATCATCCTTCTTTCCAAAATAGGATAGGAAATGTAATGTCGTTGCTTGTTTTATTCTAGCCTGAACCTGATTGGTTTTATGTGTGTTCTGTGAATTAAAATGGAAAAAATACTTTCAAATAAATTTAAAGAGATCCAGTTGTTTCCAAAATATTTGTGCTTGTTTTTATTAAACATAATGTCTGCTTTGTAGGCTGTTCTCTTAAGCTGATTTTTATATAACTTTTTGAATGTTTCAGAAGATGATACTTCACAAGCTGTAAATAAGACTCCCCCAAAGATGTCTCCTGGAACAGATAAACGTGTGGGACCTCGATTGTTGCTGATTCCAGTGCATCAGACATCTCCTGCTTTGCGGCCACTAAATAACACCACACCGCTTGCTCAGAGGCAGAGGATGATCCTTCAGCCTCTCAGGAGTCCTGGTGGTGTGAACCTGTTCAGACATCCTAATGGGCAGATAATTCAGCTTGTCCCTCTGCAGCAGGTTCGGGCTGCAGCTGCCCAGTCCAATGTGCAACCAGTGATGCTCCGCAATCCAGGTAAAAAGTCCAGTGTTTCTTTCTTTACTGATCAATATATTACTCAGAAATTAATGATGTCATAAATGTTTCTGCAATGCTTCTTTCCCCTGCTGGAAGTAAGTGAGCAGACTCTAATTTGGTTCTGCGTGAGTAGTTGAAAAATGTGTAATTATACAAGTGTAACGCAACTTAAATACCATGTCTCTAAAATACAGAAAGCGCAGTTAACAGATAAGTCGCCAAAATTTGGGAATTCTGTGCAGCATGTGAAAGACCTGTGTGTGTGCGGCAAAAGAGCCACATCCAATGTACTGTTGTAACGTAAAAGAAGTTCTGTTTGATCTGGCAATTCAAAAATAATTATTGTTGGAGATTCTCTTAAAAAGATAAAGCTGTTACCTGAGTCACATTGAATGTGATGCTCTCTTATTTGGTTTGCAGGTTTGTTAGGCTTTTACAGCAGATATTCAATTCAAATATTATATTGCAGTACAAAATTGCTGGGTTTTTTCCTCCTTAGAGTGTGAGAAGAAAAATAAGTTTGATTTTCAACTGTTCCTCTAGAACATTGTTGAAGATGGAGTTGGGAGAGTTAAGAGGTTGCAGTTATCTTACAGGTGATAGGTAGGATGCTTGTTGAGCATGATGTTGAATATTTCTAAATAAAACATGTTTATAAACAAAATATACTTTAAATGCATGTTTACTTTCCAGTAGGATTTTTCTTCTGTTCTCCTTTATAAAGAAGCATCTTGAGGACAGGGAGGCAGAATGGTATTGAAAAGAGAGGCAAAAGCATGAACTGTTGGGAGGAGAGAAAATAATCCTGTGCCTTAGCTGAGGTTTGAGCATGAGGCTGTAGTAAAGAATTAGTCAAAGTTAATTGAATTCCTTTCTGGTTTGAGGCTTTGACTGTACAATAGAAACTCGTTGCCAGTGGTAGAATTTTTTCTTGTTTTACCGAGTTCTGAAGTGCTACCAAAGAAGAGTTCATTAAGGTGAAAAAGGTTGTGGTACAATCATGTAACCTTGTCTTGTTTCTTTCTCTCTGTGGAATTGTTTTCTGAGGAAAAAATATTTTTAAATTAAATATTCTTTTCTCTCTCTTATTGTAAAGAAATTTCCTATTTTCCAGTAAATGGAAAAGAGTAAAATGCAGAGGATTTTAACTGAATGCAATGCTTTTTTTGATTAAAAATCATGATTCTAGAACTTGCCATTAAATATTGTGGTTTTAGAGTAGCCACCTTGTGTTGTATTGAGTGTTCTATGTAAAAATTCAGCAGTTTATATACATATTTATGCAATATGAGATGTTTCACTGAGAGCTTGTGGTCAAATACCTGATTGCATTGTGATCCTTGGGAATGCTGGCTACCTCTAGTATGGTATCAGATAACTAAAACTGAAAGAAGAAAATTGCTTTGAGGAAGTACTAGTTGATGTTTTGTTTTCCTCACAGGATCCGTTGTAGGAATACGTTTGCCTGCACCGTCTAAGCCTCTGGAGTCTCCAGTGTCTCCCACTTCCTCTGTCTCTTCCACTTCTCCTACCACAAATTCAACTGTACAAACTGCAGTACCTAAGTTATCCCCTACATCTAACCTAGCGACTCAAGCATCTTCTGTTCTTCCTTCAGTAACAAGTTTTGTGTCACAGGCAGGCACTCTGACTCTGAGGATCTCTCCTTCTGCTGCTAGCAGCATGACAAATCAAACAGCCTCTGAGTCTAAAATAACCTGCAGCTCAGGTGGTCTGTCAGCTACCGCTGCTAATCTCATACCTTTACAATCTGGTAGTTTCGCTTTACTTCAGCTCCCAGGACAGAAGACTGTGCCAAACTCCATTCTTCACCATTTTGCGTCTCTTCAGATGAAGAAGGATTACAGGAAAATATGCAAGAAAGAGGACTTGGGTGCTGCTCAGCAGACAGAGAATGGGAAGTCTTCACACTCAGATGACACTGAAGTTATAGAGTCTGAGGCCACAGTGTCAGACAGGAAACAAGAAGAAAATGAGTTGCCAGTTAACCAGCCAAGTAATGTTGAAGAGTCAGTATCTGGCACAGTCACAGCTGGTAGAAATTCCATGGCAGTAGAGGTGGTGGAGAAGGACTCAAATGTGTTGGAGAATTCTTGTAATGATAGCTCCTCTTCTCAGCATGATGTTTCCACGGATGTCATATCATGTGACCATTCATATATCAGTGAGAAGCCAAATGATGATGAGGAAATACGGGCCTCTGAGGCAAAAGAGGATTCTGTCAGTTCTGCAGCTATAGTAGAGGCTGTTCCAACTAACTCTGAAACTGCTTGTGTGTCATCAGATCAGTCGCTGGGTGCTTCTTTGGATAATGCACACCCACAGAGTCCCAAGAATCTGGAGACTGCACAGTTGAAGAGCCATGTGAAGGACCAAATACATGTCGACCAGGAAGAGAAACCAGTAAAAGAGGAGGAAGGAGATGCACAGACTCAGATGAAGGAGGACAATAAGGCAAGTTCTAGGCAGTCACAGAGTCAGCTAAAGCAAGTTACACAGCTGGAGAATGAGAAGGAACAGAAAGCAACCGAACTGTCACAGATCAAACAAGAATGCCAGGGTGATGCTGTGCTGCCAGATGTGGAAAGGAAGGAGTACAAGGGCTCTACAGAAGCAAAAGTCATGACAGAGAAAAAAGGAAGTAAGTCTGAAATCAGTTCTGCAAAAGAGCAGTATAATGCTTCAGGAGAAAAGCATGCACTCAGTACCGAGGAAGGCAAAGCAAATGTAGCTGTGCAGGAAGGTAGTAACAACAAAGAACAAGATGCTTTTGATTCTCAGGAGGAAATGAAAACAGGTCATGATATTGTAACACATGTCAACAGTTCTTGGAGTAAAATATCTAGCATTGTACCTGCTTTAGAAAATAAAAGTGAGATGGATAACAAAGCTGATACATCTGAGAAAAGTGACCTCGTGATGCCAGAACAAAGAGCACAGGAACCCAGGCATCACAAAAAGGGCTGCATGCCTACTGTTGGTACAACTGCTGATGATACGGAAGAGGAAGATGAGGAAGATGATGATGAGGATGAAGATGATGAAAAAACTGATGATTCTGCTGATGAGATGCTGGATGGTGCCTCTGATTTCCCAAGTGAGGAGGAAGTAGATGTTGAAAAAGTGGTAAGCATTTAACAATTTAAGAAGGGATTTTTTTAAATTATTATTATTTTAAATTGATGAACTAACCTGTCACAACCGATGGATTTGAAAAAGACAATATGGTGTTTGTGCTCTGGACTTCAGTTTCTTCAGAAAAATCTAGATCAGGGTTCCAAGGGGAAGTGTCTTTTATTTCTCCTTAGTTGCATAATTTTTATAGGTAGCATTGTAGTGCCCATTTAGAAATTGTTTTTTCAGATAACAGAAGTATATTGAGCAAGCTTGTAATAGAACCTTTGCATATTGTCTGTTATAGCCTGAATTGTCCTTGACATGGTCTTCCTCCAGTATTTACTGAAGCAACTTGTTCATTGTAATGTGACTTAACGATCCTAAAATGTAGCAGCTAGTCTAGTATTTCTGTCATTTTAAGATGTTTCCTTCTCCCTAATTTTTGTAGCCTTTAGTTAATATGTATTTCTGGAAGGAATGTTTCAAACTCTTAAATTCCTCTTGAAATTTAGTAATGTAAGTAGTGTGTGAAAGCTGTCATTCCATATTCAGTAGAAAAGAAATTTCTCTTTCATGGAATAAGGGTGAACCATTGTGGTTAATACAGTCAAAATATATTTAGATTTTATTGCTTATAGGATTTCCATCAAGTTTCATGCCAAAATTAAAAGAAGACAATCCCACATGTAACTCATTGAAGTACTGTTCATGTATCAATATGTGACTTAAGAAATAGTACATTGTTACTTAAAATGTACGAAGTTGTGGTTTTGTGTCAGTCCAATAAGCGTAAGAAATAAGGAAACGGTTTCTTGGGGTGAGGAAAAAGTGGAAAGAGAAAGGTTAAACTAGAGAAGAATTGAAGAACAAACAAATTAACAATAGAGATTATGCTAGTGTCTTCAGGGATTTGAAAGTATATATTTTTTTTTTAGCCCTTTTGTGTTAATTCAGTCCTCTCGAAGTTGAAAACCAAATTAGATGTGCTTTTCTTCTGACCATATTCAGAGTAACTGAAGTCAGCAACTGTGGCTTTTAGAGAATGTTTTTTAACTTCAAAAAAAAACCCTGATCAGTTCATATTCCAGCTCACTGTCCTCGGCAAGGTAATAACATGTCAGCTGAAAGGGGAGGTAATTTTTGGAAGTTCTTTCAAGCTGAAAACTGAGCTGTTGCTGTCTTGTCTTTGAGTTGGATGGCGACAGTTTGGTAACTCTTTTATTGTTTAGTATCTTCAGTAAAGTTATCGTCAAGTTTGAGAACCATGCATGATTAATGCCTGATGCCCAATAACGTTTCCAGACAAGGTAGTCCTAGGAATCTGTTGATAAGCCAGCAGGTCATATGATGTCTAGGTCAGAGCGTAACCCGTTATCGGAGTTGGTTTAAAGATTAATTTTCTTTTATCCTGCAAAAGGATGATGAAAAGAAAAAATAAAGATTATAAGAAACTTTTGTTTTGGAAGAAACTTACTATGCCAGGTTTGACTGGTGGTTTGGTAAGCCATGTGAATATATCTTCACTTGTAAGCTCGCACAAACATGAGTAAGCTAGCTTTGATTCTGGAGTAGTAAAGCTGAGGAATGAATCTCAGAGGACTGTGAAAACCTGTCTGAAATTTGAGTTCTTGGCTTGTTAGTCTGTGCTACCTGCAAGTTAAGATAGCATGTCAATGCCTAATGGAGTAAATATAAATATGCAAGTCCCTACTGGTATGCACTCTTATCAGCAGAGTGTGTAGGGGACAGATTGCACTGATACTATTTGTCAGACTGGAGGTAGTCAAATTGTATAAACAGATATCTGTTTCATTAAACTAGTGGAAGCATAGAAGCAAAGTGTGCAGGCATGTCCACTAATACTTAAAAACCTCAGAAAACTCCAGTGAGAGTGAGGATGATTACTACTTACCTGTAGTAGCTATTACTTTTTCTTCTTTAGAGGAATGGTTCCCCATGGTGGT
The DNA here is from genome assembly GCA_033556795.1 of Tapera naevia. Taxonomy (NCBI): domain Eukaryota; kingdom Metazoa; phylum Chordata; class Aves; order Cuculiformes; family Neomorphidae; genus Tapera; species Tapera naevia. The sequence goes on from JAUMJJ010000039.1 coordinate 8,127,468, forward strand.
TCTCATTGCAGTAATGACTTTATTGTTCTTAATTTTGCATATTGATGCTACTCCTTTTACCTTCTTACCTTGTGCTAACTTTGTGTACTTGACCTAAAAGGCACTTGTAGACTGCTGTCTACTCAACAAAAGAAGCTTCCTGAGGTGGTATCTTTGTCCTTTTGCGTTTCCTGTCCTGAATTGCATCAAAAGAAGCTTAGGAAGAGTGATCATCTTGGGTTTGGTGATATGAGTAAAGCCACCTGAGCTTAAGCCAAAACCATGCCAGGGGTTGTTCTGATATTTTAATGCTACAAAGAGTCCAATGGTTCTGTTAAATTCTAGTCTAAACATGGCTTCTGTGTCTGGCAAGTTATTTTATTTTAAATGTTGTTGACTTGTGTTTTTCAATTGTTCTTTTTCTGAGCTGAATGTTAAAATGATAAGAACTATTACGAATTATTTTAAAATTATAAGCTTAATAAAAAGTGCAAGTGACATATTTTGTGGATAATTTAAGTTCTAATAATATTTTGCATATTCTGAGCTTTTGGTAGAGACCGGTGTGAAATACGCAGACACTGTAGCACAGAAGACAAGTCCAGAAAGGAGCTTGTTTGGGTAATGTCTAATGACATCCATTGTCATCTACCGTCCTTCTTACCCAGCACTGTCACTGAGGACCCTCTGGCATCAGGCAATTTGCTTTTCAGAAACCAGCAATCAGGGTGTAGACTGCCAGGAACAGGCAGATAAAAGTAAGAAGAGTGCTTGGAAACAGGCGTTGAACAGCAGAGGGGGAAAAATGCTGACATTTCTTTAGCAACTTTGGAAATTCTGTTGTAGTGGAAGATCACTGCTCTTGTGTCTCCATTCCTTAAGGCATTATTATACTCTTAGAAGCTCAAAGGCATTGAGAAATTTTGTAACTACCAGACCTGTGGAAAGACTATTGCTGAAAAGGTAGGGCTTCCACAGTAATTTGGAAGTTTTGCACCCTGACAAGAAGCCATGCCAGGCTATGAATAGGGTTCAGCTTTTGATGGGTTGGCAGTACTTAAATAGAAATAGCTGTTCATTTGGCAGAACTTATTTTTGATTTTTGATGATGGACCTACCTTTGATGTTGCGATTGTGGTATTCTTTCTATTGTTAGGAAGTCAGAGGTAGAGAGGGAAGACTTTGCATCCTGAAACATTTTTCCCTTTGTTGTTAGGGTTTATGCATGACCAAGAAGAACAGGCAAGGATGAGAAGTGCTTTATATATAATAAAATGCGACTATATTGTCATAAAATGTGACCGGTTAAACTTATGTAACTATCTCTCACCCATGTAATATTTTCAATGTAATGGCTTGTGTCTGTTGAGTGATTCTATAATTTAAAGAGTGTCCTTGAAAAACTTATGTTCAGCCAGTTTTTTTTAGTCTGACTTTATGTTGCTTTTCCTTCTCCTATTAGGATTAAGAAAAGGCTGTGGAAGCAGCTGTGCTGCATGTTCACATCACCTGTGTAGCTCAACAGAAGGTCTGCATCTAGGGAGATGGTCTAAGTTTTGTATCTTCTAACTTCCTTTTCTTTTGGTTTCCCTTCCCTCCACTCTTACCAGTTAGTAGACTTTGATTTTTACGTTGAAGCTTATGATGTTCTCCTCAGCTGAGGAATTCTTGACATTTCAGCAATCTGGATCCTTTAGTACATCCTGTGCACTCTGTGAGCCCTTGCTTTTAGCAATTAAGGTCTTCTAGACAATTTGGAAATCTTCAGTTGTATGTTGGATATTCCTGCCTTTCTGTGACTTTGTGCAAGTGGTTCAGTCTCTGCTTTTCAATGGGGAAGCTACAGAATTTACTTCAAAGCAACTTAGATGCATCTGTTGTCTTAAGAACAAAAGGGCTTGGGAATAAAAAAACATGTCAGAAGTTGCTCCTGTTCAGTAAAACCAGATCTTTACAAAGTCTGTAACAAATAGAGCAAGTGTGGAAGAAGTTCTTACTGGCTGTTTGCATAAGTGATGTTCTGTTGCTAAATTGCAATGTAGTCTTAACTTGGTCACAGTTTCAGTAGCTCCTTTGTGTGTTCTGGATCTAGACTGCAAGCAGGATTTGGCTGGACCTCGCCAAGGTCCCAGGGGTGTGGTATCTCCCGACTTTCAGTCTCCTGCTGCCTTGGGGAGCAGTGGTGACGTGAATCTCCTGGTCAGCCTGTAAAGTTCAAAGTGATGCACTACTTCCTGGGTAGAGACAGTTCACTTTGTCTGCCTGATGCCAGTGCTTTGTGGGAGAGCATTTACAAGATAGAACATGTAAGGATTTTATAGGCTTTCGTGCACAGAGAGAAACGGTGCTTCCTTAAGTTCCTGCCAGTGTCAGCACCATACTTTCCAAAGTGAGATGAGAATTTGTTTTATATTTATGCTTCTCTTTATACTCCTAACAGGAACTGTCATGGCATACTAGTGATTCATAGCAGTTCTGAAGGAAAGCTACAAGAAACCCCAGAAGTTAGTAGTTGGAGAAAAAGTTCTGTATCTCCTTTCCAAACACAAGACTCGCCAGGATAAGGGCTGCTTTCCTGGGCAGAGAAGAATGCTGTCTTTAAAGTCAGCATTTGTCAAAAATACCTTTAAGAAAGAGTTAGGTTGTTCTTCAAGGCTAGTAGTTTCTCATCTAAGGTCACTCTCTTTGCTTTCTCATTTCTTTTTCAAACAATGTGTCTTTTTACAAGCATAGAGATAGTAGGTAACATGGGATGGTGCGTAGTAGATAACATGGAAACACGCATAGTAACTTGTAGGAGTAAGGCTGCTTTTCTGTTCAGATCTAGCAGCTACAGCTGATAACCCGAGCATCACTTTTCTTTGTTTCAGCAGTAATATCTTGATACTTCATAGTAAAGGAAGAGGTCAATTTCTCTGCAAGAGTAGTTTTAAAAATTAATACTTCTTTCTACACAGAATCCATGCTACCAGCACTTTGTAGGACCCCTTATGTCATGAAGGTGATGAAAGGCTTGGTAGTAGTTGAGAATGAATTAACAGGGACAAGGATTCTGCATGGTTTCATTCTTCCTGTGAGACTGGAAGATTTTCCAGGCATTATCACATACATGTGTATATGTATGTAGACAGTAACTATTCACACACACTTTTTTTAATGAATATATATGCCCTCATATATATATATGCGTGCATACACTTGCAATATACTTTACTAGGGACTACGTTGCAATATGTACATTGCAATGCTTCACAAAAGTGTTGTCACAGCGTAACCTTCAGTGAAGGAAGACAAACTTGATTTTTTTGTGCTGATTTTGTTCTCAGTTTTACGTAGCCTCAGTCACTGCCATGGGAGATGATGTATTGCATAAGGTTTAAAAATGCTCATGATTTTCTCTGGCACCATGATTCCCAGCAGTGGGCATGCTGTGGTGTCAGTAAATGAGATGACATTTTTTTGTTGTTCTCTGAATTTTAAATAGCCCTGGTGCAAGTTGTGTGTTTCAGTTGTGCTTTTCTTCTACATTTTTGGTTCGGAAAAGTCTGTGTTTAGTCAATATGAAGAAGCCAAATATTGTATCAAACAATGATATGAGAGATCCTGCTTCTCCGTTGAAAAGAAAATTATTGGCTAAGTTTTACTGTCAGGTCCCTTTAAACTGGTGTAGCTGCAAATTTCATAGGTGTAAATTTCATGACTGATTATTAGAACTGGGCATCCTTAGCCACTGATTTAGCTGCCGTTGTGTGGCAATTTAGGCTGCTGCTTTTTGTTTTCAGTAAGTGCTGTATATAGCCTAATCTGTGGTCAGTTGAGTGAGTGCAGCACTTCCTCCTTTCTAATCAGTTTCTTAAAACATCAGTGTGAGTTGCAGATAACTTTAAATAATCAATACTGCAAAAAGCATTTTTTAGTGGCCAGTTACTGATCCAATATGTCACATTGCGTGTTTTTTTCTGTTCTGCACTTAGTGTTTTTTGTGATTAACTGTTTGCATCAATTTCAGGTAAGTTTTCAGTTCAGAGAAGAAGGAGATTGCAGCTCATCAAAAAGAAGGAAAAGAAGGACTAAGAGAAGGAAGAAAAGACAAAAGAATAGGCGGAGGACAAGATTGGGTTAGTTCAGGGAACTGAGTGAAACAGAGCACAGACTGGAAGTATAAATACACTTTCTTACTCGAGGAGAGAGTTCTGTATTCTGTTAGCAGACCAAAGATTATAATATAAAAAAAGCTCAATAGAAATGGTAATACAAAAAGTTGCTTGAATAACGTTTGTTTTGTTGGAGTGGAAGTGTTGCCTGGTACTCGAAACAGCTGATCCTTAACTGTTGTAATTGCTACAGTGCTGCAGTTGTTCTGTCCCTCTTCACAGATGGTAGCAAGTTCTCTTGGTCAGGCAAGCATGGAGAAAAAGTGCTTTTTAAAATATTTATGATATTCTGAATGATTATTGGGCAGTGTTTTCGGAAGAACCAAAATCATAGTCTTCATCATATATGCAATTTACTGTATGACCAAAGGAGTCTGATTGTATGATGTTCTGACTGTTACCGTCCTAGGTGCAAGAGGCCATTACCAAGGTGATAAATCTCAACTTGTGTCAAAAAAAGTTAGTTGGCAAGAGCCTACAGCAGGAGGTTGTAAAGGCAGTTTAATCTTATTTGAAAATGGAGGCAGGAAAGCTCTACCTTCATGCAAGGTTTTTATCTCACCTGTAGTAAAAGCATAAATGACCGAGGTGGATTTTGCCCTTAGCAAATTCATTTTTCAGAGTTGTTAGTAAGAGGAATTCCTAGAGGTGACAGTTAAAATAACCACCTGCTTAGCACTGTTTATTGGCCAGTGTAGATGGAGCTGTTGATTCTTAAATGATTCTTAATATTATAATGTAATCTGGAGAATGAAAGACTGAAGTGAAACTGTTTTGGCCTGAGCTCTGTTGCTAAGTAGATACTCATTTTTAAAAAACAAAACAAAAACTGTTCCAGGGTGCGTGTGAATACAGTGAGGATGACGAGCAGGTGGACATTGAGACCGTGGAGGAGCTTTCAGAGAAGATTAACATTGCCCGTCTGAAGGCCACAGCTGCTAATACCCGACCTTCCAAACAGAAGTAAGCATCCTTGGAGAGCACTACAGTTTTGTATTTCATTGATGAGCTGGCACTAAATGAACTCATTAAACAACAGGTTTAATGTGGTGGTAAGACAAGGCTTGTGCCAAGTCTTCCTGAGCACTGGTGCTTCCCAGTGTCTGTGAGGACGGGGCTGTCAGAACTAAGAGTAGACTCAAGGTGTCTTAGCCTTCTTTTTTTAGTCCCCTTTAATTTGTTCACAAGGATGTGTATCTTGTTATGTAAAATTGAGTGGATCACCTCCCTTCCTGCAAACTGAATGTGAGCTGGGCCGTTTTGGTTTTAAGTATGACATTTCAGGCTTTGTTTATTCTTACTGATGGACTTGTTATTTTTAGGCCAAAGTAGTCAGTGGCTTAATCCTTGATTCTGTAAATGAAAGCTTTGTATTTGGGACCATTGCCCCAGCAAAGAAAGTATTTTCTTATTTACATATAGTTTGCCATGGTTGGATAGTTTGGCTTTTGAGGGGGTATTTGTTTTGCTTTTTTGTTTGTTTTTTGTTATTGTTGCTGCCCTTATTTGCAATGACAAAATGCAAAGTAAAACCATGATTTGCTTGAAGTATGTAAAGATAGTCATGACTGTTTCTCAGTTGCACCAGACAAAAGAATGGATAACGTAGCATCCGAAGTGTTTTTTGTTTCAACAATTTTTTTGTAGAAACTTGGAAAAAATCTGTTTGATTATACTTTATGATTCCCAGATAGGAACTATTTTTTTTCTTTCAGAGATACAGCTCAACTTTTATCCTTAGATGGTGACTTTGCTTTAAATTGTGATAATCCTTCAGTGAGAGAGAAAAACATACCATGTTTTGTAAAAAGTAATTCTTTCATGTATTTATTGTTCTTTGTTTTCTTGAAGTTCCTGAGATATGAGGAAACTGTTGTTAATATATTAGGATAGTAATAAATGTGAGGATGTTGGTTGGTTGTTCTTGACGGGGGAGGGATTACTCTGCCACCTGTATTGAATCTGTGTTTTTTAAAAAAAGAACCAAAACATAATAAAAAAATCCTTTCTTCAGCTAACAGTCACATGCTGAATTTATTCTCTTTGACATATAGTGAAATACTTTCTTTTGCAATATGGGATAATTTACAGCTTTCAGAACAGCTGAATTTTTTCCAGGGTGATGGCATTGGAGATAGAATTCACTTTTTGAGAGCTCAACGGTATCCTACTTTCATGTAGTTATACAAGGAAGAGTTAATTTCAGGGAATGAAAATGAGCAATTCTAGGCTGTTGGAATTTAGTTAATAAGGATAGAGTGCATGAGATGAGTGGTGTTGGGAAAAACTTTTTACCTTTCTTCCAGATACCATGCTCGTAATTCTTCGGATGAAAAATTATCAGAAAAACCTACGAAGGTATATGTTTGCTCTCCTCTTTCCTTTTGGTATCACATCTCCATTTTAAATATAAACTTTCATCTCAAGTGCAACTCTTAACACAATTTGTCTTCCATATAATTATGATCAAATACAACAAACCAAATGTGTGTATGGGGGGAAGGGGCTCAGTCCAAATCTCATTAAAGAGGAAGGACTACTGCTGGCATCAGTGGGTTTCAGATTGAACTTTACATACAGGAGAAATATCTGCCTTTTATGTATTAGTACATTTGCTTAGGCTTTGTTCTTGGCATAAATAATTTTTACAGTACACAGAATACAAACAACTGAGAAATAATTTCATGTCTCAAACTAAAACTGTGTAGGATTATATAAGCACAGCACTGGGCGAAGGATTTCTGAAAACAGTATTTTAAGTAGTATGTATTCAGGCAAGTTAAAGATAACACAGAATCCTTTCAACCCAAAACTCTTTATATGCCTTCTGAAGCAGATGCTGCATTTTAGGGCAGCTTTGAAGTCAGTTTCACTAACTGTCCGTGATAACTCTCTCTGTACTTATGTCAGGTCTAGAGCTACCTGTACCTGGGGTGGGCTGGGGATTTGAGGGTGGCTGTGAGCCTGGTGTATGTCTTACACGTTAGAGCAGACTGGTATGTATGCTTTTGTCTGAGGTGGAGATGGGTTCCAGGATGCTCTGCCTGCCCCACCTTCTCCATGTATTCTTTTGTCTGCCCTTGGGAGTTACAGCACGAAGCCCTTCTTTGAAAGGAACCTAATGCCCAACACAAGAGCAGGTACAGTTGCAGCCTTACTGCACTCAGTCTGCTTGTGAGGGCAAAATGGATGTCAGTCTTCACATTCCTCCTAAGGCCAGCAGACTTTGAAATAGTGTCACTGGACCTGAGGAGTCTTTCCACTGATTTACTAGGGATTGGAGCAGACCTAAAATTATGTGAAAATCCATTATTACTACTTTTTAACTATTATTTCATCATGAAATAAATAGCATAATTTTACAAAAACTGAAAGAGTAACAATGAAATAACAAATCTTCAAATCTGTAGAGGTTAGTTGTTGTGCTTATTGCCTGTCAACCTTTTTTGGAAAATTAAGCAAATTCAAAATTATAGTCTGTCTTTGACTCTCTGTTTCTTGATAGATGTCTGGGGTGATAAGTTTCAATGCCGTCTTTCACATTCTTTCCGATATTGTCTCTTGGCCCCAACCAGTGTGTACCTATGAAACAAAATAGAAACCAGAGTAGTTTAACTCCAGGGAATGATTCAGGTGTCCTGTATTTCATGCGATTGATTTATTTATTAATAGACTTTTTGATAAACAACAAAAAATTTTGGCTCAAATGTGATTTTGCTGTAATCCTGTGTAATCCTAAATAGCCTAGTATTACAAAAAGAGAAAGCTTATGAATAGAAGGGACTGCTCATGGTCTTTTCTTTTAGGGTTGATATGATTATGTTGGTAAATCATTTCTTGTTGGTTAGCATTTCATGCTTATTGCATGTGCTTCTGACACTGAGCTTCCATGAAGACATAATAGCAGAATAGCATGACGTGAAATCTTCAGGTGTCTGTAGAAACATTGTAAATCAGGCATGCCTTTGAACAGTGTTTGCAATTACCTTACCTTTTTTTATTTGAACTGGTCAATATGGTTACTTCTCCAGCAGAAACCTCAGTTCTGGAACCGAAAGCGGAAGACTGAGGCAGAAGCCTTTGCTCACTACCGCCAAACGCACACAGCAAATGAACGCCGGCGACGTAATGTAATGAGAGATCTCTTTGAAAAGTTGAAGAGAACTCTAGGGTTACACAGCGTTCCCAAGGTCTCCAAATGCTACATTCTCCAGAAAGTAAGTACTCTGGAGCTTAACTGAGGAGGAAAGTAATTTAATGTGGACGGAATAATTAAGCTGGTATGAGCAATTTGAGTGAGTCCCAGTGATGCTGTGAATAGACAACTTCTGTGATGTTTACAGGATTCTTTAGAACAAAACAATATCTGAAAATCTGTATTGTTAAAAGCTTAATCTTGATGACACAGATGCATGTTTTCCGTTAGCACTCACCCCATTGTATTTGTTGTGAATTTAAACATGGAAGGCTGCATCTTAATTCCTTAATGGTTTACAATGTATATCGGACAGTTTTGAAATGCACAGAGGACTTTTTTTTCATGCAGGAGAAGGTCGTATTTCGTCAAGTGTTATACTGACATTAAAAACTTAATTGTAAAGATGTAAATGACAGGAAACAAAACAAAAGCTGTAGATCCCTAATTATGTTTATCAGCTGTACCTTGAATTTGTTGAGTAAAAGTTGCGTTTTTCCTTTAAAATAGCTGAACTTTGGAGGAAAGACTAATGAGAAGTTTATCAGTTTTCAGCTTGCATTTAAGCAAGGCTAGCATTATGTGGTACTTCACATGCTTTCTCTGAGCCCTAGTTCCTCAAGGTGATGGAAATGACTAAATTTTGTGAAGGTTTCTGTGAAGGAATATTATTTTATTGTTTTATGTATCGGTGGTTTATAAATCAAATCCCTGACACTTTCCTAGGCCTATGATGAAATTCAAGGATTGACTGATCAGGCAGATAAACTTATTGGACAGAAGAACTTACTGTCACGTAGACAGGATGTTTTGATTCGAAAAGTATCTACGCTGTCAGGTGAGACTGTTTTTGAATACATACTAGCTGTAATAATGGAAAAAAAAGGCTTTTAAGAAGGGAAATGAGTTCTCATAAAATTTTGACTTCACGTGCCAAATAAAGACCTGCTAAATTCTGACTCAGCAATAAGCTTATCATGCTGGTAAGAACTGCTTTTATTTTCCTTTATGCCTAAAGAAAGCGTAGAATGATCTCTCTGTTGCTAGCGACAGGCTTGGATTCCTGTGCATTGGGCATGCTTTAGTGGGGTGGGGGGAAAGTCACTTCATTCTGTCATTAGTCACTTCCTGAAATGTTTTTTCTCACAAGTGTACACCAGCAGTCTTTGATCATTACCAAAATATATGACTTTTTTGGTCAACTCTGCAGATAACAATCTGGTACTGCTTTTCTGAGAATTAGTGCTGGTAGTGCCTAGAAGGTGGCAGATCTGTCTATAGGACCAAATGGCAGTATTCTGAGCTGCTGCTCATCTAGACAATTCAAGACAAAACTGTTGTATTTATTGTATCTTTCTGTCTCATTTGGATGTGTAGGAAAGCTGTGACATGTTCAGCCAGTGTCAAAACTTCTGTAAAGAAACAAGATATGAAATTATTCTTGCAATCATCTTACTGTCTGGGAATAAAAACAGGAGACTACCTGTAAAGTAGAAATAAGAGAATTTGAATTTTGTATATTTCTGTGAATCAGTTCATCTATATTTGAGGTACTTGGTGAAAAAAAAAAAAAGGTTTTAGTTAACCCTCATCTTAATCCAGAAATGTGTGATAGACCTTTTGGGCAGGGAATGGAAGCAAAGGACTTCACAAAGTGGTTTTCTGATCTTTTGCATTCTTAGTGAAGAACCTCAAAACTGATGAGGAAAAACTCTGTAAGGAGAGTTAGTGAAATATGGGCTTAAAGATAGACCATGATGTTAAAACATAAGTACTTAAGTAGGAAACAAACCAGTATAGTTATTTTCAACTTTGATCGTAGAATTGTAGAGTGGTTCCAACCCACCTGCCATGGGCAAGTACACCTTCCACTACACCAGGCTGCTCAAGCAGAAAACAAATAATAAATTAGTTATAAAATCTCTATGATTGATCAAGTTTACAGTTTTTGTCAGTGGTAATGCGAGTTTACCTCAATGTCATTTGAGTAACAGGGTCTGTTAGTCTAAGAAATTTCATACTAGGTAAAGGTAATATTTTGTCTGGTAGTCATACATTTATCATTGGGAGAGATGTGAGGGATTTTTTCACAGCTGTGGATATTTTCAGATGGTACTTGTTCAGCAAGTGCTAGTGCTTGTCCAAACTGATTCTGCTCATCAAAGTTGCAGATAACTTCTAAAATCTGTGGATGTTTCTGAAGGGGAAAAAAAGTCTTGGAGCAAATGGAAATATTTTCCTCTGTTTATTAAGTTTGCAGTTTACTTGGTGGGGGAGGTGCTTGTCTGTTGTGAAGTAGTTGAATAGTGTCAATCAATTTTTAGTTCTGTCTTAAACTCTTTAGTTTTGGAAAGAGAATTTGAACATAGGTTGACTCTCTGATAATTTTTCTATAGGGAAGACGGAAGAGGTTGTCTTGAAGAAGCTGGAATATATTTATGCCAAACAGAAAGCAGTAGAAGCACAAAAAAAGAAGAAACAACCTGAGTCAGAGGAATCTGTTCTAACCTCTACTGCTAGCAAACAGCAAGAAGGATCTTCTGCTCCTCCCTCCAGAGAGCCACCCGAGATGGCTGTGCCCCAGATGGCTATGACAAACAGGAGAGGCAAACCATTGATACTTGCCAGAAAAAGACCCCGTGCCACAGGTGGGCTAAGATTAACACACATTTTGCGTAAAGGGAAGACAGACATTGAAGCAGCAGCCCATGGGAGGGCAAGGTGCTGGTCTGCTTATGCTTCTTTCTTAATGCAGAATTGAATAGGGGACCAGGAATTATGCATCCAATAGGTGTGGAAACCATTTGTTTTCAGTAAGGGTAAGACCAGCGCTACAGACATCTTCAGCTGAACATGACTTTTGAGTTTCAGAACAATGGGAAATAAATTCCTATTGTGTTGCCCTTTGGTCTTGAGATTGTCGCTGCAATCGGGCAGGAATTTCTGAGAGTCAAGGGTAGTTCTTTTTCTGCTGACTAAAAAGCTGAAGTTCAACCCAAGGAAGACTGCAGTTGTTGCTAGAATAGATTCAGTTTTGAAAACATCCCTCCCCAAACAAGCTAGCTCCCAAGGTGGTGGAAGACTTACTCTTAAATTAAATTACAGAACTGTCAGATGCTTAAGATTTTTTTTTTTGGAGAAGTATTCAGTCTTTATGGAGACTTTTGTGTCATAAAAATAAGAAGGAAGAAAACAATGGCGGAAGTCCAGACTTACATGGTAGTACCACTATAACACTCTGTAAGGATCTGGTGGTGGTTCTTATTTTGATAATAATAAATAGACTTTGCTTGAAATGTTCTTGGACTTTTATTCTTGTTTTCCCAAGCCTCATTTTTGTCCAGTCCTGGGGAAGTTTTGCATCAGAATTTAGATGTGGTAGGAGAACTGCCTTTCTTCCTTTGAGCCGAAGAAGTCCCTTTTAATTTCAGCAAGACTGCTCTGATATTTGATCAAGGTGCTACTCTGGAGAGTTAGGATTATGTTACCCTGCACAAAGACATAGTACATACTGGCTCTAGCTCTGTAGGTGGGTTTCCTGGAGCCTGTATAGCTTCTGCAGCAGCTTTCTGATCTATGGCTTACAAACTTCTAGCTGGAGTTCCTTCCAGCACTAGGTTGCAGGATATCATTTGCCATCAAGGGTGCTATGCCAGAATAAATTACTGATTTCTCTGTTTCTTTTTTACAGTGGAGACCTCATCCTCTCTCACACTAACTGCTGCGAGCCTCGTCATGACTCCACAGGGCCAGGTGCTTACACTAAAGAGCCCGCTGGTACCGGGACAGGTAGCAGCTGTTCCTTCCACGTTACTGCAAGCTGAGTTAAAACCTCGAGCTGTCAGTTCTACCATGACAGCACAGCCAGGTAAGATCATGTGAGGACACGTTAGTGAAAGATCAGTGTAATGCTGTTCCCAGATAAGCACAGCAGATTGCAGAGTAACATGTTATTTATTTTTTCTTTTTTTTTTTACAAATTAACTGAGGTAGAACCTGACTCTGATAAGAGAGATTTGATATAATTACCTTAATCAGTTTATCAACATGTAAGTAAAATCTGTTAAATTTTTTCTGTTACCAAATTAGAGAACCACAGGGAAGATTTCTTAATCACCTAAGTAATCTATGTGTCTTTTTCTTACCGCTTCAAGGTGGTATTACAGTGTAAAGTCTTGCCTAGAAGTGTAAGGCTTTTATTTTTCAAGTTTGACTGAGTATCTGAAAGGCTCTTGTTTCCTCCTTACCCACCCTTCCCTTCTTCTTGGATAAGGTATTGCTTCAGTGGTGATTCAGCTGCCAGGATCAACAGTTCCTGTCCAAGTAAAAGGAATCCTTACTAACTCTACCATTCCCATTACACTGTCAACTGTTGCTGGAAACCCAGTGCCCTCTACAGCAGCATCAGCTACAGAGGCCCATTCAGGTATTCTCTTTGTTTTTATTGTTCTTTTTGCTTGTGTACAGGCAACAGTACCCTTGAAAAATGAAGGTAAATTGTTTTGTCTCTGGGAGGTAATGAATTATTGTCTGGAAAGTCAAAGAAAATTACTTAAATGTTTTGAACCATTCAGGGGCTTCTAGAGGATTTATAGATGAGAGCTTTTTAGCTTTCACCTCACTGAGCCTCCTTGCCTTCAGCAAAATTGGAATAAGTCGGGGCTGGAATGTGTCTGGTGTAATGCACCTTGCTGCAGAAACTGCAGTGCGAAGTGGTGGTGGGGCTGTTGAAAATATTTGTCTGTTACATCCAGGCTCTTACTCTGCACAACCCTTTCCCACCCCCTGCCAGCTCTGCTTATGGTTGGAGAGGGACTAGGACTAGGTGTGGAGTGGTTCCTGCCAACAGTGTGCTGTTTGCCATCTGTTGTGTTAAAAGCAAGTCACTTGCTTTCTCAGTCATTGTAGTCATTTGGCCATAATGAAAAAGAAAAATTCACTTCAGATTTGGTGCTGTGAAAACTGAGTGCTATAAATGAGAAACTGCTTGGAGGCAAAAATTAAGTGTGTAGTCCCCTAAGTGCCTCTGTAGCATTGTGCATAAAACCAGTGTTGCAAAATATGAGCATAAAAGTAAAGCATGAAAAAACAGTAAAGGAGAATGTTGTCGTTATGTATTCTTTATGCATCACTATCAAAATTGTAAGCATTAATTATTTGCATTTATGCCAGCCTATTGAAGGAAGCTGAAGGACTGAGCAAGTGATTTTGTGATGACAGATGTGGAGCTTGCTCTTTTTCTGCAAGTTGAAAGTTAAGATATTAGTGTTTTAAGGCTTCGTATGACCAAAATTGTGAATGGCAGCATACTTGAGGAAGACCTGAAAGTCATCACATTACATTTAATTAGGAATTGTCTTGCATTTAGGATGGACCCTGATGGATGTTGCTTTGTTTGGTTTTGCAGAAAGTGAAGATACATTCATGATGCCAAAGATTGTTAATGTAACATCACTGGCTGCTGAGGGAAACATGAGTCTAAACCTCAACAGAAACAAAACTTCTAATACAACAGCTCAGGCTTCTGAGAAATCCTTGGTTGTAGATCCCCTTGAAAGTAGGAAGAGCGACAGCATCCTTTCAGAAGAAAAAGGCAAACAGTGTCCTTGTGACAGTGGCAGAGATGGAAAAATTATCACAGGTCCCACAAAAGTTTTATCTCAAAATAAAGAAGTCTTTCCACAGCTCAGGAGCACATCGTGTACAAAGGAACCTCCAGAGTCCTTTAGCAAAAAGCTCTGCATTGGTGAGTTTGTAGGAGGCCAAGCTAGGAGGAAAGATGGCGATCCTGGAGGGGAAAGATTAAAATCAAAAGAACTGTCATTTCGCAAGCTGCAGATCAAAGATTCCAGGATAGAAATGGAATTGAGGAAAGTAGCATCTGCAATGGAGGAAGCAGAGCTGGATGCAAGCGAGTTACTGAGCAGCATTGAGGAGAGTGATGACACGGATGAAACCCTCACTTCACTGCTCAATGAGATCGCCTTCCTCAATCAGCAGCTGAATGACGATGCTTCAACTATGTCAGAACTGCCCAGCAGTCTAAACTCAAATTTCTCCCGTGAAGGTGCAGAAGCTCGTCGGGGAACAGCCAGCAATCTCACTGCTGCGGATGGATCTTCCTTCCAGTTTGGCCATTTGGGAGGCAGTTTTAAGGACCTTTCTGAACTTCAAGAAGGTGGTGGCTCTATAAGCCCTCTCCTGCTGCAACTGGAAGATGATGACCTTGCTGATGGGGACAAGAACTCTGGGGAACCTTCAACTGAAGCAGATGTTTTAAAGATAGTAATAGGTGCTGAAATGAAAGATACGCTTTCTAATCTGTCCGTAACTAGTGGTGGTAATGGCAAAACTGTAACAACCTTGACAGAGGCCACTAATGTGACTCCACCGGTTTTGCAGATGAAAACTAATCCAGAGGCTAGTAATGCTGACACTTTGTGGAGGCCCATGCCCAAGCTGGCACCACTTGGTTTAAAAGTGGCAAGTCTGCCTGTGGACTCAGAAATGCAGAGTAATAAAGTCATGCCCTTATTGGCACCTGTGGTTGCAAAACTGGCACCGAGTGGGGTAAAAGCTTCATTACCTGCAACTGTTCAAGATGGACAGGATAGCAAAGTGATGCCCACTTTAGCACCTGTGGTTATGAAATTGAATGCTACTGGGACCTTGCCTTCAAATTCAGCAGGCAAATAAGTGCAAATATTTTTTTAACAGAGACTGGAACAGAGATGTGGAGCAGTGAACCAGTGTCAGAGTTTGACACCCTCCCTGTCTGCAACACTTGTTTTCTGTGTGGCATCAGCACTCTCCAACTGAGGGCAGGCCCCAAATTGAGAAATAAGTGCTATGAAACTCTAAGCACCTTGATATGTTTTTACCTTGCTGTTGTATTCTGGGTGTTCTCCTTCACAAAACAAGGAAGATGATCTGTAATAACCATAGCTGGGCACATGTTATCCTTCCAAAATTGGGTCATTCCCAGAAATAGTTTGTCAAAGGACTGAGAAATCTGGGCTGTTGAAAGAGACTCCTGCCCTCCCCTCGTCCCCAAGCAGGGAGGGAGCTGTCTTGCTGGGGAAGCTATCTGGATTACTTGTTTTTGTACCAGGCAAATTATCTATGCAGAAGTTGGATTGTACACATTTACTGTTTTTAATACTTGCAGAATATGATGAACATGCAGAAATGATATTGCAGTTACTCTCAGACTTGTTCACTGGAGCAGCGGAAGGGAAATCTGAGACTGCAGAGGGCTGAAGTGAGAAGTTTTTGTTCTTTGGTGCTAGATAGTTCTCTGGCAGAGACTCTTTTTTGGAGCTGATGCACAGGATATTTTAGTAGACATCTCTAAATCACTACGTGGGAAAGAGAATGGTATTTCCCAGTGTAATTAGAAGTAGGATATGTTTCGTGGAACTACTAAAAAAAAAAACCCTTACTTTCTCCTCCTGCCCCTATAGAAATACTCCCTCTATCGATGCTTAGGCCATCTGGAAGGGAAAATTATAGAGAGTAGAAATTAATTTGGGCACCCTATTTCTACATATTTAAACACTTTGCTGAAGTAGCTTGAGCGTTTTCCCAGTTCCTGCCCTCTTTCCATCTGTCATTTGTCAAAGGTGCATTTGGTAGCTTGGAATGTTAATAGGAAGAGTTGCTTCATAAAAATACAGAACGCTTTCAGGACTGTTGTAGCCTAGTGTAATGAAGCGAGGTGTATATGTTAATGTATATATGAAAATATGTGTATATCTTTCCAAACTTTCCATTTCTTTAGAAATTCAGGAAAGGTACTCAGAGGTTTCTCACTGCATTTGCACAAGCTGTGTATAGCAAAAAAAAAAAAGTCAACAAAAAAATGCTCATTACCAGGGAAATAGGGCAGTATTGAATCACAAGATGTATTTTTTATTCTTCTCTGCCACTGCTTACTCAATAACTGTAGATCCTCTTCCCTGTTCAGCTACTGGATGTGAAGGGCCTACAGACTGTAAAGATATTTATATTTTTGTACACAGTTTTTGTTTTCATAGTTTTCTTGACGAATAAAATTTTCAGCCTAGGAGAAATGATTTGTTGATGAGTGTACATGCAATCTTTTCCAATGAAGTTTGTAAATATGAGTTCAGGTGCGCTTGAGGGGCTTCCAAACTGCTCCAAAAAGGAAAAAAAAAAAAAGTTGCCATGAAAATTATAGAGATTTTGGTGGTGCATTTAGCTTTGTATTTAGGAATGCAATCCCCGTCTTACTGTTCCAGCAATAGCAGCTGTGATTTCCTCCTGAAATTCCCGATATTTGGTGATGCAGTAATGCAGGAATTTCATCTTTCCAGCACTGAGGTTGTGCAGGTGTTGAGTGATGTTCTTCCACAGTTAGGGAGCAGTGTTTGTATGCAGTGCAACCATACACCCTGTTCACTTGGCTGCATCTTCTGGATTCGTGTCTCAGATCCACCAGGGGATACACGTACCTTGGGTGTTTCTTTGTCTTTTTTACAATTATTTTATGCTGCAGAGGAGAGAAGCCCTTCAAGCTTGGTATGCATAAAGTTACTCCAGAGCCTACATAAAAACTGTTCTTCACCTGGCCATTCCAAATGGTATGTTTTAAAGTGGTTACATGTAACTCTATTGCCTTTTGCATATTTACTGTTTTAGTATTTGATACAAGTCCTATATCAGTGATTTGGAGAGGAGAGCATAGGTCAGCATGAGAGTCATGCAGGGTCTTAGAGTTGTCACTGAATGCCTTAGAAAATGGAATTTACAACATGTGTAAATATTCTTACATATGTGGCTTATTATTAAAGACTTGTACCTTATTTTAAACCAAGTGGAAAACTGGAGTAACTATATTAGTTCAGTAGCACTACATCAGGCTTAAATTAATTTACCTGGGAATTTGGTTGTAAGCATTTCTAATAGGCTGAAGTTGCTTATTTTTTTCCCTATGGCAGTTTGTTTTGCCAAGAGATTTCATGCCTGTGTATGAAACTGTAACCAAAACTGTGCTTTCGGAATCCTTATCACTGACCTTTCTTTCTGTGCCCCATCCTTTTATGGTTCCAAATTACAGAATTGTGTGCTAATCATGTCTGAATACTTCTTAAAAGTATGTGTGCTTTGCACATTTCTGTGGGTCAGGGAAACACTTAACATGGAAACCATTCAAATATTATCTAAAATAAGTGCTGTACTTTGGAGGATGTTTTGTCCATTATCAAGGTAATGGAAAATGCCTGGATGTATTTACTGTTTGGCATCGGGCAGTAAGGAATTTCATTGCAATAAAAATGTAATGTGTAAAGATGACAGCAAACATCTTTGGTTCCTGAACATGATTACTAAATTAACGAAAAACAGACTCCAAATCTGGCTGTAAAAAGTGGCAGTTGGTGCAGTTCCAAGAAGGATCTCTGATGGATTCTATCAGGCAACGAAGCGTATTCGAAATGCTCTTAGCTCTTGCTCTCCTTCCGCTGTCTCATGTCTGCGGCTTAACATTTTGCTCTGAAATTAAATGCTGACTGTTTTTTTCGCTCTTCCCTCAAGCTCCCATTGGTTTGGAACGAACCTTTTAAATGTATACACTGTCTTTTGAGGCAATAATGCAAGAATATGACATGTAATGAAAAGATTTTTAAATTGGGTGAACAAAGGAAACCCCTGCAAGGCGCACGTTCTCACTAGACCAAGAGACTTGGAGATTTTGTTTTTTTACACATCTGTAAATAGACTGGAATGTTTTTAAGAATATAATAAAATGTCAGATTTAGCTTTTTTCCTTTTATATATTAAAATATATCTTTCCCTCTTTTCTGCTTTTGAAAAATGGATATTTTTGTAGAAATCTAACAGTACAAGACTTAAATAACTGTATGTGAGGGACAAAGTGTAAAACTAAAATAAACCATTGAGATCGACTAGAAACTGGCTTTGAAAGTTTATTACATGATTACATGGAGGGAGAGGGAGTAGAAATGATGTGCTGGCATGGTGGTGATGACATGATGCTGGACCTGAGCAGATTGACACACACGGACTTGCTAAATGCAGAAAAGGTACTGGAGGGGCCTTATTTTCACTGAAATGCATCTTAAGCAGGAAGCCAATGGGATCGATGGGCTGAGACCAATGGTATGAGGTTCAGCAAGGCCAAGTGCTGGTTCCTGTACTTGGGACACAACAACCCCAGGCAGTGTAGATTGTACCAAGATGGATGTTGGTCTCTTCTCCCAAGGGATGGGTGATAGGAGGAAAGGAAATGGCCTCAAGTTGCACCAGGGGGCTTCAGATTAGGCATCAGGGAAACCTTCTTCAGCGAAAGGGTTGTCAGGCACTGGCACAGCTGCCCAGGGAGGTGGTTCAGTCACCATCCCTGGAGGTGTTTAAAAGATGGATAGATGAAGTGCTCACGGATATGCTTTAGTAGTGGACAGGCATGGTTTGACATAATAATTTCAAAGGTCTTTTCCAACCAAACAGTTCTGTAATTCCATGAAAAATCTCAGCAGACAAGAGAATGTAAGATAGCCATGTGTTTTCCAGCATATTCCTTTTCTTCTTTGAAACACAGATGATGGTACCAATAAGCTCAGCTGACTGACTATGAAAATTTACAGGGGCCCTCTGCAATAACTGATTTATTGCCAAATTTGAGTCCATAAATGCAACCCATAAATGTGCAGAGGAGCAGTTTGTCTGTAATTACCAATGAATGGAACCTTGAGAGAACTGCCAGATGAAGTTGCTACGCCACTAGCAACCATATTTGGAAAGTCATGGCAGTCCAGTGAAGCTCCCACTGACTGGAAAGGGAAATATACCCCCATTTTCAAAAAAGGAAAAAGGAAGACCTGGGAAACTATGGGCTGGTCAGTCTCACCTCTGTGCCTGGCACGATCATGAAACAGATCCTCCATGGGCCAAGAGGAGGGCCACGAAGATAATCAGAGGGCTGGAACACTTTCCACTTGAAGACAGGTTGAGAGAGTCGGGCTTGTTCAGCCTGGAGAAGAGAAGGCTCAAGAGAGACATCATAGCAGCCTTCCAGTAGCTAGAGGGGCCTACAGGAAAGCTGGAGAAGGACTTTTTACAATGACAAGTAGTGATAGGACAAGGGGGAATGACTGAAAGAGGGTAGATTTAGATTAGACATAAGGGAGAAATTCTTCATTGTGAGAGTGGTGAGAAACTGGAATAGGTTACCTGGAGAAGTTGTCTGCCCCTGAAAGGGGTTTGGAACTGAATGATCTTTAAGGTCTCTTCCAACCCAAACTGTTCTATGATTAAAAATTAAATACTGTCATTTGGGATCATGGTAGTGGAGAAATCGTGGTGCTATCTGTGATAACTTAAGCTCAGGGCATCGCTTATTTGCCCTTTTAACTGCTGCTACAGACCAAGAAGTGCCCACCACTCTACTTGGTTGTTCCTGTGTTGGAATTTATGTTACCTTATCCAGCACCTTTGTTTTCTGTTTTGGGGTTTTGCAAGTTGGAGGCCTATGACACGTGACAGCTCTTTTGGAGGTCCTCTGTCTTTATCTTGAAGTAGAATTCTACCCCTAGAAAGAGTTGGAAACTCTGCTTTTCCAAGAGTATTTTCTTAAGAAGAGGAAAGGTGCAGCCTGTCTTCACCAGCCACATGGGCCTTGCAGGCACAAGCAGCCCATGCAGTTTTCCAGCCTATTGCCCCAGGTTAGCAGCCACACAACCTCCAGCACACTCAGCATGAGCACGTCCCTGTGCCAGGGAGGCCTCCAGGACCTCCGATCATCTGTCAGTAACCCACCCCAGTGCCTGGAGTGTCTGCCCTGCCCTCCCCTGGTTCAGTGAGGCCATTCTGCGGCAGCCCCTTGCTGGCAACAGGGTTCCTGTGACAGCACAAGCGAGGGAAGACCTCTCCTTGCTTTAACAGTGTTCGCTTACCTGGTTCATCTCGCTGTCGTGAGGGTTCCCTGTTTTATGTAGAACCATCTGTGTACAGGACAGTGGTTCTTCGAGGTTGCAGCTGTTGGCCCTGGCTCTCCTCTAGTGACAAGCTGGAAATCAGAGCTGAGGGACTTGAACCCCGAGGTGACTTTAACAACCTGGCTTTGCGGCCTTCTCTCCTCAGCTCTCAGCATGAGGGTGGCAGCCAGTGAGACCAGCGTCCCTGCCTGTGTGCGATGCAGAGGTGTAGGGGGGCAGTAGGGTCAGCCGTGTCCCAGGCTGTGTGGGTGGGAGAGCTGCGGTGCTGCAAGAGCAGGGCTCGCTCTCTCCTGTGCCAGCCTGCTGTGACCAGAGGACATGGGTTTTTTGGGGTGAGTTTCAGCTTCCTTTCTTCTCTCTGGCAGGGCTCCTGCCTCAAGGGTCCTGTAGTTTCCCTGTCCAACAAGGAGGGGTGCCCCTCACAAGCAGCACAGCACAGCACACCCTGCCTTGTGGGCTAAAACCAGGCAATTAAACAGCAGTTAAAAAAACATACACAAATATAGGCTGTATCCCATTTTTAGTGGTTTTCAGTCGTGATTGACTCCTTTTAGACAAAAGCTGAACAACTTCCCTTGATCTCTGCTGGGCAGCAGTATAGGGCAAGCCCTCTGCTGCCTTCTGCTTTCTCTCCACCTTGCCCTGCTCTCAACGTGACTAAGGGATTTCCAGGTGTCCTAAAATGATAAAATTATCGAAGGAGTCCTGGAATCCCTTGCTGAGTAGCTTTCTCCTGAAGGAAAACCCCTACTGTGACCGGGTGTCTGGTTTCTTTCAGTATCAAATGAAACCCAGAGCTGTTTGGGTAAACACAGGTGAAGATGCCTCTTCCTGTAGGAGGTACTTGATGCTTGGCATGGCTAAAGCTGTGCTGTCCCAGCCATGAGCTCTTGGTCCTTTCCCCACGGGGGCACAGCTTTTGCTTAGACAGATTTGTGTGCTCCTGCCTAAGCCTGGGGCACTGGCAGCACTGAGCTTTGGAAATGTGTTATTTCTGAGACCTGCTAGAGCTGGACTTTGCTATAAAACAATGTGGTGCAGCTGGAGTAAAATGTGATTCCATAAATGATTACTGCTCTTTTGGGGCCTGGCTGGAGCCACGTTTTCTATGCTCAGCCTTGTAAAAGCAGCAGGGCCAGGACAAGGTCCCTCCTGCCCAGGCAGCCCTGTGTGGGAGCAAGATGCTGGGGTGGGTGGGGGGCTGCTGGGTAGGCGTCCCCACAGAACGTGCCCCTCCCATGCAGGGTGAGGGGCAGCCGCTGGCTTAGCTGGGCTTTGCAGGATTTGGGGCGTGTGGGAGGTGGCAGAGTGCCCAGCTGATGGCCGGTAGCCCCTCTCTGAGGGCCTGGGACAGGTTATCGGGCTGGATACATTCGTATGGGCCAAGCTTCAGCAAAATGCAAGCTTACGTGAACATTTCCGCTTACGAGACGGGTTAACACAGCAGATAGAATTTTCCTGTTCTGATTGTCTTGATATTTGTTTTTAATGATGTAGCTCTGACACGATCGCGTTATAACATGCTTAGGTTAAGGCTGCAAAAGCATGACTGAAAAAGGAGGTACTTGCCGATCTTTTGCAACAGTAATCATTTAACCCTTGCTCCTCAGCCAGTGCTCTCCCTTCCAGGTGACAATGACTCTTCAATTTTAAAAAATGGCTCAATCAGACTTGCAGCTTGTGAGCACTTTATGAAGGTTTATGTTTTCTTCCTCAGCTTTAAACGGCCATGGCAAAAAAAAGACAGAAGTCTTCCTGCAGAATCTAACTCCACTAATGTTTTGTGGCTCCGATGTATGAGGTAATCAACTTGAACCGGGAGGCTTCGTCTCCAGGAAGAGATTTTAATAAACGACTCCCACCAGGCAAGTTGAACTGACGGCAGCCACAGTGGGAATTGTTTACTACCGTGCTCCAGTGTAGACAAGGCCTCATTGTCTGGCTTTGACAGGGAAATCATCCAATTTCACAAACTTTGCTGAGCAAGGGAGAAAATAATTATATTGCAGATCAGCTTACAAGGGGCACATTCATGTTTGAAAGAAAACTTGATTTCCAACGGGTGGGGAAGAGAGGCATAACTGCCAAAGGGAAAAGCCAGCAGCTTTGGTGACCTACTCAAGTCAGAAGTGATTTCTGGCGGAAGATGGGTCTCAGGGGGGCAGATCCTTGACTCTGGCTAGGAAGCAGGCAGTTGAAGTGGAAAGCATGAGGGAAACCAAGCACTCCTCTGCCTCCAGAGCTTCTCAGTGTGCAATGACACTCCGGGGTGAGACCGGCAGGGCAGGGCAGGCAGCAGAGCCCTCGCTGTGGCTGAACAAAGCGCCATCACTGCAGCTGTGTCGTGCTCAGGCCCCAGCACCCTCCTGTCTTCAAGTTCCCCAACGGGCCTTTGCCAGGGCAGAAGTTGTGGTGGCAGGCTGGCACATCCTCACCCGCTACCTGCCAACTCCAGAGCCCGTGGGCACTGCAGGGCAGGGCAGCACAGCTCCTCCCATGCCTCGAACCCGCACGGGCAGCAGGGTCTCTGCTGCGCTCACCCTGTGGGTGACACTGTGCCACAGGGGTGCCACTGCCTAGAATTTGCCCATTTTCAACTCCCAGTTACCACAGTTGTTATTTCATTTGTAGTATCTGAGCAATGCATTAGCAGTGCTTCGCTTCATGTGGTTTTACTTAGGAGGATGACAGGGCAAATATTGAAGGAGTATGTTCTAAAGCACTGGGCTGGCTGTGAAGAGCCACATGCAGCAGGCCCGGGCTGCTGCCTGGCTGCCTTCCCCAGCACTCGGAGTATTAGCTGAAGCCATTTCGGTCGTCTCCCCAAGGGGGAGGATGTAATTATCTTCTTTTTGCAAGATTGCGTGTAATTTTCTCCCCTTTATCTTAAAAAAAATTGAAACAGAAGCAAAAATGAACTGTGTAACAAGCTGATAACCTATTAATTCTTTCATCACACTGACAGCAAAGCTTGAATGAGCCTAGTGTTACAAACCTTACTGGTTTTCCCGAATGTTTCTCTCAAGGAAGCGTGCACTCTCCTCTTTGCAGAAAGCTGCAACATCAGTATAAACCCAGTTTGTTGTCATGGCAAGGTCAGTAGCTGCCGTATCTGTATACCAATTTGTAGGCACTCCTAGGATCATATGAAAATTCAGGTGGGAAGGGACCTCTGGAGATCTGTAGTACAGCCTCCTTCTCAGGGCAGTTTCAGTCATGAGATTAAACCAGGTTGCTCAGGGCTTTCTCCAGCCACAATTTAAAAATCTCAAGGGATGAAGATGGTGCCACCTCACTTGGCAATGTTTCTAGGCTGTTACTACCAGTATTCTAGCCTTCTTAATTCTAGCCATTCTAGTAATAATACTTGGGTTTGCTGTGCCTTTGACATTTATTCACAATGCTCTCTATTTTTCACAGCTTTGAGTCTATCCAGGAGAGGAATTTCAATTACACTTTGATTTATTTCTGTCTGCAGAATTGTTACACCTCACTTCGCTGCTCATGAACGTACATGAGCAGGCCACATGGCTATCTGCTGAGATTTTTCATGGAATCACAGAACTGTTTGGTTGGAAAAGACCTTTGAGATTATCAAGTCGAACCGTGACTGTCCACTACTAAAGCATATCCGTGAGCACTTCATCTATCCATCTTTTAAACACCTCCAGGGATGGTGACTGAACCACCTCCCTGGGTAGCTGTGCCAGTGCCTGACATCCTTCTCACTGAAGCAATTTTTCCTGATGCCTAATCTGAACCCCTCTGGTGCAATTGGAGGCCATTTCCTCTCATCCTATCCCTTGGGAGAAGAGACCAACATCCACCTTGCTATAATTTCCTTTCAGGCATTTGTAGGCAGTGATAAGGTTTATCCTCAGCCCCCTTTTCTCCAGACTAAACAGCCTCAGTTTCCATAGCCACTCCTCATAACACTTGTTCTCCAGCCCCTTCACCAGCTTTGTTGCCCTTCTCTGGACACATTCCAGCACCTCAATGTCCTTCTTGTAGTGAGGGACCCAAAACTGAACACAGCACTCAAGGTGTAGCCTCACCAGGGGCACAATCACTCCCCTGGTCCTTCTGGCCACACAGTTTTTGATACAGGCCAAGATGTCATTGGCCTTCTTGGCCACCTGGGCACACTGGTGGCTCATATTCAGCCGGCTGTCAACCAACACCCCCAGGTCCTTCTCTGCCAAGCAGCTCTCCAGCCATTCTTCCCCAAGCCTGTAATGCTGCCTGGGGCTGTTGTGTCCCAAGTGCAAGACTTGGCAGTTGGCCTTGTTGAACCTTGTCCCATTGATCTCAGCCCATTGATCCAGCTTGTCCAGATACCTCTGCAGAGCCCCCCTTCCTTCAAGCAGATCAACACTTGCACCCAGCTTAGTGTTTTCCACAAACTTACTAAGGGTTCACTAAATCCGTTCATCCAGATCATTGATAAATATATTGAACAGGACTGGAACCAGCACTGAGCCCTGGGGAACACCACTCGTGACCAGTCTCTGACTGGATTTAACTCTATTTACCACCACCCTTTGGGCCCGGCCATCCAGTCAGTTTTTCACCCAGCAGAGGGTGTGCCCGTCCAGGTCAATGGCAGATGGTTTCTCAAGCAGAACACTGTGTCACAGTCTTTACAAAAGTCCAGGTACACCACATCCACAGCCTTTCCCTTGTCCACTAATCAGGTAACCTTGTCACAGAAGGAGATCAGATTACTTTGGCAAGGCCTATCTTTCATAAACCCATGTTGACTGGACCTGATCACCTGGTTGCCCCATGTGTGCTGACAGCACTCAAGATGATCTGCTCCATGACCTTCCCTGGAACCCTGGTCAGACTGACAGGCCTATAGTTCCCTGGGTTCTCCCTCCAACCCTTCTTGTAAATCAGTGTATTTGCTAATCCCCAGTTAAGCAAAACTTCCCCAGTCAGCCAGCGCTGCTGATAGATGATGGAAATGGGTTTGGTGAGCACCTCCTCCAGCTCCCTCAATACTCTTGGATGAGTCCCATCTGGTCCCTTAGACTTGTGAAAGTCTAATAGGCCAAGCAGGTCTCTAACCATTTCCTCTTAGATCAAGGGAAGTTTGTTCTGCTCCCCCTTCCAGTCTTCTGGCTCTCATCACCATGACATCTGAAGAGTTTCTCCCATGAACTTGAGATCTGGCTATAGTTTCGTATTTCCCTCTCTTTTGGTCAGTCATCTTGCCACATGACTAATTGGCTGTGTTTTCTTTCATTTGATATTTGTTTTCTACCCACATTGGCCCTGCCTCAGGAAAGCATCCCTAGTTAGAACAATATTTGCACATTAGAAATGGGAACAAACACATCCATATATACAATTTAAATGTGCGCTTGACCGCTCTTCAGATAGACTCACAAGCACACAAATGTTGTCATTAATCCCAGCTCTTCCTATTTGTTGTCATCTGTGTAAAGTGCACTGGCCTAATGAAAGCAGAGAGCGTGTGTGTTTGTGTGTGTCCTTGTCCTGAAGGGCACCCACTTGCCAACTCTCTTTCGATAGGATTATTTCATGAGTTTTGTGTTTCACTCTTCTTTTGCTTGTATCATATTTAGTATACCATGTCCCGAGGGCAACTGCTGTCCGAGGTTTTTCCTGTTTAATTGAATTATGGTTGCCATGGGTTGTAGAAAGGTCAAATTTCATTCTGAGTGGTGAATTCTGCAAGCCAAAGTATGTTACAGTGGAAGGAGGAAGCCTGGCTCTCAAAGTCTATGTCAGTTCAAAGGAGTTGAACTGACAGGGATTTTACAAGGAGTTTATGGTAATTTGATTCCCTGCTCCCCAAGGAAATGCAGTTGTAGTTGGGTACCAAATTCAGGCATATTGGAAAACCCTAGCTCCATAGCCATGTGTGACAGAGGTATTTTTGGTGCTTATCTCCATGCTGCCTCTTTCTGGCCAGTCTCTCCTGCAAGACAGAGTTGTTCTTTGTCTCAGACACCTACCAAAGTCCTCCCAGCCAGTCTCTCCAGAGAACTCAATATCAGTGAAGGGACTGATATAAACCATGTACTTTGAGGTAGGGCTGAGCAGGGTACTGGCAACAGTCTGGAAAAACACAAACAGATACAGTGCCAGCATTTCTGGTATTTGGTTTCCAAATAGCATGAGATGTATATGCATTTCAGCCCCTGTGCCTCATTTCAGCATCTCTGAGGTGAGAGGATGGAGCTTGGTGCTCAGGGATGCCACATTGCTCAGCCCTTTGCTACAGGCTCCATAGCAAACCCTGTGGGCCTCCAATACTGACTTCTGTACAAACCCAACATATGGAGCCCAACATAGCCCTGCCTGCAGGAGGGGAACACAGAGGTGGGCTCTGCAGGAAGGCCTGAGACACAGCAGGAAGATTTGGAAAAAAGCTCTCTTGTGAGGTTTTGTTTTGATATTTGCTTTTTGTTTTTAAGGATGTGAAAATCAAAAAGTAGAGCAAATAAAGGGAATGTTCATGAGGTGACACATTCCAGGTAGGACTTCCTGAAAACAGATGGGGAAACTGAGGCAAAAGGCAGTGCTTGAAACTTGGCCAGCTGAATGTTGCTCAGAAATATGAGAGAAAGAGAGAGCAATAATTTGCAAGTTCCGTTGCATTTCATAGAATCATAGAATCATAAAATAGTTTAGGTTGGAAGGACCATTCAGTTCCAACACCCCTGCCATGGGCAGGGACACCTTCTACTAGATCAGGTTGCTCAAAGCCCCATCCAAACTGGCCTTGAACACTTCCAGGGAGGAGGCATCCACAACTTCGCTGGGCAGCCTGTGCCAGTATCTCACTATCCTCGTAATGAAGAATTTCTTCCTTGTATCTAATCTAAATCTACCCTCTTTCAGTTTAAAGTCATTATCCCTTGTCCTATCACTACATGCCCTTGTAAAAAGTCTTTCTCCAACAGTCTTGTAGGCCCCCTCTAGCAACTGGAGGGCTGCTATGAGGTCTCCCCAGAGGCTTCTCTTTTCTAGGCTGAGCAACCCCAACTCTCTCAGCCTTTCCTCATAGAAGAGATGCTCCAGCCCTCTGATCATTTTCGTCATCCTCCTCTGGACCTATTCCAACAGATCCACCTCCTTCATATGTTGTGGGCCCCAAAGCTGGACCTGGGGGCCTCACCAGAGTGGAGTAGAGGGGCTGAATCACCTCCCTTGACCTGCTGGTCACACTTCTTTTGATGCAGCCCAGGATGCAGTTTGCTGGCTGTGAGCACATTGCCAGCTCATGTTGAGCTTGATTTTCCAACATTCATACTTGAGCCTTAATGGAGAGGGCAGGGTTGTGACATGAGAAGAAACTTAGAACATCATCAACATACTAAGTGTGATTGCAGGAGACATAACAAGCAGCTGTGAAAACCAATATAAACAAGTGGATTTCATGACCTGTAATATAATGCTTTGACATCACTTGTTATCAGAGGGACTTTCATTTTTGCTTGCTCAATTACAGCTTTGCTATATAGTTCTTTAATTTTGTTAACAGTTGTAATAATAAAAGGCATCTGTGGAGGTCAGACAGCCATACAGGACATTCAAGCTGTAAAATCTGTCATGCTGTCTTCTCAGTGCAAAACCCAAACTGGCTGAGTTCAGGTATACACTGTCAGCTTGCTGAGGATCACCAAGAGCAAGACTAACTCCAGCCAGGGCACTGCCTGCTTTGGTCTTGCAGAGAATATTCATGGTCTGTCTTCCTCCTTAATTACTGCTCTCTGCAAACATAAGGCACAGGATGAAGGCAAATGAAACAAACAGGCTTATTCAGGTCAATTACAAAAGTACAGGCTAATTGCAAACAAAGTGGTAAAACAAGAGCAGACAGTGCTCAGAGGAAAACAATGTCGACAGTGACCTACATACTCTCGGGAAGGGAGGTGGAGGTTAGAGAGCAGGCAGTGGAGAATGCATAGCTCAGCACAAGAGGGGTTTGCACACTTTTCTCCTTTCAGATCCCTGGGTCAGGGCCAGCCTGTGCACTTAGTGCTGTCCCTGCAGTCTGCACAGAGCTGGCCTAGACACATAAGAACATCCACGGAGATACCTGCCAAGTGATGTAGAGGCATTATTCCCAGGTGACATTAAGCCCCGCAGGAAGCTGCAAGACCTCAGGGTAGACCTGGAAAATAACTGCCCTTCCTCCTTTCCCCCCCCTCGCGCCCCTCCATGCAGTGAAAACACTCTTATGTATCCTGCTAGAGGGAGGACAAGTGAAGGACAGTTGCTTAGACACATGTTGGAAAATGTATCTTGTAATCACTTTCTGTGCCTGTAACAGTCAGGAGCTCTCTCTAACCTAACCTGACTGGATATAACCCAACTCAGCCTTTCTCCAGAAAATAGTTCTTGGGTCATCTTAGAGCAGTAAGGTGCCAGTTTTCAACCTCTGCTCAGTAAGCCCATGTAGTATTTGTTAAATTTAGCTGTTCTAAACTATGTTGCAAAACCCCTTAAGCCCAGTGACTGAAGTGTGTAGGTGTCCACACCTCCACTGCAAAATGTCCATGGTCCCAAAACTAGGAAAGGTATAAAGCGACTGCCCTAAGGGAAACTTTCATCATTCCTTGCAGAGTTCACTGGTAAGTTCATCCTACGCTTCATATTTCCAGAGACCAGTAATTAAGGAGAACAATGGAACACTAATAACTCTTACAAAAGGGAACAAGGATTTGGCATTTCTTATTTAAGTACCAGCTCAGTCAAATGGTTTCCTATCATGTGGTTTTCAGCTCTGGACTCCCCTTGCAAGTAGGGATCTCTGCATCCAATATCCGATCTCTGTGTGCCTGCCAGCCCTGGCGCATGGCCAATCAATAAGAGACAGCCCTCTCCTATCTGCATTCCACTGTACTTGTCTATACCCACATCTGAGGTCCCAGCTAACCACTTTCTAAAGAAGACAGAGTTCATGCAAGACTGCAGTTCCTGTCTGCGGGCTTTTGAGACTACCAAACCATTTGGTCCTGCCTATAAATCAGACAAGAGTCAGTTATAGCTAAGCTTAAAGAAACTCCCATGGATTAGCCTGGCTAATGTGTCGTGGCTTATCTGACTGGTCAAAGCTGCGATAGTGGGGAGCTCACACAGCTCAGACAGTGTCTGGGCCAAATTTTGCCTCAGTACTCACTGTATGTCCTCTCTCATAGCCCCCATGTAGACAGCATGGAGCACAACAGGTTTACCTTCAGCAGTTATCGTATAGTATTCTGATCTCCTGCTGCTGAAAAATGAACACAGACAGGTCTTGCTTCTGGCAAAAATTTAATAGGATTTTAACTTAGTTTACCTTCCTTCCCAAGCTGTCTAACATGTGTGGGTGAGGCCACAGTTAGTGGGGTAGCTGCTCACACGTAGTGCTCTACCAGCAGAGAAGCTGGGCCTGTGGTATCACCCTCGGGAGCTGCGGCCTGTGCAGTGCCCTGGCAGGCTTTTCAGCCTGCACAGCATCCAAGTGCTGACCAGGCTCTCGTGAGGACCTTTCAGAGCACGTGCTGCCCAAGGTGGCTGTGGGAAGTCCTGCAGCCAGTCCTCCAGGCTTAAATCAACTGGCACAGGTGTTTTTTTATCAATCACATCTGCCACCTCACAGCCCACTTGGAAGCATACCTTGCTGCACACCGGATATGAACATCCCTCAGGCACCAGGTGAGTCAGAACGTGACCTCGCTTTGACAGCTGAATGTACACAGGTACGCACTTCGCTAATTATGTTAAAAATAGTTTAAATGAGGGAATGGATTTTGTTGATCTCTTGAAATACAGGAGTGAGACGTAAGTGGACTAGTTCACCTGTTCTAATAGCGGAGCCAAATTTTAAATGGATTTGTAAAGTTTTCCTTCAGTTTAGGGCACATTCTTCTAATTCAGAAAAAAAATATGAGGGTAGCTGTGCTTTGGATTTCCAAGTACATCTGTACAACTTTTGTCTTATTACAGCAATTATCCATCCTCAATGGATACAAGCAGCCTCTTCCTATCTTCAGTCGGGCATTCTATACTACATATTTTGTTTCTAGTCTCCATGAATTCTCTTTATCAGCACCATTTCCTGGCAGCCAGTTGAATGGCTTTTGTGCATGTATATTTTTCCTTTTTTTAAAGCTCAGATGGGATCTGTGATACAAGCATATTCTTCCTGGATATATTACGAACGATAAACGTCTACATGACTTTTCCACGGGAACACATGAAAGAAAGATCTTGTGTAACTGCTGGCTGGCATCTAAACATTTCAAGATAAGTACCAGGAGCCTCATAAGAAGACCCAGGTTATGGCTGGAAACACTTTCCAGAAACTCATTCTATTTATCCCTTATAGCTGTGGCAATAAAAGCAACAGAGAAAGGGACAAAGCTCACTGGGGAAGAAACAGGTCAACAAAAACAACTAACTCTGGCTGGGCTTCATCATCTGACCTGCTGTACATTGAGCTTTGGAGACCTTTCTGTATCCTGTGAATAATCTCCAGTGCATTTTGCTAGGGCAAATTCATATCTAATTAAGAGGTTAGTAATGCAATTATTATTAATCTTGCAGATGATTTCACAGTTGGAGAAAGATTGAATACAAAATGTCCTCTACATACTACATAGTAGTTGCTTTTCTTCCCTTGCCATCTACCCATCTATTTTCTCATATAGTAATTTTTATTCTGGACTAGACCAAATCTGTTTATCCTTCCACCTTCACCCTCTCTCCTTGTGTGAGTGCCTGCTGTTCACTGTTCTAACAACAAGTCAGCAGGTGGAAAAAGGCATTAAGACGCTGCTGAATCAACATCCTGTGAGGCTGAAATGATAGCCATTAGCTTAACTGGAAAGCAGCACCATGGTCATTTCAGGGTAGAACGGCAGATAGCTCTTACAGAAGACTCAAGTTCTTTTAAAGAATTTCAAATTTGGTGGGAAAAATATGTTCTCTGCTCTTCACCTGGCCTAGAAGCTGCTCAGGAAAGTGGCAATGAGAGTGTGGAGCAAGATGTCTCTCCCCACTATTTTTGCAGGTACACAGGAGCAAGTTCAACCCATGCTCTGAGCTGTCTGGAAGCTATGAATCTGCACGAGTGCGACACTGATCTCTGACTAACTCAGCAATTGAGCTGGCCTCAATTTGGCTCCACCACGTCACTGTTTGAAACAATGAAATATGTTTCTCTGACTAAGAAATCAATAAACAATAATGGCAAAACCAAGCTGATCAAGCATCCATCCTGGCTCATGGCTGCAGTGCAGTCTCAACATGGGGTTTCAGAGGCTCAGAGCACCTTGCTGCCCCATCGCACACTGCTTGGGTAGTGCTCAGTGGCGCTGGGTATGGAACCATGACTTCTGTCACAATGTCAGCACAACTGGTTGGAGAGTT
The DNA here is from genome assembly GCA_033556795.1 of Tapera naevia. NCBI lineage: Eukaryota > Metazoa > Chordata > Aves > Cuculiformes > Neomorphidae > Tapera > Tapera naevia. The sequence goes on from JAUMJJ010000039.1 coordinate 8,159,162, forward strand.
GCCTCATGCTCCCTGCCCCTGGCTGCAGGAGCTGAGAAGAGATTCGTGCGTAAGCAGAACAAATTCAAGGAATGGTTTTGAAATCTGAGATGGCACTTCTGCTTCTTGTCTTTTATGTGTTCTTCTTTATCATTATATTTTTGACTAGGAAAATAATTTTGTTTAGAATCCCTTCTCAAATATTCCTTTTGTGTGGAGCCCTACAGAACGATTATGGGATTATTTGCAAGATGCTGTTTCTTAGAAATGTACAGAGGAGTTCTGTAGCAGAGAAAAGCATTTTCAAATACTTCAATACCTAATGCCTAAAAATGAAGCATTTAATTTATTGAGGCATCTGTTCCCTCTCATTATTTATGGCATCCTTGATAAGACTACTTTAAGAACACGTCATTCAAGAGTAAATGCACCACATGTCAAAAAAAATGGTATTGTTTACTCATGGTACATTGTCCTTTCTGGCAAGGAGGAACTCATGACCTTTAGGGCAAAGCTAAAAATCCTGTTGCCTTTGGTTATCATTAACTGATTTCAATCAAGGTGCTGCTCGGTAGAGATGGGTCCTACTGGAACACATTGTAAAAGAGAAGATTTGTTCTGAAGTAAGCACAGTCTACAAGAAGGTGAGCAATGGGAGAAAACCATAACAGCACAACAAAAGGAACAGCAGGCACCAGTGGGGTGGGTGAGCACAGTGAGAAACACACACATCACCACAAGCCACACATGTACATTTAATGAGCTTTGAGAGAAAAAGCAACAAATTACTTGCCTGCAGATTACCAGCTTGACTGCTGCCGTGGGAGAGCTCATTTTGGATACTGTGAACAAGAGCAACATCAGGAAGCCTGCCATGGAGCAGCGGGTTACCAACTGCTTCTAGACATGCCACTGGATGAAAAGTAGAAGTTTATTTCTCTTCATTTAAAGCTATTTGGTATGCATTGAAGGACAGCATTGGCAGAATAGAAGCCATGCAGGTTAGCATCATCTACTCCAGTTTTCTCAAAGCTAAAGCACTAGTAGACATAGAGTCAATGCAAGAGTTTTGCACTAAGCTTTCATAAGTTTGATATTACCATTGGAAAACTCAGTCCCTTCTAATGATGAAATAGGTGTGTGGTAAGACTTGTACTGCAATACCTACAGGAAACTGGTGATTCCTTCTTGTTTTCCTTTTGCATTAATGGTATCAAAGAAAAAAAAAGAGCAAGCATTGTATTACAAAAACTTTAGAAAAAGTTTATTTTAAAATCATTGGCAAGATCCTTCTCTTTAAGCATGAACTGAAGAATCTCTGTGACATTTCATCCTGTTTAAAAAATAACTAGAAAGTTCGTACGCTTTAGCCAGAAAATCAGAAACAACCATTCCCTGTCCCAGTTCCTTTCCACTGAACATAGAAGTCCACTGATGTTTCAGAGCTACCCTGTCTTTTCAGTCACTTCACAGACACAAAGAATTGTAACCACAAATCATATTATGCTGTCCTCAGCTTTCAACAAAAGAGGAACAAACCTAGCTGCATTTAAACAGCATCTCCCAAGCAATCTCAGCTGTCCCTTGTTTTCAAAGACATCCCTTAGTTATTTCTAAAACATGTGCATGTTCTTCTCAAATGTGATGACTCGATGTTTTACTGTTGAACAGCAGGAATTTCAGAACTATCAACTATTTTTTTCCCCCTGTGCAATGCCAGGTCCCAGTCCTGTTCAGGCTGGTGTACATTTGTAACTCCATGCCCAGGGTAAATATTCCCACTCACTAGAATTCATAGTCTGGATAAAACTAAACACATCTGTAAATCTTTGCGGAAGAGGGATTTTATTTTTGCAGCAGCAGCTCTGGTTTCCTTCATAAATTTCTCCTCACCCTTAGCAACAGGGCACTGTTATTCAGCAATAGGACAATAGGGTTGGTAGGAATAGATAACTTTCACATTTTCTAGAAGAATCCTTTTCTTTATGTGCTATGTCTTGTGCTGCAGGACCTGTCTGGGGCTGAAAGCTAAGACGCTTAAATGATTTTATGATTCTATACTTCTATTCCTAGCTGCCATGGACTTCAATTTACTATATTTTAGCAAAAATTGCAACATTACCAACTCTTGCAATTTTATTATGCATCTCACAAAATTTGCTATTTTTCAGAAAGCCCCATTTCCTGGAATCTTGTGACTTTTTTGCAAAAGAAACAAGAATGGATTTCTCTGTGGCACCTGTGTATCAAAACTAAAGCCTAACAAAGGTTAGAAACTGACATTTTAAAGTCACTTCCTGCAGGTTACTATGATATGACTGGAGCTGATTGACACAGATTACAAAGACTGTGTTATGCCTCTCGGCATTTTCAGTGCAAGTTCCTGACCAGTGAAGCCTTAAGATACCAATCCTGCAAGCTCTTGTGCTTGCTCAGGATCCCACTGTGAATGCAAACAAGGTTTTACTGAAATTCAGGCAGTGCAGGTTCACATAATCACAATCTATGATGGCGGAAGAGTGCTGGCCAAAACGGGGAAAGACCATAGCCCATATGTTGATTGTTTGTCATGGTCAATCTGTGCCTGAAATTCAGCAAATTTTCTTGAACTGTGTTTTTGGAATGATCGTCTCCAGTTGCTGTGAATGCTCTGGCTTTGATTAGTCACAGAAGATGGGACAGTCACCAAAGATGGGGAAGGAATCCACTATAGGAAATAGGGACCCAGAGAGATGATCCAAAGACAGATGACAGACTGCAGGGGCTAGCAGGACTTTTCCACCCTGAGAAATGCTAGTTTTCTTTCTCTCCTTTGGAGCTTTAGTGTGGAAATGTATATTAGGCCAGTGTGGACACGTACAGTCTCTTTGAACTCTTAGAGAGTGCTACATCCTAAATGTCCACCCCTTTATAACGACTCAGGCTTAGTGGCCTGTGAAATCTACCTTACCATGTTCTCTCATGTGGCTACTACCTGCCACAGCATGCTGTCCCTGTTTGGGAAGAACATGAATTAGCACAGTGGCTTCTGAACTCTTCCAGGTGGAACAGTTATTAGGCAGTTCCACGGCAAAACCTTCTTGCAAGCCTGGTGTACCTTTGTTTCTGGGCTCTCACCTGCTGTGAGCCAGCACACAAGCATCTAAATTTCTGACTCCATGGGCTCCATCCCCACAACCTGAAGTGACAGTGGTCTCCCAGACTTATAGCAAAAACTGAGAGCTGAGGGGAGAAGGAGCTCCAGGACCTCTTCATAGGTGGGAACTGACTGCAGCTGCAGAGGAGTTCTGCTGTGCCATTGTGGCGTTGTAGGTTTCCATCGTCATCCAGTAACACTCATCTCAGGTGCTATGGGTTTGGCTTTGCCAGCATCCTCTGCACCAGCTAGCTCTGTTGTAGCCCCAGTAAAGGATCCAAATACGAGTGATTTAGAAGATTTGTAACATCCAAGACTGGATACCCTGAGGCAAGGCCTCAACAACTCAACAACTTTTTCACCTCTATAGTGAAATGCAGGACATGTCTTTCCCGAAGTGCCCTCAATCTTGTTATTTTCAAGAAGGCTCAGAGACTCTGAGTGTCACTGCAATGCTGCATGTGGCAAGGCCACCTTGGCTATCCCACAGCACATGGGCACAGGTTGACACTGTCTGAGCCCTTTCCCACGCTAGTGGCAGGGGTCTAGGACAGTTTTGCACGGGCCAGCTCTCCATGGGGACAACATTACGCGAAAAGCCCCAAAGCCCAACCATAACCCTCCCTGCATAGAGTTCTTCCCACAGAGAGCTGGCTGCGGAGAACTGTCCCTTTCTGTAGCAGCAGGGCCACAAGGTCCCACTGCCCATGCCCTGTTGGTTCCCCCAGAGGGTGGGAAATATATTCTGTCCCCAGCTCTTGTCTCATTATGCATGATTGACATAAATCATTCTCTCATGTGTCCAGTGCTGAAATAAAAGGTACTGCTTTCTAAAACTCCAAAATGAGTCTTAGAGAGTTTATTTGCCAGCGTATCTTGCACTTGCACCTCAGAAGGCCAGTCATGTCCCAGGCTGCATCAGAATTGTGACCAGCAGGTTGAGGGAGGTGATTCTCCCCTTCTACTCCGCTCTTGTGAGACTGCACCCTGGAGTATTGTGTCCAGTTCTGAAATCCCCAGCATAAGGTTATGGAACAGAGAAGGGCCATAAAGATGCTCAGAAGGCTGGAGCCCCTCTGCTATGAGGACAGGCTGAGAGAGTCGGGCTTGTTCAGCCAGGAGAAGGCTCCAGGGAGACCTCATAGTGGCCTTCCAGTACCTGAAGGGGCTACAGGAAAGCTGGAGAGGAACTTTTTACGAGGGCAAGTAGTGATAGGACAAGGAGGAACGGCTTTAAACTAGAAGGGGGAAGATTTAGATGAGGCATTAGGAAGAAATTCTTCACACTGAGGGTGGTGAGGCACTGGCACAGGTTGCCCAGAAAAGCCGTGGGTGCCCCCTCCCTGGAAGTGTTCCGAGACCAGGCTGGGTCGGGTTTTGAGCAGCCTGGTCTGGTGGGAGGGGTCCCTGCCCATGGCAGGGGGTTGGAACTGGACGGGCTTTAAAGTCCCTTCCAACCCAAACGATTCCAGGATTCCACAATTCTATTTGCCGGCATGTTGGGTGTCACGGGCAGTGCAGCCCGGCTGCGGCACCACGTCAGGAACGGCGCAGCGGGCGCCCCGCACACTCGGCACGGGGAGGGCGGCGGAACGGACGCGCCCAAAGACCCCCGGGGCAGCAGCAGATCCCTGCGCGCCCTCGCCTCCCTGCGGCCCCGCCGGTCTCTTGGGCGGGAGATGAAGTTCCAGTCTCCGCCAACACCAGAGCTCGCCCCGCGCCCACCCCTGCCCCAGTCCCACTTGACCCCCTCCGCGCCACCCCGCGTCCACCCGCTCCGCGCTGCGTTTTGGCCCGCGCGGGCCACCGTAGCCCTGAGTGCGGGGCGGGGCGGGGAGGGGGGAGCGGCTGGGCGGGCACGCGCGCCCCTGCGCTGCCGGTGCAGGGCGGGCACGCGCTTGGCACCCCGCGTGCCGGCCGGGACCCGCAGTGCCGGCCCCCTCCGCGCTGCCGCCGAGGGGCCGGACCCGCCCCGCCCCGCCTCCCGTTCGGCCCCGCCCCGGGGCAGCCCGCCTGCACGGGCAGGCGCTGCGGGCGCCGTGGTTGCGGGACCCGCCGGCAGAG